>CAUYUJ010017864.1:37500-64868 GCA_963575745.1 Prorocentrum cordatum
TTGTTAGAAGGAATATGCGCGGCGCTATTGCGAGAACCGCATGTAAGCGAATGTGCGCGGCGCTAAGGCGAGAGCCACATTTCGAAAACCATCCGCCCTCCATCTGTGAAGCTGTTGCCCATTTTCAAGATTCAGAGCCATAAGTGGTGAGGAAGTCTCAGGCGAAACGCCCGGCCCGCCCTAAAAACTGGCCTCGGGGTGCGACAGGGAGAAGTTATTAATACGGAAAAGGAATGGAGGTGTAGGAGGCTGACGGGGAGGCGATGGAGGAGGAGGAGGAGGAGGAGGAGGAGGAGGAGGAGGAGGAGGAGCAGGAGCAGGAGTAGGAGGAGCAGGAGGCGGAGTAGGTGCGAGTGCGAAAGAGGGGAGCGAAAGCAGTTTGTTCATGCCGTGCATTTGTCGTCATTGCGATCCATTTCAACTAATTGGGCGCAATCGTGTCCTCCTCCCTCCCTCTCTCCCTCTGTATTGGTGGACGCCTCAAGCCACATCCTGACAGGCCTAGAGGCATCCACTCTTGCTCTCTCCGCCTGGCCAGCTCTGCCAGCAACGGGGCGGGGAACATGTGTCCTTGCACTGTTTAAAGCGACGGCCTCTGCGGTGAACGAAGACACGGTCGAGTCATGGAAGATGCCGCGCGTTGCAATAGGACACGTGTGCATGTGTGTGTGTGTGTGTGAAGCCATTGCGAGTCACTACCGCTTCGAATATCCGTGCTGCAACGGGCCATGAACCTGCGAGGGTTCGCCCGTAAGAATGACAAACGCGATTCACCTCGCTAACTCTAGACGCTTCGGGTAGCCCCGCCAGCCCATCCAGAGACGATGCCCAGAGGAGTTGCCTCGATCAGGGAAGTGGGCAGCACACAGGGGAAGGGCCCCTCTTGGAGCACTATTGGGACACTCTTGGGCGCTCTTGGGGCCGTCTTGGGGCTCTCTTGGGCCTCTCTTGGGGCCTCCTGCTCGCCTCTTGGGGCCCTCTTGGGGCGCTCTTGGGAGCCTTGGGAGCGCTCTTGGGGCCATTTCGGATGAGATCGATTAAACAAAATGGGAGCTCCAATTACGAGCCCCCCTTCGGGTGAGCTCCAAACATCGCCTCTTGAGCCCCCTCTTGAGGCGCTCTTGGAGCGCTCTTGGGCGCTCTTGGGGCCGTCTTGTGGCTCTTTTGGGCCTCTCTTTGGACCCTCACAGGCCCTCTTGGAGCTGTCTTGAGGCCTCGGAATGCCATTTAAGCGAAACGGCGAGCGAGAAGGCGCAATTCGTTGATGTTCCTTAGGTTTTTGAAGGAGTTTGGCCTCTTGACGGCCTCCTGGGAAGTCTCGGAGGCATCTTGGAGCCGTCTTGGAGCGTCGGGGCCTCATGGAGCATCTTGAGATCCATCTTGAGGCATCTTAGGCGATCTTGAGCCATCTTGTAGGTCATTGTGGGCTCTCTGAGGCGCTCTTGGAGCCGTCCTGGCCCATCTTGGACGCTCCAACGCGTCGCGGAGCCCCCCGTCCAGGTCCAGGGGAGGGGGTAGAGGGAGGGGTCAAGTTAGCCAGCTCGAACGAGCCAGAGGGCTCCGTCCACTCCCACGCGCCCTCCCACAACATAAGAAACACATGCGTCACGTCCGACGCCTGTCGCTCATCTTGTATCGTGGGCGGCTAGACGTTCAGCGCGCGACATGAGTTGCGTCCAATTCTTGCCGCGTAGTGAGCAACGTCGACGAGAAACAAGACCGCGCGCGATGTACGCCGCGCCCCGCTCCGCTCTGGCCTCTCATGTTGCATCGTCGGCGGCAACATGTCCAGCGCGCGAAGTGCGTTGCGTCTCATTCCAGCCATGCGTGTTGCACCGCCAATCGTTTCGCTCCTGCCGCGCATGGAGGAGGAGGAGGAGGAGGAGGAGGAGGAGGAGGAGGAGGAGGAGGAGGAGGAGGAGGAGGAGGAGGAGGAGGAGGAGGAGGAGGAGGGGGAGGGGAGGGAGAGAGGGAGGGAGGGAGAAACTGAGGAGGAAGGGGTGAAAGCCTCTTGGGAATTCGCGGTGCGTCCTGGGAGCTTTCTGGCATACGCCTGAGGGCCTCTTGAAGATATCTTCCAGGTTGGAACATTGTCAACACAAGTAGGTGCTAACCTCACAATCCTTCAAATACCACATGAAAATCAATATTTGCGTTGCCCCCCCAGGACCTCCTGGACGCCTTTTTCGACCTCTTGGGGGTCTCCTGAGGCACTTGCCTGAACCGCGCTTGCTTGAGGCATTCTGACTTGCCGCCCGCCCAGCTCCTCAACCTGACTGGCCGCAGCGTCGGCGACAAAAATGTCCATGTTGACGACCAGGCGTCCCCGCCCGATGTGCGCCCCGACGAGGAGAAAATACATGTTGGCAAGACAAACGTTGACGTTGCGGTGTTTTTTGGCAGGTAGGACGGGGGGTCCCGCGTAGAGTTGGCCAGGCTTCCGCGCGCGATGTGCGCCGCGTCCCATTCTTGCTTCATTTGTCGCAGCGTCCGCGACAAGAAAGTCCATGTTGACGAGAAAAACCTTGACTTTGACCACCCGTTTGGGGTTATCCAAGCGATGTTCATTTCGTCCCATTCTTGCTACACTTTTCGCAATTCGACGACATGTTGGCGAAAAAGAAATAATTGCGTTGTTTGTTGACAGTTCGGGCGGCGGGGTTGCTATCGGCCGGCTAGTTTGGGATGTAGGAGTGTCGAATCATAGGAAGTAAGGAAAAACCCGACCCGAAGGGGAATAGGAGGGTTGGAAGAAAACGCCCTCTAGACCATCTACGCCTTAACGGGCTGGTTTGGTTGAAATCCGGTATCGCGGGCGGGAGTTCCTTCAGCCAGCTGCTCGGGGCATCCATCCACGGTGCGATTCACAAGAAAATCTGCGATGTGGTTATGGTTCAGGCGCCGCCACAACATCGGATCGAATTGCACCAGAAAAGAACCCAATCAGTGGATGGTTTGAAATGGGATCGACAGCCATATCGATAAGGAGATCGACCGTGAACCCGGGAACCCGGAACCCACCGACAATGGCCCGGAATCAATCGCCAGGAACCTGGGAACCAGGCGCCGGGAACCCGGGAACCCAGCCGGCTACCAAAATCGGCGGGAAGGTTTCGCCAAAGTCGCCAGTTTCCGGTAGGACCCCTTCCGTGCAAGCGCCGATTGGGGAATATGGCAGTGTACGGGATCCACCCTATATTCGTGAGTGGCAACAGGCCGTCGTTGCCCGATAAAACAAATAGAGGAGCGAGGCCAGGGGTGGCACGAGGACGCCGCCCACGTGCGACTCCAACCATGGGGCTTGCTGTCAACAGCGAGAGGTCATGCAGGCAGACGATTTCGCACATCGGATGCACGGGTCCTGGTCTTGTGCTCGCTGCGCCTCCGCGGGCAACGATTCCTGCCGCGAGGGGACAGCCTGCGCCGCTTGCCTGGGTGACGCTCTGGTTAAGTCGGGCGTGTCCCTCTACAGGAGGAACTTGCAAACATAGTCAAAGAGTAGTCAGTTTTTTATATATAACCAATCAAAATTATGTTTGGTGGATATTTGGGGTATCTCTATTTTTCGTCCGGAATCCGCCTGTAGGGGGGCACGGCCGACTTAACGCTCTGGTTCAGAAACTGCCGCAGGCATAGCCGGAGTGTCCCACAGCGTGCCGATGGCCGCGGCGGTCTCGTGGCAGAGCCTCGGCCAGCCTGCGAGAAAGCACAGCACGACTCACGTCGAGAGCCCTCCGATCTGGCCCCCGAAATCCTCGCAGAAGACAGTCAACCCACCTGGTAAGGATGGGCAATGTTTCTCTCTCTCTCTCTCTCTCTCTCTTTTTTTTTTTTTTTGTTTTTTTTTTTTTTTGTTTGGTTGGTTCTATAGATATAAGGTTATTCAATTTTGAAAACATATTTTAAACATGGTTTTCTTTGGGTTTGGGGGAGTTTTCAGGGTTCACGGTCCATCCTTGGCCACTTTCGTTGGCCGCGCCCCGTCCGAGAAGCTTCGAGATGGGCGTCCAAGGCCCCTGCATCCTTAACGCGCATCCTTATGATACGGGCTGATTGTATATCTTCCCGCTCCCGGCGGTACCCCATGTCAGCGTGGACGATTCCAGCGGCACGCCTTTGCTTCTCTCTGGACTTGTCCCTCCCACCTTCCCGCTCCTGCATTTCGAAAACTTAGGGCGATGTGGATGCAATTGCAGCCCGTAGGGGACGAAAAGGACGGCTCCCTCCAAGCATAAGTAACTATAGCTTCAAAGACTTTGACTTGGATTGGTATGTGACCCATCGTTTCGATTCACCCTTGGATTCCGCGAGAGGTCCAGGCGTTGTAATTCATGATGCTCTCCTCTGGCTGGCGCCTGAGATTCGAAGCCTTCCTCAACAACCGATTCTCCCAACAACGAAGAAGCGTCAATATGTGCTTTGATAGAAGCCACGTGCAACAACCGTGCAAGTCGGATGGCACGTGCACTGCAGATCATGCGGCAAGTTTTTGTTCTTTCCTGAATCCTGCTTGAGGCCGATGAGGTCTGTAATATTTTCAGAAGCGGGCGTTTCTCCTTTGCTGAAGCGTTGTTCCATTCTATCCTCTGTGCCACCACATTCACATACAACCGACCAGGGACATCGTGTGCCGCTCGAAACTCCGAGGGCTCGAGCACTTGGGTCGGAATCGTTTTCCATGGAGCCACACAGCGCCACACAGTCTGTATTCTAGAGAAGACAGTTTTCAGTTAAAGCCAGCGGTCCGGGTTGCTTCGGCGAGGTCGGCCATCATTGTAGTTAGCTGGTCTGCCGATGCTGTGACAAGTAGAATGTTGTCTTCCCAGACCACTTGAGAAAGCAGACAGATATCGTCACCTTCGGAGAGATCAACGCCGAATCAACGCTGCTCCTGACAATCCACAAGCGGCTTCATGATGAACTGCAGCATGCACTTGAATACTTTAGGAGTCTCTACGCCCTTGTTTACCCCCCCCACGTTCAAAAGGAAACGATTTACTGACTCCTGCTCCTGGCAACTCAATCGAGCAAGCCATGTGAGTGACTTCTTGCATCAAAGCCCTCACCATCGTTGGGCTCACTGGATATGCAATCTTGGAGCATACAATCAAACGCTTTCGCGAGATCACCAGTGCCGAGTACTAAAGGCGCTCCAAACGAGATGTAATGAACAACGCCTGTCGGACAATTGCCCCAATGCCTTATCATGTATAGCCAGGTTCGAAGTCCAAAGCCTCAGTGGATGAAGGTGCCAATGTTCCTCGCATTGCAGGTTGCAACCGCCGTAGGTACCATTTCAAACATGTGTCCAACTTACGAGACCAACGGAAAGACCCAAGAGAAGTCACGATCCCCTCTTTTGGTATGCCGGTGAACTCGATACTCTTTCACGTCGATGGGGCGACTTGATCCTCCCACCGCCTTTCGAGCAAACCTGCAACCAGCAATCTCTCAACAACACATTCGGCACATGCTTGTAAGCCTCGGCCGGAATGCTGCCGGATCTTGGTGTAGAGTTTGCTTTGAGACCAGCCCGCGCTGACAGTGTCGGACAGAAGACGCATGCAAAACATGTGGTCGATCTCCGTCCTACTTATTCTCCAATCAGAGCTTGCCTCTGTAGGGGTCCTGGCAGATTCATATGGTTAGGTCAGGTTTGCCGCCGATTTTCGCTGCACGCCCGGGTGCCCGGGTGCCTGGGGGTGCCCGGGTGCCCGGGTGCCCAGGTGCCTGGGTGCCCGGGTGTGCCCGGGGGTGCCCGGGTGCCCGGGGGTGCCTTATAGCCCTATAGCCCTATAGCCATATAGCCCTATAGCCCCATAGCCCAATAGCCCTATAGCCCTATAGCCCTATAGCCCTACAGCTCTATAGCCTTGTAGCTCTATAGCCCTATAGCTCAATAGCCCTATAGCCCTATAGCCCTATAGCTCCCTAGCCCTATAGCCCTGATTGTTTTTTTTCTCCGGTATCATTTTTTTCGCGTGTATTCAAATGGAATCGCTGGCGTTGCACTTCGCTCGGGTTCCGATCATCACCAAACCTGCACCTACCAGGATTCCACGCCTCAGTTAACCTCAGCTGCCTGTCCAAGTTTCACAGCCATATGCTTATCTTCTGCGGCAGAGTGTGGAGATGTGATCGTCTGCGTACCGCTTTCAGTCGTACAGTATGCCAGCTCAGCTCGACAGCTCAGCTCGCCAGAGGTTTGCGGACAGCCGCGCACGCCTATTTTCATAGGGGAGTCTCGGACACGACTTTTTCTAGCCTGCCTAACATATTGGTTCCAGGTCTCGAAGCTGTGTTCTCGTAGCTTACCTCGGGCGCGTTGTTCTTGATGCCTGTCTGCAGGTACTGAAGATCAGAACGAGCCAATCTCATGCAAGAGCGTTTGAGTCGATCACTGTCCTCAAGAGACGCAGGTGCTCAGTTCCTAAGCGACATCGAAGGACGATCGGGAGCCAGGAAGAGCGTGGCAACGGTAACTCTGCGACGACAGTTCCAGCATCAATTTTGGATAACAAGCGATGTTCGAGATTTCGCGGCTCAGCTATCCCGACCATTTTTTCCGAGACAACGACAAAGTCAATCGGAGATTGATCCGATCGTTTGTTTGCGCTTATTCTGCGCGTTCAGGCTCAGAATTCGTTGTCCAGCCTCGCTGGCTTTACCAGGGAACATGTTCAGCGTGCGTAGGCCCAGAGCCTCCGACCAAGACACCACCACCCTGATCTTGGCAAGTGTGTGTGTGATTCCCATTGGGTTTCAAAACTGTGATTCTAGAGGCCCGCGGGCCCCCAAGAAGCCACCTTGGGCCCTCTAGTTGCCTGTACAGCCTAGCTCAGAACCCTTGAACCTTTTTCCTGGGCCGCTGTTGTGGTTCAGGGAAAGGGGGCCTGTCGGCCCCCTTTCAGGAGCTTGCGCGCGGGGTACTGAAAAGAATCCGATCAGTCTCATGTTTCCCAATTACATTACCCTCTAAGATGGTCGAGAGGCCTCGAGGAACCAGGAGCCCATCCACATGTGGTAGCGGAGCGACGGCAACGACAGCGGTCACGACAGCAAGCAGAGATGGGAAGTCGTGGATGATGACAATGGGGGCGACAACAATTGGATTCAGAACAGTACACGGCAGAGCAGCTCGTGGGACCCTTGGAGTTCATTGACCAAACATCGAGAAGCCGATTGGGGAGCTTGGCAGTGGGCAAGCGACGGCTCGAACGATGATTACTGGGCCGAGAATGACAAGTACGAGCACGACAGATACGAGCACGAGGACACACCGTCGGACAGATCATCACGGTCGAAAGGTTTCGGCACGCCAGAGCAGGTCAAGAAGGCTGTAGGCCTTCGTCGAGGACGACTTGAACTGGGCGAAGACCAAGACGGAGGACGACGACCACCAGGAGGACGCAGAGGAGGAAAATATCCACCGTGTCCAGCCTGGGACGGCAAGGATCTCAGCGAGTGGCCCGAGAAGAGGCTGGCCATAGACAGGTGGAGCCGACTCACGGCGGTCCCACCTGAGGAGCAGGGCGAGACGTTGCTGCTGCACCTGACAAGGGAGGCGGCGATAGCGACGAGACATCTTCGACCAGGAAGTGTACAGTTCGCTGGAGGGCTGCAGACGGTGATCATGGCGCTGGACACGCTGGCCTTCCCAGAGGCGGACGCCGAGAAGTTTCAGCAGCTCGAGAAGACGCTGTTCGCAGCACCGAGAGCGCGAGATGAGACGCTCATGAAGTTCACGAACAGGATCCGCGCGGAACAGAGGGAGCTGATCATGTTGCTGCCTAGCGCGCTCAACGAGACGGTCATGGGCTTCCTGCTGCTTCGAGGGGCCGGCCTGGCCAAGACGGAGCGCAACCAAGTGCTCATCCAGACGGGCTACGACTACGACGTGAACAAGCTGGTAGCGATCCTGAAGCGCATGACGGACGACAACACGGTCACGGAGAAGACCTCGACTACCAGAGCGGCTTCCTACATGGCGGGAGTTCGGGAAGAGGAGCCGCGGGAGGATACTGAGGTCGAGGACGACGACAACCCCATCTATGACGCGATGGCGAACCTGCTGGGCATAGACGACGACAAGGAGCCAGACGACAAGCTCGAGAACGGCGAGGCTCTCACGGAGGCCGAGGCGCTGGACTGCTTAGCGGCGCTGGTCGGGCCATCACCAAAGCCCAGGACATGGGGTGAAGCTCGGAAGATCGTGGCCGACAAGAAGACGAACAGGGGGTTCCACAACATCAAGGACAGGAAAAGGACCGATGAGAAGATAGAAGACATCAAGAAGAGGACGAAGTGCGGCATATGCAAGAAGCTGGGTCACTGGCGCAAGGAGTGCCCCGACAATCCGAAGAACAAGGGCAGGGTGACGGGCGGCTTCTTCGCGATGACGGTGCTCCAGGACGACGAGGTGTGTAGCTACGTGGCGACGGAGGCGAAGATGGCGGAGAGATCCAACATGGTCGAGCACATCACGCTGGCAACCGACATCGAGAAGTCGGGCAGGCCAGGCTGGGGCGCGGTCGGCACGGCATGCGGCTTCAACATGATGGGCCTGGTCACCTTCGACGCCTGGGCCAAGCACTACAATGACGTGCACAGCATCACGCTGGAGACGGTGCCCTACCACAAGGAGTACAGGTTCGGGAACGACCAGGTCTGCACGGCGACGGAGGGCGTGTTCATTCCGATCATGCTGGGCCACTTCAGCGGAGTGATCTTCGTGTGCCTGGTCAGGGGCGCGGCCCCACTGTTGCTCTCCGAGACGTTCGTTGTGGAGCTGAAGGCGTCACTCCACGCGTTCCAGTCGGAGTTGGACCTGCCAGAGCAGAACGTCAGTTTTTCTCTGGCCCACGCTGGAGGTGAGCACTTCCTGCTGCAGCTCGACAACTTCGTGCGCCCGTGAAAGAAGCCTGAGAGCTGGGCTCTGTGCTCGAGGGAGGTTTCGATGGACTTCGGAACGCGCTCGGAGCATATCCATCTATCATCTACGTCGGGCCCCAAAGGCCTCGAGAGGCCCCAGAAGATCGGGAGCTGCTACTTCTCGGGCGTCTTGGGCACTACAGCGGTTTCAGAACAACCTGAACAACGGGTAAGAGGAGATCGTAGGACGAGCACCCGACACATAATAGTCGCACTAGCACGAGCACGAAGGGGAGTTGGAGGAGCACGAGGTCAGGAGGGTAGAGTACAAGAGCACGGCAACGAGCTAGACAAGAACAAAGGCAAGCACAACAGCGCCAGATAAGACAGCAACTACGACAAGCCAAGCAAAGAGAACAACAAGTGCAATGACATAGTGGCCGAGGTTCTCAAACGTAAACTGCGATATAAACCACGTGCGATCTCCAAAAGCTGGTTCGGCTCGAGTCAGCTTTCACGGGCGGGTTCTCCCAGAATCTCTTCAACCATTATTTCTCCATATTTCCATGTCATGCGACGAGCTCCCAAGTGCCTCTACTCGGCGCTCGCAGCCTTCATCATCGCGAAGGCCACTAACGACTGCGGGTCAGGCGGAGGCCACAGAAGCCGCGGCGAAGCCTGTGAATCCCCAGAAGGACCCGAAGGTGAGGGACAACCCGGAGAGGGGGAAGGGTTTTCAGTGGCCGTGGCGCGAGATAGACAACCGACCGAGGCCGCCAACGGGAGCAATGATCTGCAGGTTCTTGGGCATCCCCAGCCAGGGCCCCTGTCCACCGAAGAGCAACCCGAGGCAGGCTCGAGATCGCGATCCAGCTCGAGAGACGGCGTGCGTTCACGAGTTCACGGGCCACGGCGGCAACGGTCGAGCGTTCTGGGTGCAGTGCTGCGGCTGCAAGATGCACCTCGAGTACTACCCACAGTCAGCCCCAGGGATGATGAAGGTCATCAACATGCTCAACGACTTCAAGGACGAGGAGGCGAGGATCAAGGGATGGAAGCCCAGAACGACCAAGACCAGCAGCAAGAAGAAGGAGGAGACCGAGACGGGACCAACAGCGACCAGCAGGACGGCATCGACAAGCCCGAGGACCTCTTCCAGAACCAAGCCAAGGCACCAGGACAACCGGTGTCAGAAGGACGAGCTGGAGGAGGAGACAGAGGACTGGGGGCAGCTGGGCGACTCCCCACGGAGCAAGGCCTTGACAGCGCTGCGCGAGCTACTTCAGGACGAGAACGCCAACGCGACGACCAATCAGCTGGTGGAGAACCTCCGCGAACACCTCGGAGCCGACATCAGCGACTGCTAGAGAAGCTCAGCGACAAGCAGAACAGCGTGATCAACAAGTCCATCAAGCAGATCAGCGACTTCGAGGACCTGACTCAGGCAGTGGAGGCCGCGATCCCCGAGAGCAGCGCCTTCGTGAATCAGGTCACCCTCAACTTCGAGCCCGAGCTGGGCCACCTCAAGGAGGACGATCGAGCCGAAAGGAGCGTGACCAACAAGGAGATCGTGACGCTCATGGGTTCCCATCTGCTGACGAGGATGGGGCAGCGAGAAGTCTGGAGCAAGCTTCAACACTCAGCGCCTCTCATGGTAGTTATCAAGCCTCCGAAGGACATCTACAACACCAAGTTGAAGGAGAAGATCGGCAATGAGATGCTGACGTTCATCTCCGACGTGGCGATCAAGCAGGCCGTCAACGGCAGGTACTTCTATTGCGAGCAGGACATAAACTCCAGGGACTGGGAGGATCCCCTCATCAAGAAGCTCAAGCGTCTACCCGACATCGGCGAGAACAGAGCGCTTCGGAAGGGCCGCAAGTACTTCTCCAATCTACCCAAGGAGGCCATCGAGTACGCCAAGTTGTTGAGCCAGGAGTTCGTGAATCGACCACCTCACACCGCCCTCGGGGACATTGGCGACTCCCTACAGGAGCTGGTTGGGGTGCTGGTTCGGACGATCATCGAGATGAAGACCGCGAAGGAGCTCGGGAAGCAGATCGAGGACAAGTGTGCAGCATGCTGCGCGGCACCTACGACACCAACAACGGCACCAAAAGACGAGAAGAGCACGGACCCTCACGTCAAGCAGCATGTTCAGAAGATCCATGAGAACATGGGCCACTGCAGCAACGAGAACCTGGTCATGGTGTTGAAGTACGGCAAGGCCAGACAAGGCCTTCATTGAGGCGGCGCAGAAGCTCGAGTGCCCGAGCTGCGAGGCGAACAAGAGGCCGAAGCTCGCGAAGCCCTCCAAAGCTCCGACTACCTACCAGTTCAACGATGCCATCGGCATGGACATCTTCTTCGTGTTGGGACCCGAGAACACCACCAAGGTGCCCATGCTGAACATAGTCTGCCACGGTACTGGACATCAAGTGGTGATACCTCTACCGAGTCGACATGGCCCTCAGATACGGCGTCATTACCGCGCATTCTGGAAGCGTGTCTACGGGGTGCCCCGCATGATAGTCATTGATGGCGGGAAAGGTTTCTCTGCAGGTGAGTTTCCAGAAGCTGCTGAAGGAGATGGTTCCGAGATCAAGGTGACGAGTGGTACTTCACCATGGCAGGCGGGCAAGACCGAACGCGTTGGAGGCACCTGGAAGGAGACCTTCTACCGAACCCGGCAGAAGTTCAACACCAACAACTGGGAGGACTTCTACGAGCTCGTGGATGCGGTCAACGTGGCTATGGGCGAGAGCGTTCGCAGAGGAGGTTTTACACCGTATCAGAGAATTTTCGGACGACCATTTCGACTTCCTGAGAAGATCTTAGAAGAAGGATCACCAAGTTTGTCAACGGTCTCCAGAGCGATGAACGGTGACGCCGAGTTGGCCAGGGGCATCGACATGCGCAAGGCCGCCATGGCTGCCTACATCGAGGCCGAGTGCTCAGAAAAGTGGAGACGGGCGCTTCAGAGGAGGACGAGACCTACTAGAGGCACCACTTTTCAGCCAGGAGATCGATGTTATTTCTGGCGAAGCAGTACTGACAAGCTGCCAACTAGTTCTTGGCATGGACCTGCACGTGTCATCCAGGTGGAGCTTCCGAGTACAGTGTGGTGCTCATATCAGGGAGGTCTATTCAAGTGCTCACCTGAACAGCTTCGACATGCTAACGAGGCCGAGGTCGCAGCCTGGGAGCAGATCGACAACGCCATGAAGGAGGAGTTGAACACCGAGAACAGAGGACGTCGTAAATACGAAGGCCTCACTCGACAAGATCAGCCACCAGACGATCTTGAAGTGCCTCGCGTTGCTCCACCAGAGCCAGCCGCGGATGATCACGGGGCAGCCTCACAGCCGCCCACCACAGAGATCGAGAAGGCCGCGGATGTCAACCCAGAGCTGATTCCCATGGCCACCAAGTACTACGATCATCTAGACGACGTGCCGTTGACGATAAAGCAGAGCATCAACAATCCGATCTCAGCCATACCAGTCAGCGAGCGGATTGCCGTCATCGAAGCAAAGATCAACAAGGAGGCGGAAGCACCACCCAAGAAGAAGGTTAAGAAAGTGAAGGAAGGCACCAGTCGTCAGCTCAGCCATGCTCACCAACACCAATCAACGACTTCGTAAGGAGATTATTGAGAAGTCGCTTCTGAACACCTACAAGTACCAGCCCTACATCGCCGCTAAGCGTAGAGAGTGGGGCAACATCACGAATGCACAAGCCATTCGACTACTTCCACTTGCTGAAGCCGATAAAGTACGTCAAGATCCCGATCGAGCTTCCAGGATCATGGGTTCCCGCTGGGTGCTCACCGACAAGGACGCCAATCCTAAGGAGGTCGACGCTAGCAAGCGGCAGTTGATGTTCATGAGCGACGGCACTTGGAGGATGGCAAAGGCTCGCTGGACCGTTCAAGGACACACCGACCCCGACCTGCTCGACCTCGAGACCTACAGCCCAGTCGTCGGCAAGGACTCCGTGTTCCTGATTTTGCAGATCCTGTGCTCTAACAAGTGGACCTTGCAGCTAGCAGACATCACTTCGGCTTTTACCGCTGGAGATCCACTCGATCGATCTCAAGGCAGTCTCTATGTGGAGCTTCCTCGCACTGGGATTCCTGATGTGGAGGACGGTTCGCTGGTGGAGTTACTCAAGGCAGTGTATGGCCTAGGCGACGCTCCATTACAATGGCTATCAGCTTTCACCAAGTACGCCAAGGAGATCGGTTTCCAGTGCTCCATCTTCGACAGCTGCGTCTTCTACCTGAGAGACGAGAAGGGACTTCACGGCATCGTGGGCCTCACTGTGGACGACATCGTGGGTGGTGGAGACGTTTTATTCGACACTGCCTGTCAGAAGCTACGAGAAAGGTTTCCTTTCGGAGCGTGGCGCCACAAGAGCGGGAAGTACACCGGTAAGGAGCTACAGCAGAACGAGGACAACACCGAGATCACGATATCACAGAGCTTCAGTTCTAGTAGCATCCAGCTAATCAATATAGCCACTGAACGCCGTAAAGAGCCTCATTCTGCAGTCGCACCTGCAGAACTCCACCAAACACGCAGTTTGTGCGGGTCAATTTCGGCCCGATCTATCTGGTCCAGTGTCCCTACTTCAAGGAAAGATGCCCAACCTGGTGGTGGACGACTTGCTGGAGGCGAACCGCATCGGCAGGATGACTAAAGAATTCAGCTCGGTGATTCTCAGGATCAGGCACATTCCATGTAATGAGATGGCCTTTGCAGTTTTCAATGACGCGGCCTGGGCAAATGCCAGAGATGGAACTTCGCAGGCTGGATGCATCGTGTTCGCCACACAGCGCAAGATTCGCCCGCCATCATCTCGATCCAGTCCTGGAAGAGTCACAAACTTAAGAGGAAGTGTGCTCACCAGTTCGGTGCCGAGACGCTGGCGATTTCAGAAGGAATGGCCATGGGGGAGCTCATGCGCACCATGTTGCTCGAGATTACGGACAGCGAGTTCGACCTGATGAGGCCCTACATGCTAGCATCCAAGTTTCCAGTGATCAGCGTCACCGATTCCAGAGGCGGCTACGATCACGTGACCAATCCCAAGGCAGGCTTAGCCGAGGACAAGCGCGCCGCCATCGATGTAGCTATCGTTCGAGCAGCCATGCAACGACCAGAAGTTCACCTACGGTGGATCGAGGGCACCAGCCAGCTCACCGATCCACTCACCAAGCGTAAGGGCGAGAGCGCCCTACTACGACAAGCACTACATGACGGAGAATACGGCATCACCGCAGACAGCATCGTGCTTCGCCGACGATGCGAGGACAGAGTTCGACGCCAGAAAAAGGAGCCAGTCATCTTCGCCGTGACCGACTGCTGCTTCTCTGGACTCCACCTCTACGAGATGGACTGTACTGGCTCTTCAGGTGCCACCAGCAACGTGGACGATCTCAACTACGAGCCCGAAGCCTACAAGCGCCTCAGGGAGACCCAGCAGATCTTCAGAGAGAGGCCCGAGGCTAGTCGCTTGAACCAGGCGAGAATGAGGTCGAGGAGTTGCGCGGGTTCTGAGCAGTAGAGTACCGCCAGTGTGATTCTAGAGGCCCGCGGGCCCCCAAGAAGCCACCTTGGGCCCTCTAGTTGCCTGTGCAGCCTAGCTCAGAACCCTTGAACCCTTTTCCTGGGCCGCTGTTGTGGTTCAGGGAAAGGGGGCCTGTCGGCCCCCTTTCAGGAGCTTGCGCGCGGGGTACTGAAAAGCCTAGCTCAGAACCCTTGAACCCTTTTCCTGGGCCGCTGTTGTGGTTCAGGGAAAGGGGGCCTGTCGGCCCCCTTTCAGGAGCTTGCGCGCGGGGTACTGAAAATAATCCGATCAGTCTCATGTTTCCCAATTACATTACCCTCTAAGATGGTCGAGAGGCCTCGAGGAACCAGGAGCCCATCCACAAAAACGTTATTTCCAGATATCCCCACCAAACCTGCTTGGAGGGAGGCGTTTGCATCTACTCCAAGAACACTGTCAACACACAATATCACAAGACTTGATTCGTACGGCATGCACGCAATTCACGGGAACACTTTTTCCGCCCAGCCCCCGGGTTCGAGTTGATCAAGGACATGTGCAGACAGGAAAATGCATCTACCCAATACTAGCCCACTCCAATCACGACCACTTGACGTACTTCTCACCGCATTTCTCCAACGTCTAGATACACAAACGCAAACACGAACATCCTTGGTCACCACGGTCTGTCTCCCCCAGGCTGGAATTTCTCGCAGAAGCCCTGCACATTCACCAAGTGTGTCCCGAAGACGCTTATCGGCGGCGAGCGAGGGGGGGAAGTGAGAAGGAGAAGGCCTCTCAGGAGGCTCGGAAGTCCCCCGGCCTTCTGAGAAGTGTTCTAAGCCTTCCCCGACGACCAAGACAACGTCCTCAGAAGGCGCGAGGGCTTCCGAGAAGCCCCGCCGCCTTCGGGAGGGCCCTCTCCTCCTCGCCTCCGCCCCTCGCTCGCCGCCGCGTGCAGACAACTCTTGCCCACGACGCCCGGGCTCCTCCGGCCATGCTTCCAGGCAGGTGTGCTGAGCTGACCTACCACCCCGGGTCCACCGCGGAGCGTGCCCCCCACCTCCCTCCCTCCCTCCCTCCCTCCCTCTCTGCGGCTCCTCCGTCCCTCTCTCCCTCCCTCCCTCGGGCGACGGAGTCAATCCATGTCCGCTCAGGAGCCGTGCGTGCGCCCTTCCTGGTCAAGCCCATCCTCTGCCCATCAAGCCCCTCGCCTCTCCTCTACCTCCGTCCCTCCTGGCCAGGCCCATCCTGAGCCCAGGAGCGGTGTATGTACGCCGTGCTGGTCAAGCCAGAGATTTCGTCGCCCTGTCTGTGGTCCCTCCCTCCCTCTCCCCCTCCCTCCCTCCTCCCCTCCTCCCTCTCCCCTCCCCCCTTTTCTGCGCCTCCCCCCTCCCGCACCCTGCGCTCCCCCAACCCTGCTCCTTCCCCTCTTCCTTCTTCCCCCTCGTTCCCCCTCCCCCCTCCTTCCTCCTCCCCCCACTCGTTCCCCTCTCCCCTTTTCTTCTCCTACTGCTCCTCCTGCTCATCCTGCTCCCCTCCTGCTCTCCTCCTCCTCCTCCTCTTCCTCCTCCTCTTCCCCCTCCTGCTCTTCCTCCTCCTCGTTCTCCTCCTCCTCCTCCTCCTCGACCTCCTCCTCCTCTTCCTTCCCGCGTCTCTCTTCGTCAAGGCCGTGCTGCTCTCGTTGCCTTTTGCTGTTCGGCGCTCGCCGAGGTGGTGGTCAGCCAGCAGCGCCGATCGCAGTTTGCCGGCAACATGCTGCAACACACAGGCTCGATGCCAGTCTGCGAGGTGGAGGATGGCGGGGAGGAGGAGGACCCAAGAGACGGAAATTATGATGACGATGGTATTTCATGACGGTGTTTCTGGTCATGGTCACTGGAGGAGGGGGTATAGGGGGAAACGAAGGAGGAAGAAGATGAGGACGAAGAGGAGGATAAAGAGGAGGAAGAAGAGAAAGCGGAGGAGGAGGAGGAGGAGGAGGGGTGATTAAGGTCAGTGGTGAGGAGGAAAGAAGCCTCGACTTGCTACATGTTCTCTGTCGCTGTGGTGTTGCCAAGGGATGCCAGACGTGGTCTGGCACATCCTCTAGCCAGGGGCACGCCTCTACGGCCCCGTGAGTGCTCTGCCGGGTTGTGGCCCCGACGCCTGTGCGTTTCGAACCCTTTGGGATCAACTTAAACAAGTGTTCTCCTGGGGCCCTCGCGGGCGCGCCTAAGGCCCTCACGTGGGCTCGATCTGGGCTCAGAACTTGCTCTGCTTCGGGGCCTCCGTCGGGCCCCTTTTTTGGAGAGACCTCTTGGGGCCCTGGCCCCTGTTGGGCTCCACGGGGGGCATGTTCTGGGGCCACCCGAGGCTTGCCTTGAAGCTTCTGAGGCCCATCTGGCAGTACCCAGATTGCCAGTAAAACCGAATCCTGGCCGCCCGCCCCCCGGCCTCAAGGGGAGGGGGGGAGCGGCCACGCATCTTTGCCCCCTAGTCGGAGGTTGAGGGGTGAGATCGCAGTGGAACGGAGACCCCCAACCGGGAAATTGTTTCGTTTCGTCCGTGTCGTGCGTGCGGGCGAGGCGAAGCTGCGTGGGCGCGCGAGAGGAATGAACCCTCCGTTGCTAGGGCGACGTCAAGACACATGATTCTCCCCCTCCCGCCCGTCCGGCGGTGGCCACCGCGGTTTCCCGCGGTGTCCCGTGATGTCCCGTGGTGTCTGCCGTTGCTAGGGCGAAGTCAAGACAAATGATTCTCCCCCGCCCGCCCGTCCAGCGGTGGCTCGCGGTGTCCCGCGGTGTCCCGCGGTGTCCTGTGGTGTCCCGTGGTGTCCCGTGGTGTCCGCCGTTGCTAGGGCGAAGTAAAGACAAATGATTCTCCCCCGCCCGCCCGTCCGGCGGTGGCTCGCGGTGTCCAGCGGTGTCCCGTGGTGTCCCGTGGTGGCCCGTTGAGTGGGATCGATAGTGAGATCGATAGTGAGATCGATAGTGAGATCGATACTGAGATTCATGTGGTGCCCCGAGGTGTCCCATGGTGTCTCAAAGATCGATAGTGAGATCGACAGGTGTCCCGTGGTGTCCCGTGGTGTCCCGTGGTGTCCCGTTGAGTGAGATCGGAATTGAGATCGATAGTGAGATCGATACTGAGATCGATGTGGTGCCCCGAGGTGGCCCGTGGTGTCCCGTGGTGTCCCGTTGAGTGAGATTGATAGTGAGATCGATAGTGAGATCGACAGGTGTCTCGTGGTGTCCCGTGGTGTCCCGTGGTGTCCCGTTGAGTGAGATCGATAGTGAGATCGATAGTGAGATCGATGTGGTGTCCCGTGGTGTCCCGTGGTGTCCCGTTGAGTGAGATCGATAGTGAGATCGATAGTGAGATCGATAGTGAGATCGAGAGGTGTCCCGCGGTGTCCAGTGGTGTCCCGTGGTGGCCCGTGGTGTCCTGTGGTGTCCCGTTGAATGAGATCGATAGTGAGATCGATAGTGAGATCGATGTGGTGTCCCGTGGTGTCCCGTGGTGTCCCGTGGTGTCCCGTTGAGTGAGATCGGAAGTGAGATCGATAGTGAGATCGATACTGAGATCGATGTTGTGACCCGTGGTGGCCCGTGGTGTCCCGTGGTGTCCCGTTGAGTGAGATCGATAGTGAGATCGATAGTGAGATCGACAGGTGTCCCGTGGTGTCGCGTGGTGTCCCGTTGAGTGAGATCGATAGTGAAATCGATAGTGAGATCGATAGTGAGATCGATGTGGTGTCCCGTGGTGTCCCGTGGTGTCCCGTGGTATCCCGCGGTGTCCCGTTGAGTGAGATCGATAGTGAGATCGATGGTGAGATCGACAAGTGTCCCACGGGGTCCCGTGGTGTCTCGTGGTGTCCCGTTGAGTCGGATCGATAGTGAGATCGGTTGAGTCAGATGTTGGTTCCCCCCCTCTTCCCCCTCCACAACCTCCTCATCACCCGAAGGGCGGTCGTATAGGTACATTGGATCGGTTGCACCTGCGATTGCCTCTGCCGCTGCTGCAGCTGGCGCCGCTGGCGCTTCTGGTGCCATCAGCGATGCTGGTAAGGCGCTCCCGCTGTATCACTACTTCCACGCTCAGCCGCTACCTCTTGCTAGCTGCGGTCCCATGGTGCGTGTGGCGGTTACTCCAGAGTTCGTAACACAGGGAGGGGGGTCTCATTTCGGGGGGGTCTCTTCCAGGCTGTCTTGGAGGGCCTGGGGGGTCTGGGGACGATGCTTTGGAGGGTGCTCCCACGGGGGAGGTCTGAAATGGCTTGTCTTGGAGGGTCCAGACCCCCTCCCTTTTGTTACGAAATCTGGAGTACCCCTTCCCTCGCCTCTCCTTGTCACTGCCGCTACCGATGCCGGCGACCGTGCCGCTGCGACCTGGGATGCCGATGCCCAGAAGGGCAGCCTCTGGTCCACGACCCGGCCAGGCCGGACCGAAGCCACAGCGAAACCGCTTCGAGCCGCCGCAGCACCTAGGGGGCCACAGGCGAACCTTACCCCTACCCCCCACGATTTCTGAGGGGGTGGGGGGTGGGGTTCAC
The DNA here is from genome assembly GCA_963575745.1 of Prorocentrum cordatum. Classification (NCBI taxonomy): domain Eukaryota; class Dinophyceae; order Prorocentrales; family Prorocentraceae; genus Prorocentrum; species Prorocentrum cordatum. The sequence goes on from CAUYUJ010017864.1 coordinate 56,456, forward strand.
TCCGTTCGGGAGCTCCCGAGCGCAGTGAACCCCACACCCCCCCCCTCCCCTCAGACATCGTGGGGGCCAGGGGTCTTGGCATCGCTCGGACGTGTGTATTTTCTTCCTTCGGCGAGGACCATCGAGGAGCATCCTTGCTCATTTCGCGAAACACCGCGCACGACACCGAAAAAAACACAGGAACTGGACGTCCGAGCGATGGCCAGGGGCAGGGCTCGCCTGTGGCCCCCTAGGCACCGGCACCGTTGCAGCCAGGACGGAGCCGAGATGCGGAGGACCGCTGGGGTGCCGCCGGCACGCGCGGAGCAGGTGCTGGGCCGCCCTCGGGCTCCGCAGCCCGTGGCTTTGGCAGTCGGCCCTGCCGCCGCCCCCCCCCCCCGCAGCAGCAGGGGCGGCAGGAGGGGGAGGAGGAGGAGGAGGAGGAGGAGGAGGAGGAGGAGGAGGAGGAGGAGGAGGAGGAGGATCATTTTTTGTTTCTTCTTCTTCTCTCTTTCTTTCTTTCTTTCTTTCTTTCTTTCTTTCTTTCTCTCTCTCTCTCTCTCCACATATATATATATATATATATATATATATATGTGTCTCTCGCTCTCTCGCCCTCCCTCTCTCGCTCTCTGTCTCCTCATCCCCCTCTTCTTCCTCCCCCCGAGTAGGTCGGAGAGAGGGGGGATGACAGGGTGAGACGGGGGATGAGAACAGCGGGAAGATGATGGTGGAGTTGGACTTGGAGTTGGACTTGGAATCGGAGTTGGAGAAGGAGGAAGAGGATGATGCCGACGATGAGGGAGATGACTTCCTGCTTATCCTACCCTTCCTCCTCCCTCGGTCATCCCTTCCTCCTTCCCCTCCTCCTCCTCGTCCTCCTCCTCCTCCTCCTCCTTCTCCCTCTTGCGAGAAGGAGGAGAAGGAGGAGGAGGAGGAGGAGGAGGAGGAGGAGGAGGGGGAGGGGGAGGGGGAGGAGGAACAGGTAGACGTCGACGACGACGGACGATGACGATGGAAGGCGAACGGCGGACGACGGGCGATAGACGTGAGGAGGAGGACGACGACGACGACAGGGACGACGACGACCTCCCCCCCTTACCCTCTCCCGAACAGACGCTTCGGCCCGCATCGGGCAGCTTCGAGAGATCCTGGGGTCGAGGGGCATGTCGTGGGTGAGTCATCTATATCCGCGGCCTGGCGGGCCGGGCCCCTTGGCCGCGACCCCAGGGGGCGGATGCCCCGCGCGGAACGCATCCGTGCAACCGCGTGTCTGCGGGATCACGCCCCAGAATCCAGACCGTGAGTGCGCGGATACGGATATGCTCGCTGCTCGTGAGGATCCTGACTCCTCTTGCACGCTGGCGTCTTCAGGACGCGTTTTGGGTAGGTCTTGTGGCCAACGCCAGCAGTCCCGCCGGACACGCCCCGCAAACGGCACCCACATGTTTGATGGGTTTGGGAAAGTGTGCTTTTGCATTTTTGGCGAGTTCTTCATTTTTACTCGATTTGCATCTCTACTGGGACTTATGCCTGTGAAGGGCACAGTCAGGGCGCATAGCAATCATGAACAACTTTCCAAGGATGCCTTGCATCCTTGCCCCTTCGGCCCATCATCGGCGGCTTCCGCTGGCCAGTCCCAGTTGAAAACGGCCAACATGGCCCTCCGAGGCCCTTGCATCCTTACCGCGCATCCTTGTCGTACGCCCCGGCTGTAGCAGCGGGGCGCTGGTGCCAACGCTGGCCTCCGCCGCCGCGCCACCGCCTTCCATCTCCATCTCCATCCCCATCCCCATCTACATCCCCATCCCCATCCCCATCCCCATCCCCATCCCCATCTCCATCTCCATCTCCATCTCCATCCTCATCCCCATCTCCATCCTTATCCCCATCTACATCCCCATCTCCGCCTCCATCTCCGCCGGGGCGCGCCCGGAGGCATCGCGCTCGAGGCGGCCTGGAAGGCCGCCCGCCCGCCCGCCCGCCCGCCCGCGGCCCACTGCCCCGCCGCAGTCGGTCGTCGACATCGCCGTGACCCTGTTGCCGCCGCCGTCGCCGTCGCCGTCGCCGCCGCCGCCGCCGCCGCCGTCGCCGTCGTCGTCGTCGTCGTCGTCGTCGGCGTCGGCGTCGTCGGCGTCGGCGTCGGCGTCGGCGTCGGCGTCGGCGTCGGCGTCGGCGTCGGCGTCCTCCCCCATGCCTCCGCCATGCCTCCATCCCTTCATCGCTCCATCCCATTCTGACCCCACCTCCTCCCTCCGTTAGCCTTCGCCTTCTCTCTTCCTGCTCCGTCCGCTCTCCTCCCTTGCTCCTCCCGCCTCCCTGCTTCCCTGCCTCCTCCGATATCCTTCGCCTCCTCCCTCCCTCCCTGCCTCCTCCCCCCTCCCTTCCTCCTCGCACCTCCTTTCCTCCCTCTTCCCTCCTCTCCGCCCTCCGGTGTGCGCGGGAGCGCTTGCGGAGGGAGGGGGAGGAAGGAGGATGGGAGTGCGCACGGGAACGCGATTGGAGGAGGAGGAGGAGGAGGAGGAGAAGGAGGGAGGAGGAAGGAGGAGGAGTAAGGTGAGGCGAGGCTGATAATGATGATGATGATGATGATGATGATGATGATGATGATGATGATGATGATGATGATGCTGATGATGATGATGATGATGCTGCTGAGTATGATGCTGCTGATGATGGTGATGATGATGCTGATACTGATAATGCTGATGATGCTGATGATGGTGGTGATGATGCTGATTAGGATGATGATGATGATGATGATGATGATGATGATGATGATGCTGATGATGATGATGACGATGCTGATGATGATGCTGATGCTGATTATGTTGATGATGATGACGGCGATGATGGTGATGGTGATGGTGATGGTGATTATGCTGCTGATGATGACGACGATGATGATGGTGACAATGCTGATGATCATGCTGATGCTGATGATGATACTAATTCATGCTGATGTTGATGCTGCTGATGATGACGACGATGGTGATGATGATGGTGATGGTGATAGTGGTGGTGACGGTGATGGTGATGCTAATGCTGATGCTGATGCTGCTGCTGATGATGATGCTGCTGCTGACGATGGTGATGGTGATGGTGATATAGAGTGATGGTGATGGTGATGTTGATGCTGATGCTGACGATGATGCTGATGACGGTGATGGTGATGGTGATGGTGATTGTGATGGTGGTGACGATGATTGTAATAGTGATGGTGATGGTGATGGTGATTGAGGTGATGGTGATGGTCATGATGGTGATGACTTTGCTTCGGATGGGGATGGTGAGTCTCGGGAGAAGGGGTAAATACATTTATCTGTTCGGGGTAATAGGAATTATTCTTCAGGGTTGGGAATCATGTGTTCTGGGCCAAAACAATTATTTCATGGCATGCCGTGTGAGACATCCTCAAGACACGCCCCATTGTGTGGCCTGGCTGGCTGGCTGCCGGGTCGAAAAAAACCTAATCCGGGCCCAGCGGTGTGGCACATCCTGAATAATGCCACCGTGAGGACTGGTTGGTGTTGGTTCGTTGATTGGTTGGTTGGCTGGTTGGCTGGCTGGTTGGTAGGCTGGTTGGCTTGTAGGTCGGCTGGTTTGTTGGTTGATCGGCTTGCGGGTTTGTCACTTTGGCGTTTGGTTGTGGTCAACCCGTATTTGGCTTATCTGGGAGCGAAATCTTGTGCAATTGCGTGTGCAATGCAACGTAATGCGTAGCACGAAAATGCAATGTAAACGTAATGCAATGCAATGCAATGCAATGCAATGCAATGCAATGCAATGCAATGCAATGCAATGCAATGCAATGCAATGCAATGCAATGCAATGCAATGCAATGCAATGCAATGCAATGCAATGCAATGCAATGCAATGCAACGCAACGCAGTGCAATGCAATGCAATGTAATGCAACTGACTTGTAATGCAATGCAGCGGAAACGGAAGACCCTACACATTACATGGCAACGCCTCAGGGCAGAACTAATTTATCGAAGACGCCTACGGCGAATCACCGCCGCCCCCTGCCTTTTTGGAGACGCCGATGTGGCCGAAAGTTGGATTAGAGCTTGGCCAAGCTATCGGACCATGAGTTCCCCGAGTCGGTTTGGAAAGCTTTCGGGGAACACATGGGAGAGAATGATTATGAACAGGAAGAGGAAGAGGAAGAAATAGAGTAGGAGGATGAGGGTTGTTAGGAGTCTCTTGGGGCACCCTTGGGGTCTGTTGGGGGCTTCTTGGGGGCCTCTTCGAGGCCTCTTGGAGGCATCTTGGGGGCCTCCTTGGGCCTCTTGGGGGCCTTTGGGGGCTTCCTGGGGGTCTCTTTGGCCGTCTTAGGGCGTTCCTGGTCCGTCTGACGCCGTCTGGAGCCGTCTTGGGGGCCTCTCTGGGCCGTCTTGGGGCCCTCTTGGGGCGCTTCAGGGCCGTCTTGGAGGCCATGTTGGGCGTCTTGGAGGCCTCTTGGGCCGTCTTGGGGCGCTCTTGGGGCCGTCTTGGGGGCCCTTGGGCCTCATAGGGCTTCTTGGAGGCCTTTGGGCGCGATCTTGGGGGCCTCTTGGGCCGTCGGAAGGCCGAAAAGAAGAAAACGCAAAAAACCTTCAAAAACCTAAGGAAAACCAATGATTTTGGCCTCTTCGGGCTCTCCTGGAGAACGTCTTGGAGGCCTCTTGGGCCATCTTGGAGGCATCTTGGGGCCATCTTGGCCGTCTTGGAGGGCATCTTGGGCCGTCTTGGAGGCATCTTGGAGCCATCTTACCCGTCTTGGAGGCCGTCTTGGAGGCATCTTGAGGCCATCTTGGGCCATCTTGGCCGTCTTGGAGGCCATCTTGGGCCAAGTTGGGGCAACAAAGGCATTGACAGATGGATTTTCGGAAACTTACGGGTGGCCGGCGGGACGGGCCGAAGCCCACTGGGGAGTTCTTTTAGAAAAAGAACCAAAACCAAAACCTGAATCGTCCAGCACGCCGTGCACCCCTGCAAGCAGGGGGCGGCGGATCTAATGGCCTTCGGCCCATCCCGCCACCGTGCTTGGGTTGTGTGTAAGAAGTCTAGTGGACGTTCGTAGGGATCTCGTGGGAGGCCTCTCGGAGGTATCTTGGAGGCAGTTTGGACGCCTCTTGGGGACCTTATTGGGGCCTCTTTTGAGCCTTTCGGGGGCCTCTTGGGGCCGTCTTGGGCCTGTTGGGGGCCTCTTGGGGTCTCTTCGGGCCCTCGTGGGGCCTCCTGGGGCCTTCGTAGGGCAGAAGGCTTGAATTTTCGGTTCGTGGTTCCCCTCCTGGGCTCCTCGCGGGGCCGTCTTGGGGCCCTCTTGGGCCGTCTTGGGTGCCTCTTGGGCCGTCTTGGGGCCCTCTTGGTCCATCTTCGGGCCCTCTTGGTGGCCTCTTGGGTCATCTTGGGGTGGTTTTGGGGACCTCGTGGGCCGTCTTGTCTAGAAGCTGGAAAGGCGAGAAGGCCAAACTATAAAAAGCCGTAGACAAATCAATAACATTCGTTCTCGGGGCTCTCTTGGGCGGCTTCTTGGAGGCCTCTTGGGGCGCCTTGGCGGCCTCTTGGGCCGTCTTGGGGCCCGTCGGGATGATCATTGGGCGTCTCGGGGCCATCTTGGACCGTCTTGAGGGCCTCTTCCCACCCAAAGCCCCCCACCAGGCCCCGAAAGGTTCATAGGAGACGTACACGGGGCCCCAAGATAGCCGAACAGGGCTCTCGATGCATCAAAATTGCTTCAAGGAGGCCCCAGGAGGCTTCCGGATTGCCCCAGTGTGGCCTCAAGCCGGGGCTCCACGCAGCCAAGACAGCTAATTGACTGCTTCAGACTGCAGAACATCACTTTCCGACTGCCCGGAGAACCCTGACAATGCCCCCAAGGGACCTCAAGAAGCCCCAATATGTCCCCTTGAGAAGCACCCAAGAAGTGCCTCCAACAGCCAATTGAGGAAGCACGGAGCACCCCCCAGAAGCCCTTCAGATGCCCCCCCGAAGACCCAAGAGGTTCCCAAGAGGCCCTCAGGAGGCACGACTATGTCACGCGCCTGTGCTTGATAGCGCTGTCCAAGATCTTCTAGCGCACCCCCAGCCTGGGCTAGAACCTGAGCGCGCGCGAAGCGCGCGATGGTTCTAGTATATATATATGTTTGTATATATATATAAGGAGAAGGAATGGAGGAGGCACGTGAGGAGGTTGAACAGGAATGGAGGAGGCACGTGAGGAGGTTGAGACATGAGGAGGTTGAGGAGAAGGAGGAGGCGGAGGAGGATGAGGAGGAGGCGGAGGAAGAGGAGGATGAGGAGGAGGAGGATGAGGAGGAGGAGGAGGAGGAGGAGGGGGGGAGGAGGAGGAGGAGCAGGGGGAGGATGAGCAGGGGAGGAGAGGTGGAGGGGTGGGTGGTGGAGTAAGAGGAGGAGGAGGAGGAAAAGGAGGAGGATGATGATGAGGGCGATGCCGTCGTCGCCCCCTTGAGGCGTACCAGGCCAACGACGCCTGCAAGTTGGCGGCGCTGACCGCCTGTACCAGGCGGCTTTGCGCCTTCCTGGGGGGGCTCGCCCCAGAGGGGCGTCAGTAGAGCGCCGCACCTCGAGGAAGCGCAACCATGGATGAAGGATGGATCAGGGGCGGGTCCGCTTCCACACACGGTCGGACCCAGGTATGAGATCGAAGTCGGTTCGGGGAGGGTGCGCTAATGCTCTTCGTGCTTGTTGGATGTTCTCGTGCATCCTGGAGGAGGGTGCTCTCGAATCTTCTTCAGCGTGGCCGGCGGAGGGGGTTCTTCCGTCCTGGGTCCGGCCGCGCAGACTCCGCGCGCTGCGTCGCCAAATCGGGCGACGATTGCCTCGTACTTCGGGGGGGTACCTTCTCCGCTCCACCTCGGCCCCCTTTGGCGTGTGCCCAGGCCCTGGATGGGGTCGAGGCCGAGCCGGGCGGAGCTAGGACGGCGATCCGTTCCAGAGCGTTCCAGAACGCCCTCAGAGCTCCCCGGAACGCTCCGAGAATCCCGCGGCGCTCGATTCATCCTTCAGAACCGCCAGGCCTGAGAAGTTCTCCTCCTGGCTCGTCCTCGCCCTGGCTTCTGGGGAAACCAAGAGGTACCGATACCGCTACTCCCGGGACCTCTCCCAGGGTGCGTTCTGACTAGGATTTCGAAGTGATTCCAGCGGTGGCGACGAGAGCCTCCCAGGTCGCGGTATTCGAGTAGGGGATCGACTACAGAATGGACTGACCCCAGAATTACGAGAGAAAGATATCGAACGGGTATCGATCTACGGGAATCCGACGTGCTTTCGCAGATTCGACGAGCAAATGAATCTTGAGGCAGCTCAGTGCTGTAGTCGACCTCCTACTCGAGGTATGGGAGCCTCTCCTCCACGGATCTGCGCCCCTCGTCCTCACTCGATCCTTGTCCTTGATCTTCGTCGCTGATCTTCGTCCCTCGTCCCTGATCTCCGTCCCTGATCTTCGCCCTTCGTCCTCGATCGTCGTCCTTCGTCCTTGATCTTCGTCCCTGATCTTCGCCCTTCGTCCTCGATCTTCGCCCTTCGCCCTTGAGCTTCGCCCTTCGTCCTCGATCTTCGTCCTCGATCGTCGCCCTTCGATCTGGTCCTCGGCCTGGCGTCGTCCTGCCAGAGAGAGACCTCCGGGCGGGGCCACGGCCCGCGCAGGGTCGAGGAGGGAGGATCGAGCAGCAAGGTTTCTCTTGGGGGATCGAGGATCCAGGGATCGAGGATCGGGGGATCGGGGGATCGAGGATCGAGGATCGGGGGTAAAGGTTTTTTGGGGGATCGAGGATCGAGGGCCGAGGGAGGACGCCTCCATCCTCCACTTCTTCGCCCTCCCTCAGCCCTCGATCCTCCATGCCCCCCTAAACATGGTCCTCGATCCTCCATCCTCCCCCTCTCCGCCCCCCCCAAGAATGGTCCTCGATCCTCCATCCTCCTCGTCTCCGCCCCCTCAGCCCTCGATCCTCCATCCCCCCCACAAAACCGTGACCCTCGATCCTCCATCCTCCTCGTCTCCGCCCCCCCCTCAGCCCTCGATCCTCCGTCCCCCCCACAAAACCGTGACCCTCGATCCTCCATCCTCCTCGTCTCCGCCCTCCCTCAGCCCTCGATCCTCCGTCCCCCCCACAAAACCGTGACCCTCGATCCTCCTCTTCCCCCTCTCCGCCCCTGGCCCTCGAGCCTCCATTCCCCCCAAAAGCTCGACCTCGATCGCGTCCTCCCTTCTCCGCCTCCTCAGCCCTCGATCCTCCATCCCCCAAAAGCCTCGACCCTCGATCCGCGTCCTCCCCGTCTCCGCCCTCCCTCGGCCCTCGATCCTCCATCCCCCCCAAAGCCTCGGCCCTCGATCCGCGTCCTCCCCTTCTCTGCCCTACCTCGGCCCTCGATCCTCCGTCCCCCCCACAAAACCGTGACCCTCGATCCGCCGTCCTCCCCGTCTC
>CAUYUJ010017864.1:64968-84968 GCA_963575745.1 Prorocentrum cordatum
CCTCCTCCCTCCTCCTCCTCCGCCTCCGCCTCCGCCTCCACCTCCGCATCCGCCTCCTCCTCCTCCTCCTCCTCCTCCTCCTCCTCCGCCTCCTCCGCCTCATCCTCCTCCTTCTCCTCCTCCTCCGGCAATGTGCGAGAAGTGGGAAGGCGAAGCTGGAGCCCGACGCCATCCGCCTGGAGCTGCTGTGCGATCAGCGCGCGAAAAGCGGGAGGCAACGCGGGACCACGAGCGACGCAGGAAGAAGGCGAAGGACGAGCCCGACGCCATCAGCTGCACTCGACGCGACGAGAGCCCGACGTGCGAAGGCTGTCGAAGGTCGAGCCCGATGTCATCAGCTGCATCCGACGAGAGTTGGAAAGCTGGAGGTGAAGATGGAGCCCAAACGTCCTACTCATACGGCGAGAAGCGAGAGGCGAAGTTGGAGCCCGATGTCCTGGGCATGGCGATCGAAGGTCGAGTCCAATGCCATCAGCTAGCCGACGAGTTGTAAAATGCTGTAGGCGCCCGACTTGCTACCCCAACTCTGCGAGAAGTGCGAGAAGCGGGTGGCGAAGCTGGAGGCCGATTCTAACCAGACGTGCCGGCCGACCCTACATACGATAGAGGAAGGCGAAGTTGGAGCCCAATGTCACTAGCTACTACGCTGGGGATCGAAGGAGCGACAATCAGGCTCGGTGGCGCCGTGACCAAACCACAACCTCCCGCTGGACGGAGCACCAGCTACAGTGTTGGGATCAGCCCGGCGTGAGGTTCAGATGCGTGGCGCCCCCAAAACCGACTTGTGAGGGGCGGCCTCCCTTTCGTCGCCGCGGCGCGTGCCTCGCAACTGCGGTGATCAGGCCTCCCAGATCCTGCCAGATCCTCCTCCTCCTCCTCCTCCTCCTCCGCCGCCCCCGCCTCCGCCCCCGCCTCCTCCTCCGACTCCGCCTCCTCCTCCTCCTCCTCCTCCTCCTCTTCATCCTCCTCTTCATCCTCCTCTCCTCCTCCTCCTCCTCCTCCTCCTCCTCCTCCTCCTCCTCCTCCTCCTCCTCCGCCTCCGCCTCCGCCTCCACCTCCGCATCCGCCTCCTCCTCCTCCTCCTCCTCCTTCTCCTCCGCCTCCTCCGCCTCATCCTCCTCCTTCTCCTCCTCCTCTCATCATCATCATCTTCCTCCTCATCATCATCATCTTCCTCCTCACCATCCTCACCCTCCTCCTCCTCCTCCTCCTCCTCCTCCTCCTCCCTCCTCCTCCTCCTCCCCCGCCTCCTCCTTCTCCGCCTCCTCCGCCTCCTCAGCCTCCTCCGCCTCCTCCTCCTCCTCCTCTTCCTCCTCCTCCTCCTCCTCCTCCTCCTTGCCTCCTGAACTGAACCGAACTGAACTGAACTGAACCCACATCGGAGGCGAACGAAGCTAGTCGCTGGAATCGACCACTGGAAAACCTGAAACAGAAATCCTCGAGTGGACGTCCTAAGCGCCTCACCAAAATCGTTATAAACCTCTGTGGCATCGGGCGACGGGTTCGGCGCGCGGCCGCGGGGGGCCTGGCGGCGCCCCCGCTCCGCCTGCGCGGCGACGAGGTCCAATGCAGCCAGGGGGCCCGCCCGCAGGCGCTGCTGACTCTACCTGTGAGCGCCGCCCCCCCCCCATCATGAGACCAACTGCCAGTGTTGGCGATCCCACCAGGGTGGGTTCTCCTACGCAGGCTTTGCCGCGAGGCGGGGGGGGGGCGCTCAGCGGCCGCCTGGAGCTCTCCCTGGGGGCGACTCCAGTCGGCTTGCCCTTTCTCGTAGGGCCTTGAGAATGTGCGCTGCGCGCTTACTCTCGGTGGCGCGACGCATCGCGGTCACCTGCGCGATCTGCGTGCGAAGGCCCCTCAGTTCCTCCTCTGCATCTCGTGCAGGTCCTTCTGGAGGTCGCGCTCCAGCCGCGAGCGCGGGGGCTGCCCCTGGGACGCGATGGCCTGCTCGTGGTCGAAGTTGCGCAGCATGGCCGTGCGGACGCCCCTGGCGACGATCGGGCACAACTCCATGTCGCCCACACACCGTGGGCCGTCGTCCCCCGCCCCCTGCATCTCCTGCTTAGTGTGCCCCACTCCGCGCGCCTTCAGCCACTTCAAGTCCTCGAGCGGGGGCATCGTGAGCGGGTTGATCGCCATCGCCAGCTTGCTGCAGGCCGTCGTCGCCTCGCTCTCGTCGAAGCGGGCCCGCCTCAGACGGAACGCCCTCGAGAGCTCCCCCGTCAGGTGCGGCAGCTCCCCCAATGCGCCGTTGAGCAGCTGCATCACGCACTGAGCGAGCCGCACCTGCTGCCCGTTGCCCAGGTCGACCTTCGCCAAGCTGTCGACCACGGCCTTCGCCACCTGGATGCGCGGGCTGCCGAACTCCTTCGGCGAGTACGCCTTGGACTCCACCGCGTCGTTGTACTCCTTGCCGCTGGCCTCCGCCGACTTGACCATCTCGCTGTCGACGGGGATGAGGCGGAAATCGTACAGCGCGCCCTCGAGCCCGCGCTGCCCTTGCATCGTGTTCAGCACCCCCTTCTGCAGCCGCGCCACCATCCCGTCGGGCGCCCCGCCGAAGTTGTCGTCTGCAGGCCCAGCTCCACCATCGCCTTCTCGTTTCTTCCTCTTCTTGGGTTTGGGCTTTCTCTTCGGCTCTGGCGCTGACCCCTGGCTCCCCTTGTCGAACTGCTCCTTCTTGTCCTGATGGGTGCTGCTGGCAGCTGCTGGTGCCGACCGTGCCGCCTTGTTGTCGGGGGCAGCTGCCTCGCTCACCGCCCCCATGGCCTGGGTCCTGGCCCTCCTGCTCACGATGGTGCCCTCCTGCCTGCCGCCCTTCAGGAAGACGGTCGGCGCGGGCCCTCGTCCTGCGCCTTTGCCAGCTGCTGTCGCCATCGCTGCTAGCAGCGCCAAAGGAAAGGCCAGTGGGCCCCTCATGATGAGAACGAATATGGACTTGCAGCTCGAGCAAATGGACGAAGGACAGGTCGCACGCTGGACATGTCAAGCTCGCTGGCTCGATCGGCTCGTGGTGCCACGGGGAGTGATCGACCGTGCACATTATCCTCCTCCTCGTCGCCCCTCTCGAAACCCATCCTCCTGCCACTCGAAACACGCTGCGTCGCCCCCCTCCTTCGACGGAAAACAACTGAGACACCGCGGACACTGATTCGTTACGACCAGTCGACGCAACTCGCGTTGAAACCCGTGAACGACGCGACAATGAGTTTGCAGCGCAGCAAAGGAGGAGAAGGACTTTCCGCACATCGACCCGTCGATTGCTTCGTTGCAACAGTACGCCTCGGGTGGCTGCTCCAGTACTTCCTGGACTGCCGCACCCAGGATCGCGCTCTCCCCGCCCCAGTAGTCGGGCGGGGGAACCTGCGCGGCAAAGGCCGCCGCGCGCAGGGCTCTCAAGTCCAGCTCCACGAACTGATCGCGGACCTCGCCCTCGAAAAACAAGTCCATCATGCCGCCGGGGGCCTCCTGCAAGCTCTCCCACATGTCGTGGCAATCGCCGCTGACGCGCCCCATCTCGGTCAAGTCCGCTTCCAGCTGTAGACACTACGGAGTAGACGCAGGCACCGACCACCCGTCTGCTCCGAGCCTGGCAATGCCCATCTCCTCCTCCAATCTGCACTGGCCGAACACCGCCGCGATCGCCTGGTGATGCGCCTCTGGGAACCTCGCCATCAGCTGGAATAGTCGCAGTCGGCGTACCCGTAGTTCCAGCTCGGGCTTCGCCAACTTCCAGTACTGCCACACCTGCTCGTTCGTCAATGTCCTGGCGCTGCCGTCCTCCTTCCACTAGGTGTGTCGGCCAGCAGCGATCGCAGCGGCTTCGCCAGCACCTTGGTCAGTCGTCCGATCTGGCTGGGCGTGAGCAGCAGCACGTGAAGCGCGGACAGAGCCGCCTCGTACACGTAGCTAATGAACTGTAGTCTGGCGCATCGCAGCGGGGCCTCGCGGTACCAAGTGGAGCCCATGTTGTACCAGCCTCTCTTAGCAACACGCACCCTGGCCTTAACCTCGTCGTGCGCCGCCAGGTTGGCCGCCACGATGGGCCCAAGTAGCCTTGCACTCCTGGCCGCGGTCCCCTTCAGCGCCTTTGAGTTTGCCGCCTTCCCCGTCGCTGTCGTTGCCCCTAGCCCTCTTAGTCCCAGCGTGATCACCGTCTTGTCCTCGTTGAGTCATCCTCCCTGGGCGCTGATCTCCTTGTTGATGGTGGCCGTGGCGCGGTTGAGGCGCAGGACGATGTCGCTGCCCGTGGCGGAGTTGGGGATGGGAGTGGCCCCGGCGACGTCGTCCACGAACGCCGCCGCGCCGATGTAGTAGACCGTGTCTCCCCCGCCTGGGATCGTCGCCTCCAGCCACCTGTAGCTCTCCTCCTCCTCCTTCAGGTCCTCGAAAGCGTCGCCCACGGCTGCGGAGCACGTCGCGACGAACCCCCGCGGGATCAGGCTGCTCCCCATAGCTCCCCCCTCCTCTGGCGTGAACTCCACCGTGCCGTCTGGCGCCGTCACCGTGACGCACAAGTCGCCGAGCAGCTGGGCACAGTGCGGCTTGCCGTTAGCCTGCAGCCTGGAGCCCGCGCGAACGTTCCAGTGCTCCCACTTGATCGCGTTGAAGGCGCCTGCCGCATCCCGGTTCTGCGGCGCCACCGAAATGTTGGCGTCTCGCAGCCTCCAGCAAGCCGGCTGGAGAGAGAGCAGCGCAGCCTCTCGGCTGCGGCGCGGCAGGCTGCCATGCGCCCACTCGGGCCATTCGCCAAGTAGCTGTCGTCGTCGTGTGCCGCTGTGCCAGGCCTGGGCGAGGTGGTCGTAGAGATGAACCACCCGCTGGCCCTTCAAAACAGCTCTGCCCTTGTTCTTGCCCAGTCCGATGGCTCGTGTCCTCGTCCCTGACGGCGCGAAAATCCTCTCGACTCTCGTTTCCTTCAGTAGGTCCCACAAGCAGTAGTCGAAGTTGTCTACCGTGATCGGCTCGGAGTCCACGAACCCTAAGCCCATGCCCGCGCTGCCGACCCCCTCCATCGGCGCCAAGCAAATCGCCGTCATCTCGGCGCACACGCCCCAATCTGGAAAAGCTGTTCTTCTTGGCGCTCTTCGGCAGCACTCCTGAATGGACTCCAGGTCGTGGCGAACTTCGCCATGTAGGCTGTTGTCGTGTACTGGGTCCCTCCACATTCCCAATGCTCGTAATGTCTCGCCCCTCTCGCTTGCCTTGTCCACGTGAGCGCCCAAGCTGGTCTCTCGCGCTCTCATGCCTCCCGCGACCCCCGACTTGGCCATGCCCTCCTTCCACTCGGCGGCGCCCAGCGTGCAGTTCGCCGCTATGCACGTACGCTTGCGGATGCCCTTCCCGCTGCCAGCCAGTCGCCCTCGAACCGCATAGACTCGAGAAAAATCTCGCACCCCCCAGGCTTCCTTCAGCTCACCAATCCGCTCCTGGAAGACATTGCCCTGGCGCTCCTTGCGTCGGGCCTTGCATTCTCCTGTAAGTCGTCGTAGTCGAGCTTCGGTGACCAACGACTCTCGGGAAAGGGCTGACACTGGGGTCGGCGCCCCCGCTTGCTGCTCAATATTCCCAGGCCCCCTCTCGCGAACTTGAAGTCCGCGTGGTGCGCTGCACCGTCCCTCCAGCGATTCCCTTGGCCCCGAGTCGCCAGGTGGAGTGCCGCACAGAGACGCCAGCTCCGCGCGGGTCCAAGCAAGGCGCTGCGAGGGGCCACGGGTCTCCACTATCTCTGGGACGGGAGCGCGGCACCTGTCGACGCGGTAATTGAAGCTCTGCTGGTCCAGCTCCTGGACGTGGCGCCTGTACAGCTGTTCGAGGTCCTGCGCGACCTCGGCCCTGCGCTCGAGCTCCGCCACCCGTTGCTCCGACAGCTCGTGGCACTGGTTGCCGAGCCGCTGGTTTGCGGGGAAGACCGCCCCCGCCGCCTCCCGCAACGCCGCCGTGAAGATCTGGTGCTTTGTCTCTGGCGTGGGGTCGTTGTCTGCCTCGTCCCATCTCGCAGCGTTGGCCTGCAAGTTTGCCTCCACCGCCTGACAGAACTCTCGTCGCAGTGCTCCGCGAGAAAGACAACGCATCATCATGTCCGTATCCAGCCTCTGTCCGTCCCCCTGCCTCTGCGCGTAGCCCAGCTGGTACTGCAGGTGGATCTCCATGGGGCAGCGATCCCGCAGCTCGGCAGTAGAGAACGGCGTCATCGTCCTCATCAGGTCAGGTCGCATCCTGATCATCGGCACGAACCTCATCGCCGTGGTGGGAACGAACACGCGGTCGATCCAGCTGTTGCGATGCTCTCCGTGGTAACTCGGTGGCAATCTGAAATTAGTGTTCGCTGCTGTCATAAAGTTCGTCTCGGCCCATCCTCGCAGCCAGGGTCTCCTCCTCTTCCTCCTTCTCCTCCTCTCTCTTCCCGCCCCCCCTCCTCCCTCCTCCCTCCTCCCTCCTCCTCCTCCCTCCCTCCTCTCTCCTCCCTCATCCCTCCTCCCCCTCCTTCCTCCCTCCTCCCTCCTCCTTGCTCCCTCCCTCCTCCCTCCTCTCTCCCCCCCTCTCCCATTACTCCGTCCTGTAATTGCTTACGCATGTTGGCCGACCGATGCGAGTGCCAGGGGCCGACGCGAGCGGTACTTGACCGCGGCCATTTCGGTCCAGGGCGCCCTTGAGCTGGTAGCAAGCTACGGGGCACACTTGATAGTGAACGGTGCTCGGAGAGCACCAGTGCTGGAGCCCACCGGAGGCTCACCATCCTGAAGAGGAGTATCGAGACTGTCGGTGCTGGTCTGGACAGAAAAGAGAGTATCACGATTGTGTTGTGACGTGTGCCCACCATTCTCACGAGGACTTCAGCGAGGCTTCCGCCAGCGCCGACGATTTAGTTGGTAGCGGAGCCAGTTTGGCTCCACGGGCATGACGACAGAAGAGCAGAAGCACGAGACGGTGCCATCCTGGGACGGAGATGTTGCGGGCTTCGATTCCTATATGATGAGGGTCAAGCTCTACGTGCGCGGGGCCAAGAAGGACGACAAGGGCCTCTGCGGCCTCAGGTTGATGGCGAGGCTTCACGGCCGCGCTTGGCAAGGAGTCCAGAAGTATGACAAGCTGGAGAGCCTCGACGACGTCGAGGAAGATCCGACGACGAAGCTGCCGAAGGGTGTCAGCCAACTGTTGCAGTATCCCAAGGAGAAGAGCAGCATCCTGGAGATCGAGGACGCTGGCAAATATATGCGCACGTTCATGAAGGAGACGTTCCGCAAGAGCAGGACGGCTATGCGGGACTACTCAACACAGCTCGAGGTCGACGAGGATCGGACGCAGAAGGCGAAGCGATCGACCAGAGCTTCGACGAGAAGAAGCCGATCTTCCCAGAGTCCCTGCGAGCGTGGTTTCTGCTGGAGAATGCGGGTGTCGATGACCACACGCGGCCCCATGTGCTGGCATCCGTGCAGAACAAGTATGAGCACCAGAAGATCCAGCAAGCCCTCGGCATGCAGTTCGACAAGAAACGCGACCGAGAAGGGCATCACCACAAGGGCCAAAGGCCGCAGCGGCAGAGCCGGAAGAACTACGCAGCCGAGGGCGAGGACGAGTACTACGTGGAAGAAGATGACGGTGACGAGGAAGAGCCTGGGCAACTGGACCTGCAGAGTGACGATGCCACTGCGTATGCGCTGGCCGAGGATGAGGACGTGAACTTCCAGCTGCAGGACATCTACGAGCAGGCCGGAGACGGCAGAGATCTTCGAGGCGAGCTTCTCGAGGGTGCTGTGCTGGCTGCCGCCCAACACGGGCAGCGCTCCTCCAAGCAGGCACGAGAGCCACTGCGTCAGGAGAGGACGGGGCGGAGGCTCTTCGGGTCGAGCGCCAAGGGGTCGCCTTCGCCGAAGGGCAAGGGTGCGGGCCGCTCTCCTCCACAGTCACGCGACTCGCCGAGCCAGAGCTCTAACCACAAGGACTGGAGGACGGACCCGTACACTGACTACCTACCAGACCACCCCAACCCAACCCGAAGGCCCGAATTCGACCCGAATTTCGGGTTGGGGGGGGTACGGATCCCATGTGTTTTTTCAATGTTCCCCGACCCCCCCCCACTGGAAATCGAGGATAAATTTGGGCCTTCGGGTTGGGTTGGGGTGGTTTGGTGGGTGGTGATACACAGTGTGCCTGAGGTGCGGTGGCAAGGGCCACATCGCCAGGGACTGCAAGGCGCCCGCCAAGCTGCAGAGTGGGCGCAAGTAGAAGCATCCATCGTCATCCATTATCAAGATGCGACCGGCGTCATCACGGATGCGACCGACATCATCACAGACGCGACCGACATCATCACGGATGCGACCGACATCATCACGCATGCGACCGACATTATCACAGACGCGACCGACATCATCACGGATGCGACCGACATCATCACGGATGCGACCGACATCATCACATATACGATCGACATCATCACAGAAAAGATCGACATCATCACTGATGCGACCGACATCGATGGGATCGAGACCGAGGTTGATCAGGGTTACCTTCAGAAGGCCTCAGAGAGCATCAAGGAGATTCAGGTTACCGAAACCTTCTAAACGGCCGACGGGTTTATTTGGGGCATCTGGAAGCCACGGTCACGCTTTGATTGTTTACGAACAACATATCCTCCTGGCCGCTCAGCTCTCGGGAACCTTCAAGGGCATCCTAGACTCTGGTGCGACGTCGTCGATGATAGGACTAAAGCAAGCGGAGGCCTGGCAACTATCTATGATGACACTTATCGGACACAACCGAATGAAAATTCTGCCAGGACCTCTTATCCAGTTTATCGGGAATAACCAGGAAGCTAAATCCCTGAATCGCACTTCCCTACCTGGATATGTTGATTCCCAAGATTGTGATTTTCTCGTTTCTGTTGTGGATGTGGAGGCGCCGCTTCTGATGGGTATGGATTTCTTGACGCATTTCGGGGTTACAGTTGATTTCGAGAAGAGCACCATCAGTTTCAAGACGGTCAGCGATAAGATTTATCTTCTCGAACGTTCCAGGTGCGGTCATCTCTGAATAGAGTTCGGGCCAGATGCCAAGTGGCAAGAGGTTGTGACTCGCGAATCTTTCACAGTGTCTGCTTCAGTCAACACTTGGGCTCAAGACGGCGAGGTTTCATCGAGTATTCTCGCCCAGAATTGCTGCATATCAGATGCAAGCATCATGCGCGGGGCCAAAATCGTCTGGTTGGTCTCAGCAGTCCGGAGTCTTCGAGTCTCCGAGGAGGTTGACAAGTACGAGGTGCGGCTGCTGCGGAATTCCAGGAACGATTGCTGCAGGATGCAGCTGTGCGGGAGGCAGGAGTCACGTATGCCAAGGTAGGTTGCCGTTCGGGCAGCCACCGCTGGTCAAGCTGACTGCCAAGAAGGAGGAGTTCGACCGGGACTCCAAGGATCCGAGTTTCGTGAAGCAGCAGCGCAACATCAAGTGCGAGTGTTGCTCAGCGCCTGGGAGGCGCAGAGCGGGCTGCAGCTGCGTCGGCGGCAGGAGCCGCCAATGCCCAAAGATATGCGGGGTGAAGCAGAATTCTGGGCAGCAGTCTACGGGATATCCCACGAAGGAGTCACCGACAACGAGTCCGAGTCTGCAGGCACCGAAGCGGACAGCGACAAGTTCGAGCTCACCTTCGCGGCCGAGGACCACTTACCGGCCACCGACACCGAAGACAGCACCTCCGAGACCCACGAAGACGGAAGACGAGCCGAGGCTCATTGCGGAGGAGATCGACCTGGAGGCCGTCATGAGGAACAACATCCAGTTCCCGAACTGGGACCCAGCGAGGGAGAGCCTCTGCGAGCACATGGAGAGAGGATGAAGCAGGAACTCATGGACGTGAAGGTTCCAGCGGGGGACTCCTGGGACATGCTGGAGGAGACATGCAGCCTGGACAGCTGGAGGAGGCTGCTCATGCTGAAGCTAGATGCGGCGGACCGGGAGTTGCAGAAGCGGGCGCTGCGGGCGGCGATGCGACTGACCAGGGCAGCCTGAAGTACATCGGCGATCGCCAGATCTACGCGCTCAGGGCAGGTATCCTGAAGTATGAGGAGACGGCAGCCACAGAAGCTCAAGACCTACTTCGAGAAGGACGGCTGGATCTGATGGAGGTGTGTGCACCACCCGACTCCAAGTTGGGAGCAGAGGTGGAGAAGCTCGGCGGAAAGGTCATGAGGCTGGGCAAGCACCACCAGTACGACCTGACGACCAACACGGGCTACCGCAGGGCTTCGAAGACTCTCAGGGAAGCGCTGCCACGCCGTGTGGTCTTCTCACCGCCGTGCACAGCCAGATCCATCATCCAGAACGCCGACCAGAACACACCAGAACAGCGACGTCTGGAGGCCAAGAGGCGGAAGAACGACAAGGTGACAAAAGCCTGTGTTCTACTAGCCCACCAAGCCCTACATCAAGGTGCCGAGATCGACTTCGAGCAGCCATTGAGATGCGGGACATGGTCACTGCCATTCTTGAGGAAGCTCAGGGAGCAGCTGTTCACAGTACGAGTGGATGGATGTGCTTACGGACTGCGTTACCCAAAGACCAACGAGCTCATCAAGAAAGAGTGGCTGATCGCAACCTCTGACGTACACCTCAGCCCGACCACCGCGAGGACATGCTCCAACAAGAAGGGTAGTTCACACAACCACTACCACGAGGAGATCCAAGGCCAGGTGACGGAGCTCACAGCAGCCTACCCCACGGCAGTGTGCAAAAAGTGGGCGAAGTCAATCATGAAGTGCGAGGAGTGGTCTACCTGGTGCGCGTGGGCTGGAGGAGACCAGGAGATGCAGTACAGTGACGCAGTGTACACCATCAAGCGACGCTTGGTTGGTAAGCAGCCAATGCCGAAGTGGAGGAAGGAGCTGGACAAGGCAGAAGACTTCGATGTCGAATTCGACTCCAACGGAGAGTTCGAGTGCTGGGAGCGGGAGGACAACAACGTCACGACTTTCATTGGCACGAACGCGGACGGACCTGACTGGCTCTCAGTTGTGCGGCGACTGACCTGGGACTTGGACACGAACACACTCATCGGGAACGAGCTCGGTGAGAACATTCTCTCCGACGAGGAAATCTACCGGAAGCTACCCGAGGGAACCAGCCGCACCAGGACGAGACTCTACTACAGAGATCCAGCAGCTCCACTACAGAGATCCAGCAGCTCCCACGACATCGAAGGATTTCAAACTACCTGATCCACCTCGATCCGAACAGCCACAAGCAGAAGAGGACGGCCAGACACCATTACAGCAGTTCCAGACCGAGAGTGGCGAGAAGGTGGGCGCCGTCCAGGTCAACGGTTATCATCGACGGCTGCATGTCCGACTGAGACACCGCAGCAACAGGACACTCACCGACGTGCTCAAAAAGCTGGCGCCAAGGAACCCATCCTGGATTTGGCGGCGAAGTTCAGATGCGAGGCCTGCGAGAAACACAAGAATAAGCAGATGGAGTCCGTGGTGGCACCTTACTGCCTGGCCACGCCTGGCAAGGTCATCGAGACGGACGGCTTCTCCTGGCAGGACCCGCGCGATCTGCAGGTCTGGACAAGCACCTACATCGTATGTACGGGGACGCGGCTAGGAGGTGGAACTCTCAACTTGAAGGGAAGGCTCATGCGGTCTGGAGATGAGTTCCGCAAGACGCTACAGCAGAAGTGGATGCAGTACTACGGCCGACCCGCGGCCCGCGGTGCTTCGTCTGGACGGTGAGGGATGTCATGTGGAAGAGAAGGTTAAGGAGTGGCTACCATCGCGAGGTATCCTGGTGGACGTCACGAGGAGGCAAGCGCACAACCAGCTGGCTCTATGCGAGCGGAACATCGGCATTCTCCAGGACACCATGAACAAGATTGCGGAGGAGTCGGACAGCAGTGTCACAGCGGACGAGATCTTCTCGGAGGCAATCGACGCGATGAATGACCTCGGCAGGTACAAATGCCACAATCCATATGAGATGATGCTGGGCAGGACACCAGAACTGCTTGTCGGCGACGTTTTCGGTCAAGACCACAACTTACCAATCATCAGCAAGACCTACGAGGCCGAGGACGACGAGTATGTCAAGAACCAGAAGGTGCGGCTCGAGGCCAGAAAGGCTTTTCTCGAGACTGCTTCCAGACGGCGTCTCGCTCTACTGGAGCTGCGGAGGACGAGGGAGAAGGCCACGTGGATTGCTGGGCGGGTGCTACTGGTGGTCGGAAAAGGCGAAAAGCAACCTCAAGCAGCCGGACGGAATCTGGTCAGGACCTGCCACGGTCATTGCTCAATAACCGGAAGCTGACGGACATCTCCTCCTCCTCCTCCTCCTCCACCTCCCCCTCCTCCTCCTCCTCCTCCTCCTCCACCTCCTCCTCCTCCTCCTCCTCCTCCTCCTCCTCCTCCTCCTCCTCCTCCTCCTCTCACACCGCCAGGATCAGTGGTCTGGATCGAGCACCACGGTCGACGACTGCGAGCTGGCAGAGCACACCTCAGGCCAGCAACCGAGATGGAGATCGAGATGCACCAATTACCTCATGGAGAAGCCATTCCTCTCGACAGCACAGCACAGCTGCCATGCTGAAGGTCAGGAAGAGCCAGTCCGAGGACCTGATCGGGCAGCGCACTCCAGACCTGGACGACTTGGACGATGCATGGGTGGAGGAACTCGAAGATCAGTTTCCCGGCAAAGCAGATGGAGGCCAGCCCGAGTCGACACGACATCAGCAACCACCCGAAGGAGTACCGACGAAGTCCGATACGTCCGAGGAGGGAAAGGATGACAAGGAGGAGAAGTACGAAGAGAAGAAGAAAGAGTCGGAGATCGCCAAGGAGGACGAGACATCGTCTGTCGAGCTGGAGCCGCCACAGGACAACCACCAGCAGGACCAGATCGACTGCGACCAAGTGCAGATCAGGGCGCGACTACGAAAAAGCCGCGCAAGGAAAAGACAGGTACCAAGAGAGAGAGAGAGAGAGACACGGACGACTTCCAAGAACGGGTTAAAGGTGAGCAGAACTCCATCCAGAAGCTCAGCGAGGAACAGGACGCTACCACCGACAGGAAGGAGGTGATCTACGTCTCCATCGCGATGCCATCCAAGGAAGCCTTTAACCGCTTCGTGAAGAACCCGCGCCTGTACGTTGCTACGCAGGCGAGAAGGCAGCGCATTGAGGTGAATTACAAGAAGCTGGACAACCAGGACAAGGCGAAGTTCGACCTAGCTATGAAGAAGGAGGTGGACCAGTTTCTACTCGCTCTAGCGTATCGAGGCGTTCTCAGGAGCAAGTTGCAGGACATCGACCTGATGAATATGAGATGGGTTCCGACATGGAAGGAGGATCCAAAGGCCGACGGAGGCAGAAAGGCGAAAGCCAGACTGGTGCTCATCGGCTACACCGACAAGGATTTGGAGACGCTCAAGACCGAGTCACCGACACCATCGAGACGGGCGAGAATGATTATGTACCGGATGGCGGCCAACAACAGTTGGGGGACGTGGGTAGCAGATGCTTCGTCAGCTTCCAGGGGAAGCTACTGAGGAGGAGGGAGAGCTTTACGCACTACCTGTACCCCAGCTTCGGGAGGCACTCAACCTGAATAAGGACAACGTGGTCCAGATCCCGTAGACGTGCTATGGACTTACCAATGCTCCGCGGAGATGGTACGAGAAGGTCAAGACGGATCTCGAGACCAGAGGCTGGTATTCGTGCAAGCTCGAGCCGTGCCTCTTCACGAAGGTCAACTCGGACAACAAGGTGATCGGGCTCATCTTAGTTAATGTGGACGACTTCCAGAACACAGGGGGACATCAATAACAAGGAGTTCGAGTCCGAGTACGAGCATCTCAAGACTTTGTATACATGGGGATGTGAAAATCCGATTGCGAAGGATGTTATGTCTGCGGTGTTGAGGTTTCTCGCAACGAGGACGGCGGGTTTCGTTTAAGCTCGGAGAAGTATGCGAAGACAATCCAGCCGATCAACCTCGAGCGCAATAGAAAGGCAGATCCATATTCCAAGCTGGCGAGCGAGGAGAATACTACCTGCAGGGCCATCTTGGGACAATCACAGCGGTTTCCATGTTGCAGTCCGTCGTCGACAGTGCTACTGTGAAGGACCTTGGGCGTATCATCCAGCTGGTGAAGACGATTCACGAGTTTTCGAGCACAGGTGTTACGGTGCATCCGTACAAGGATATGGCTTGGGTTTGTTGGTTCGATGCTTCGTGGTGTTCGAGAGCAGGCGGCAGTAGCCAAGGAGGCTATGCGATATGCACCACGGAGAAGGAGGCGCTGAACGGCAAGAAACAGAAGTTCACGGTCTTCACTGGATCTTCAAAGAAGTTAACGGGGAAGTGCCGATCGTCTTTCGGTGCAGAGATCCAGGCGGTCAGCGAAGCTGCAGAGGAGCTGGAGTACACCCAGCTCGCTTGGATGGAAATGCAGAATGCCAAGGTGTATCTGAAGGGTGGCGAACGATACCAGTTTATCAGGGCGGTCCGCAGAGCGTGCTGGTCACAGACTGCAAGAGCCTCTACGACGCCGCGACGGGCTCAGGGAGCTCGGCGTTGGGACTCAGCGACAAGCGTTCGGCTATTGAGTGCATGGCGTTCAAGCAGGGTATCAACGAGTGCGGCTCAGAGCTCAGATGGGTTCATTCGCATGCGCAGGTAGCAGACGGATGCACCAAGATCAAGTACGGGGCACAGAAGTTGCTCGACGTTTTTATGAGCAGAAGTTTCTGGACGCTGGTGCATGACCCAGAATTCGAGTCGGCTCGATAGCGAGGTTTGCGTGGTCTCGACATTTTGGAGCAGAAAGTCCAAGGATATTCAAGTGATCGAGGCCAACTTGCTCGTTTCATTATTCATGTCGCTCGCTGTCGCGAGGTTTGTTTCATTATGTGTGTGATCTGTTCAATGCAGTTTTTTCTTACATGTATATAGTCATTGCGCGACATGTTTAGTTATTATGAAGTTCCAGATCGGTCGTGCCAAAACCTTTTTTTCCTCCTGTGTAAATGTTTACGCATGTTGGCCGACCGATGCGAGTGCCCAGGGACCGACGCGAGCGGTCCTTAACCGCGGCCACTTCGGTCCAGGGCGCCCTTGAGCTTGTAGCAAGCTACCGGACACACTTGATAGTGAACGGTGCTCGGAGGGTACCAGCGCTGGAGCCCACCAGGGGCTCACCATCCTGAAGAGGAGTATCCAGACTGTCGGTGCTGATCAGGAGAGAAAGGGGGATATTACGATTGTGTCGTGACGTGTGCTCACGACTCCCACGAGGACTTCAGCGACGCTTCCGCCAGCGCCGACGCTCTAGCCTCCCTCCCTCCTTCCTCACGCCTTCCTCACTCCCTCACTCTCCTCCTCCTCCCCTCCTCCTCCTCCTCCTCCTCCTCCTCCTCCTCCTCCTTCTCCTCCCCCCCCTCCTCCTCCTCCTGCTCCTCCTCCTCCTCCTCCTCCTTCTCCCCCTCCTCCCTCCTCCCTTTTCCCTCCTCCCTTCTCCCTCCTCCATCCTCCCTCCTCCCTCCTTAGTCCTCCCTCCTCAGTCCTCCCTCCTCCTCCTTTCTCCTTCGTTCAATTCATTCATTCATTCATTTAGTCAGTCAGTCATTCATTCATTCATGGGCATTAGGAGGTCAGCCAAACGAAGCTCGCCTGACCTCACCACACAATTGACGAGCGAGGCCTCGTCCTCTTCCTGGGCCAAGGCACCCCGCACTTCACGACGCCCAGAGCCCTGGGGCATTGCAGAGGGCTCTTGAGGGCTCGAGAGGTCATCCGCAAGCCGTACCCTCAAAGGGCGCCCAAGCCCCGTCCCGCGATCCCCCTGGGGCCCAACTGTAAAGGGCGACGGGAGGGGTGCGGGCGGGGGGGGGGGGCGCGGCCAAAGCTGAAAAGCCCGAAGAGGAGGCTCGAGGCCTCCTCCTCCGCAAAACAATGCCGTCAACCACCCACACAAGGACGACGCGGCCTGCCACCCCATGTGCAGGCAGCGCCTGGACGGTGGCAGGCCACGCCCCAAATGTGGGGTATGCACACGGATGCCTGCCCTGAGGGTCAGTCGCATCGGGCCGTGCGCGATTGGCAGGAACAAATTAACACGCACACTCGCTGAATGCACTGGGCAAGTGCTAGGACGCGGGGGTGGCCGTCTCCCCCCTCCCAGCTTGGACTTAACTGCCACGGGCAAGGTCAGCAAGTTGGGATTTAGCGGGTCGCACAAACTCAAACACCAACCTGAAAAATGAAACCACAAGCGACGCCAGGACGACAGAGCCAAGAAACCCCAGGTGTGCCGTACCCTGAAACGGGCGGACGCCTGGACGGCCCCTGGCTTGCCCCTGGTGCGGGCCTGACACCGCCACCGAGCCATGCCCCATGGCGGGCCCTCCAGATGCGTCCTAAGACAGCTGGGCAGAGCGATCAAGGATCCGCCGCCTTCCGCTCCAAAGAAGGGGACAAAAGCTTCAGGCAGTCGAGTCTGAGGTACGGGGGAGGGAGGCAACGGTCGGGGCGAGTCATGCCCCCGTGTCAGACCCTTACACAGCAGCTGGAAGAATGCCCCCCCCCCCTCCCCGCCCAACTCCCCGCTCAGATCCTTCCACCGCTGGGCAGCCCCATGGAGGACTCTCCAGTGGCGGGTGAGACGGGCTCCTTCGGGCCAGGGTAGTGTGCCTCGACGAAAACAGCGGACCTGAGCTTTTTTAATCGTAACACATGGCTCCAAGAGGTGCTTGGGGGCGCGGGTGCAATACGACCCGCACCGCGAACAGTACAGGACGGGAATGCCTGCGTCATCAACCTTGCACGCCCACAGTTTGCGCCCCGGTGTTGGGGGGTCAACACCTCGCACCAGGGCCCCAAAAGAAGGAGGAAAAGCATCACACCTATTGTCACGTGACGGGGGAGTTCTGAAACTCGTGGCGCACGAGAGGCGCTGCCAAAGACGGCCATTCCACAAAACATTGTGCTGCCGTTGGTTTCGGGGGGGGGGGGCTTAAACTTTTGGGTTCGCTCTCAAGCGTCCCGCGCATTTCTCTGGCAGGGAGCCAAAGTTCTAGGATCGGCATGGCCGCTTTTTATATGTATATATGTAAACAAGCACACCAGCCATCTAATGATTCTTTACAGGCCTCGGCATCCTGGGGGGCGGCGCATTCACAGGCGGCCTCGCGACACATGATATCAGCCCAGGCATTCCCTATAACTCGTAATTGTTCTGCCCATTCACGATCTCCTCGTTGGAGCGTCTGGTGGGCTTTGGCTGTGTGCATGGTGAACTGCTTACCCAATCTCTGAATAGCTCGCCAATGGCCAGCCTGCTGGGAGGTGCCGTCTAGGGCTCTGAGCGAAAAGGCGCATCCTGTGGGCGGGGCCTGGCAATCGGCGAAAAGATCGGCCTCTTCGTCGAAACGAACTGGGTCTTGCTAGAGGTGGCGGAGTCCCTGGAGGAACCCATGGCGTTCCGCCCAGGCCGCACTTTGAGGGTACCTCCTGGGAAGGGGACCTCGGGCCGCACGTTTAAGATCTCCTCCACCTGTGATTTCGACCGCCGTCCAGCCCGCACGGGCCAGCAAGGGATTTGTGGGTTCCAGACAACTGCCGTCGATGAAGATCTCGGTGGGGCAAGTGAAATCGAACTCGTCAATTTCGCCAACCCTGTCGTAATACTCCACAGCTTCGTCTTCAGGTGGGAGGGTTGAAATTCCTGGCACTGGGATCCACAGCCGGGTGTATAAGGGGTCCTTGTCTGCCGAATGTCGGGCCGCTTCCACTATGATCGGGTCCACGTTTTCTTGTGCTGGGCTCCCGTGGGGGCAGTGCCAGAGCCGATGGCAGACCGTGTCGCACAAACCGCAGCACGGGCAAATCGGCTCCACCTTGAAACCGCGCTTCCAGAGAAGATGATTGGTGGGAGTCGTGCAGCATATTAAATTCCGCAAACATCTCTTAGCTTCGTAGCTCCACTTTGTGCTGTTCCAAACCTTGCTGAAAGGGAAGCCCCACAACCCGCGTCTTCGGATATCCCTGGCCCTGGGCTGGACGCCCTCGTCGGGGCCCTCGGGGTGCTGAAGCTTTTTGCGGACCGAGCGTTCTAAAAACCTCTGTCTAAGATCTGCAGTGGACAAATTATGAATCAATGCGGGCGAAGACTCCGTGATCTTGAGCTCGAGCTCATTGCTAGTCTTAACCGTCGCGGGGCCCTTGAAATCCCAGCCTGCTTGCTCCGCCCAGAAGAAAGAGAGAGAGAGAGAGAGAGAGAGAGAGAGAGAGAGAGAGAGAGAGAGAGAGTCGTCGGGCTTCTAACCTTGCACGCCCAACTTTTTGCCTGAGGGATGCTCGCGTAGAACCTTTGAGAAAACGCGACATCTGACAGAGGTCCTTCGGGCTGAGGGTATCAGGCGACTTGAGCTAGCTGTCAGTGGTCATCCACCACTCTCTGCAGTATCTCTTGAGGGTCGCGCAGGCATGGTCTATAGGGTCTACGGCAGGCTTCAACAGCCAACAAATGTTGCTATCGCATCCTGGTGACCAAATGTCAAGCAGCCGTGCTGTCTGAACTCTAAGCTTATTCAACTCCGGGGGTGAATGTCCTTGAACTTCCTCCCCACCGCATATTGATGGTTTCACACCGCAAGTATACATTTTGACCTTTTTGGGATTGCCTTGTTTCCGATTACGAATACGACATATTTTGGGGAGGCGCTTCATATTCTCCTTCCAGCGTGACGTCTTTTTCGATCTGCATCCCTTCGAGGCCCTAATCTTATCCGCGTTGTGGTCAACCCCCAGGTTGCTGATGGAGTTCTTGATGGGCCCCGAATGTTCCCCAAGAGCCCATGGAGCCTGCTTCATGATCTCTAAGTCGTTTGCAGGGAAGTTGAACTTCTTCATGTGGATGGGGAGCTCCAAGGTGAACGTAAACTGGTGAAACATTCTCGCTGCCAAATCTGCTAGACCATTGAGACACGCCTCTACCGCGCACCCTACCGAGTCGAACGCCATATCGTCGATATGGATCGAGAGAGACGTGCCATCGTTGATCGTCGCGTCGTGGATCGTAGGAATCATATAACCTTTCACTTCAAACGTCGCCGTCGAAGATCCCGCAACAATCCCCCCTGGCGGGGTATAGAGGCTCGCAAACTACATTGTCCATGAGCAACCTTCGTGGCCATCTGTGCGAGTCGAGCGCCGCCTTCAAAGCAACCCGCGGGAAATCACACCGCATGCCCTCGCTGAGCATGGCGTGGTGGCTGATGTGCTCGTAGCACTGCTTCAAATCTGCCAAAAGCATCGCAACAAACTTACCTGCATGATCTGCTATGTCCCCTCTCACCACTGCCCTCCAAACAGAATCTGTAGTATGTCGAGGTGGGGCCATGTTAAAGAGTTTTGACCTGACCGAGGCACGCTCCCATTCTCGGCAGTGGTGAGCCAGGCTCTTGGAATACATGCGGCTGAAGCTCTCGAAAAAAAAAAAAAAAAAAACCCTATGGGCCTTCGACCTCCAGCTGCCTTGCGGAAGAGGGCCGCAATCAACTCGTTCAACGCTGGCGGGCTGCTACCTAAGATGTCCATGACGTTGAAAACACCTTCCATGACCTCAAGGGCCCCCTTCGGAGAGCTGAGAGAAGTGCTCGGTTGGTACACGTAAACAGCCGTGGTGCACATCTTGAACTTATACGACATTTTTCGAAGCAGATCTCCAGAAGGGGCCTGGGGGAATCCTGTAGTTGGCGCCCATGGGGTCCTGCAGCTGCGCCCTGGGCTCGTGGGCCCCCCAGGCTTTGCTCCAAATATCATGTTGCTCCTGAAAACGCAAACCAAAGGCTGGCGATCTGGCTCCGTCGGGATGCTGGACCGTATCCTCTACCGTTCCTCCAGTAACCTTAGTGCTGCTATGTCCTGGCCTAGCTCCTCCAGCTAAAGCCTCCTCGCACCAGTCCTCCCACCTCTCAGTGGCCTCCTTCCTCTCCTTCTTCGCATAAGCG
>CAUYUJ010017864.1:89968-92595 GCA_963575745.1 Prorocentrum cordatum
GTGACCTGTGGTGCGCGGCTT
The DNA here is from genome assembly GCA_963575745.1 of Prorocentrum cordatum. NCBI lineage: Eukaryota > Dinophyceae > Prorocentrales > Prorocentraceae > Prorocentrum > Prorocentrum cordatum. Next base: position 89,990 of record CAUYUJ010017864.1, read on the forward strand.
TTTGGGGGCCGCGGGGGGACCAAACGCCAACGCGCAAGACGCTACCACCGCATTGCGTTCGGCGATCGGGGGACCCCAGTGGGCCCGCCCCAAAGGTCACTCCGGCGAAGGGTCACTCTTTCGCGCAGCCGATCCATACGCGAAGTGCCGATGGAGACAGCAGCGGCTCTCCCGCCAGGCGTTTCTCTCTACCTCCGCAATCTGAGCGTCGGCCTCTGCAAACATCCCGTGCAGCTCGGCATCTCCCCTCCCGAGTCTTGCCCCCATTACCCCTCCCCGCGGACCAGCCATGACAAAGAAAGAACAGATCACGGAGAGGGCAAGGTGGCCCAGGACGCCTCCCGCCCACAGGAAACAGGGGGGAGAGACCGCAGAAGCCCCGCACACCAGGAGGCTCGAGGTCGAGGCCCGACGCTCGAAGGAGGGCCGGCGGAGCCGACCAACGGCCTTCCCGCCCGGCCCGGCTCCCTTCAAGATCAGCCCCAGGGCTCCTCCTGGGTTCCAGCCTGCTCTGGGAGGCTCGGAAGTGGGCACCGACACCAAAACGGGGGGCCGCGTCCACCCGGGGAGGATGGTCCCAGCTTTCAGCGTTGGTGGTGCCCTTTCGGCCTCGTAGAACAGCCCGGATATTTTTTCCCGAGCCCCAGCGTACCGGTGGTAGCGAGCGGAAGATGACAATCGACGACATCACGCCCAGCAGTGCCACTAAATCTACAACCACTCTTGAACCGCGTGCGATTGAAATCTGCATTGAAATCTAGACAGCCCGAATACTACCACCATCACTCGGATCGGGATGATCTTGCCTGGGTGGAGGTACTCCGCCGATATCGGTGTTGGTGCCAACCTCTCGGTCTCCGATGCTCTGGTTTTGTTGAGGCAGGCCTGGCCAGGGCGACGAGGAACCTCCGCAGGCGGGCCAGCAAGGAGCGAGACACGCCGAGCAGGACCGCATCGATGATCGACTGGCCCCCCCTCCTCCTCCTCCTCCTCCTCCTCCTCCTCCTCCTCCTCCTCGTCCTCCTCCTCCACCTCCTCCTCCTCCTCCTCCTCCTTCTCCTCCTCCTCCTCCTCCTCCACCTCCTCCTCCTCCTCCTCCTCCTCTCCTCCTCTCTCCTCCTCCTCCTCCTCCTCCTCCTCCTCCTCCTCCTCCTCCTCCCCTCCCCCTCCTCCTCCTCCTCCTCCTCCTCCTCCTCCTCCTCCTCCTCCTCCTCCTATTCTAACGTCATGATATTTTCACAACGTTGTTTCCCTGGGACATGCTTTCCATCCCGAGTCGTTTTTTGACGATCCTGGGGCCCAGAAAGGGTTGGCGGCGCGCGAAAATGGCGGTACAAGGGGGGGGGAGGCTTCTTCGAAAGGCTGCTTCTTATAATGCGCAGACCTGTTCTGTAGATTTCAAGCCCGCACCTTCTCTAAGAAGCAGCCTCCTTCTAGGAAGCCTGCCCCCATCCCCCTATACCCCCGCTGCGCGCCGCCAAAAATGGCCCCCGGTAGCCAAACATAGCCCCAAACCCTCCGTCGTGATTCTTCCACGACGCGAGTAGAGGCCTCCTAGATGGGGTCGGAGTAGAGGGGGGCGACGGATCACGCCGCATCGGCGATGCATCGGCGATGCACCAGCGACGCATCGTCGATGTTGGCGGTGCATCGGCGACGTCGACGTGAAGCACATCGGGCCCCACATCGAGCCGCATCGGCGACGCATCGGCGATGCGGCGCGATCCTCCGACCCCATCTGCGAGGCCTAGAGCGAGGGGGTCTGGGGACTCTCCCCGGGCCTGCGACTCGAAGGCGGCGGCGGCGCCGCGCGCGGGAGCGGCGGCCGGGAAAAGCGCGCGCGGCCAGCCCAGAGGGAGAGGGGGGCCGCCGAGCTCTGCGGGAGAGGGCGCGCGCGGCCGCGGGGCGCAGCCAGGGTAGCGAGCACCCTGCTGTTCCTCCTCCTCCTCCTCCTCCTCCTCCTCCTCCTCCTCCTCCTCCTCCTCCTCTTCGCTCACTCACTCACTCACTCACTCACTCACTCACTCACCTAATCATGGCAGTTGAAGGGTACCCCCGTGGCCATACACGCCTTTCCTGCCCCCTCCCCACATTGGGAGAGGGGGGGCACATTAGGGAAAGGGTGAGACAAAGGGTAGATCAGCAGGACGAGCACAAAGGAGAGGAGGTAGAGGAGGGCATCATGAGGTAGACGAAAGCAACAAAGGAGGCGAGAAAGAAAGACGGTCGCTTACCTCCTCCTCCGTCTCCTCCTCCTCCTCCTCCTCCTCCTCCTCCTCTTCCGCCTCCGCCTCCGCGTCCGCCTCCGCCTCCGCCTCCGCCTCCGCCTCCGCCTCCGCCTCCGCCTCCGCCTCCGCCTCCGCCTCCGCCTCCGCCTCCGCCTCCGCCTCCTCCGCCTCCGCCTCCTCCTCTTCCGCCTCCGCCTCCGCGTCCGCCTCCGCCTCCGCCTCCGCCTCCGCCTCCGCCTCCGCCTCCGCCTCCGCCTCCGCCTCCGCCTCCGCCTCCGCCTCCGCCTCCGCCTCCGCCTCCGCCTCCGCCTCCGCCTCCTCCTCCGCCTCCGCCTCCGCCTACACCTCCTCCTCCGCCTCCGCCTCCGCCTCCGCCTC
>CAUYUJ010017864.1:92695-147695 GCA_963575745.1 Prorocentrum cordatum
CAATGTGCGAGAAGTGGGAAGGCGAAGCTGGAGCCCGACGCCATCCGCCAGGAGCCGCTGTGCGATCAGCGCGCGAAAAGCGGGAGGCAACGCGGGACAACGAGCGACGCAGGAAGAAGGCGAAGGACGAGCCCGACGCCATCAGCTGCACTCGACGCGACGAGAGCCCGACGTGCGAAGGCTGTCGAAGGTCGAGCCCGATGCCATCAGCTGCATCCGACGAGAGTTGGAAAGCTGGAGGTGAAGATGGAGCCCAAACGTCCTACTCATACGGCGAGAAGCGAGGGGCGAAGTTGGAGCGCGATGTCCTGGGCATGGCGATCGAAGGTCGAGTCCAATGCCATCAGCTAGCCGACGAGTTGTAAAATGCCGTAGGCGGAATCGGAACCCGACTTGCTACCCCAACTCTGCGAGAAGTGCGAGAAGCGGGTGGCGAAGCTGGAGGCCGATTCTAACCAGACGTGCCGGCCGACCCTACATACGATAGAGGAAGGCGAAGTTGGAGCCCAATGTCACTAGCTACTACGCTGGGGATCGAAGGAGCGACAATCAGGCTCGGTGGCGCCGTGGCCAAACCACAACCTCCCGCTGGACGGAGCACCAGCGACAGTGTTGGGATCAGCCCGGCGTGAGGTTCAGATGCGTGGCGCCCCCAAGACCGACTTGTGAGGGGCGGCCTCCCTTTCGTCGCCGCGGTGCGTGCCTCGCAACTGCGGTGATCAGGCCTGCCAGATCCTGCCAGATCCTCCTCCTCCTCCTCCTCCTCCTCCTCCTCCGCCGCCCCCGCCTCCGCCTCCGCCTCCTCCTCCGCCTCCTCCTCCTCCTCCTCCTCCTCCTCCTCCTCCTCATCTTTCATCCTCCTCTCATCCTCCTCTCCTCCTTCCACCCTCCTCCTCCACCTCCTCCATCCTCCTCCTCCACCTCCCCCTCCTCCTCCTCCGCCTTCCGCCTCGCCTCCACCTCCGCATACCTCCACCTCCTCCTCCTCCTCCTCCTTCGCCTCCTCCGCCTCCATCCTCCTCCTTCTCCCCCTCCCACCTCCTCTACATCATCATCATCTTCCCCCTCCTCCCTCTCATCATCATCATCAATCTTTCCTCCTCACCCTCCACACCCACCTCCTCCTCCTCCTCCTCCTCCTCCCCCGCCATCCTCCTACTCCGCCTTCTCCGCCTCCTCCGCCTCCTCAGCCTCCTCCGCCTCCTCCTCCTCCTCCTCTTCCTCCTCCTCCTCCTCCTCCTCCTCCTTGCCTCCTGAACTGAACCGAACTGAACTGAACTGAACCCACATCGGAGGCGAACGAAGCTAGTCGCTGGAATCGACCACTGGAAAACCTGAAACAGAAATCCTCGAGTGGACGTCCTAAGCGCCTCACCAAAATCGTTATAAACCTCTGTGGCATCGGGCGACGGGTTCGGCGCGCGGCCGCGGGGGGCCTGGCGGCGCCCCCGCTCCGCCTGCGCGGCGACGAGGTCCAATGCAGCCAGGGGGCCCGCCCGCAGGCGCTGCTGACTCTACCTGTGAGCGCCGCCCCCCCCCCATCATGAGACCAACTGCCAGTGTTGGCGATCCCACCAGGGTGGGTTCTCCTACGCAGGCTTTGCCGCGAGGCGGGGGGGGGGCGCTCAGCGGCCGCCTGGAGCTCTCCCTGGGGGCGACTCCAGTCGGCTTGCCCTTTCTCGTAGGGCCTTGAGAATGTGCGCTGCGCGCTTACTCTCGGTGGCGCGACGCATCGCGGTCACCTGCGCGATCTGCGTGCGAAGGCCCCTCAGTTCCTCCTCTGCATCTCGTGCAGGTCCTTCTGGAGGTCGCGCTCCAGCCGCGAGCGCGGGGGCTGCCCCTGGGACGCGATGGCCTGCTCGTGGTCGAAGTTGCGCAGCATGGCCGTGCGGACGTCCCTGGCGACGATCGGGCACAACTCCATGTCGCCCACACACCGTGGGCCGTCGTCCCCCGCCCCCTGCATCCCCTGCTTAGTGTGCCCCACTCCGCGCGCCTTCAGCCACTTCAAGTCCTCGAGCGGGGGCATCGTGAGCGGGTTGATCGTCATCGCCAGCTTGCTGCAGGCCGTCGTCGCCTCGCTCTCGTCGAAGCGGGCCCGCCTCAGACGGAACGCCCTCAAGAGCTCCCACGTCAGGTGCGGCAGCTCCCCCAATGCGCCGTTGAGCAGCTGCATCACGCACTGAGCGAGCCGCACCTGCTGCCCGTTGCCTAGGTCGACCTTCGCCAAGCTGTCGACCACGGCCTTCGCCACCTGGATGCGCGGGCTGCCGAACTCCTTCGGCGAGTACGCCTTGGACTCCACCGCGTCGTTGTACTCCTTGCCGCTGGCCTCCGCCGCCTTGACCATCTCGCTGTCGACGGGGATGAGGCGGAAATCGCACAACGCGCCCTCGAGCCCGCGCTGCCCTTGCATCGTGTTCAGCACCCCCTTCTGCAGCCGCGCCACCATCCCGTCGGGCGCCCCGCTGAAGTTGTCGTCTGCAGGCCCAGCTCCACCATCGCCTTCTCGTTTCTTCCTCTTCTTGGGTTTGGGCTTTCTCTTCGGCTCTGGCGCTGACCCCTGGCCCCCCTTGTCGAACTGCTCCTTCTTGTCCTGATGGGTGCTGCTGGCAGCTGCTGGTGCCGACCGTGCCGCCTTGTTGTCGGGGGCAGCTGCCTCGCTCACCGCCCCCATGGCCTGGGTCCTGGCCCTCCTGCTCACGATGGTGCCCTCCTGCCTGCCGCCCTTCAGGAAGACGGTCGGCGCGGGCCCTCGTCCTGCGCCTTTGCCAGCTGCTGTCGCCATCGCTGCTAGCAGCGCCAAAGGAAAGGCCAGTGGGCCCCTCATGATGAGAACGAATATGGACTTGCAGCTCGAGCAAATGGACGAAGGACAGGTCGCACGCTGGACATGTCAAGCTCGCTGGCTCGATCGGCTCGTGGTGCCACGGGGAGTGATCGACCGTGCACATTATCCTCCTCCTCGTCGCCCCTCTCGAAACCCATCCTCCTGCCACTCGAAACATGCTGCGTCGCCCCCCTCCTTCGACGGAAAACAGCTGAGACACCGCGGACACTGATTCGTTACGACCAGTCGACGCAACTCGCGTTGAAACCCGTGAACGACGCGACGATGAGTTTGCAGCGCAGCAAAGGAGGAGAAGGACTTTCCGCACATCGTCCCGTCGATTGCTTCGTTGCAACAGTACGCCTCGGACACTGAGTACTTCCTGGGCTGCGTCGCACGCAAGACTCGCGTCGACGCAACTCGCGTTGAAACCCGTGAACGACGCGACGATGAGTTTGCAGCGCAGCAAAGGAGGAGAAGGACTTTCCGCACATCGTCCCGTCGATTGCTTCGTTGCAACAGTACGCCTCGGGTGGCTGCTCCAGTACTTCCTGGGCTGCCGCACCCAGGATCGCGCTCTCCCCGCCCCAGTAGCCGGGCGGGGGAACCTGCGCGGCAAAGGCCGCCGCGCGCAGGGCTCTCAAGTCCAGCTCCACGAACTGATCGCGGACCTCGCCCTCGAAAAACAAGTCCATCATGCCGCCGGGGGCCTCCTGCAAGCTCTCCCACATGTCGTGGCAATCGCCGCTGACGCGCCCCATCTCGGTCAAGTCCGCTTCCAGCTGTAGACACTACGGAGTAGACGCAGGCACCGACCACCCGTCTGCTCCGAGCCTGGCAATGCCCATCTCCTCCTCAAATCTGCACTGGCCGAACACCGCCGCGATCGCCTGGTGATGCGCCTCTGGGAACCTCGCCATCCGCTGGAATAGTCGCAGTCGGCGTACCCGTAGTTCCAGCTCGGGCTTCGCCAACTTCCAGTACTGCCACACCTGCTCGTTCGTCAATGTCCTGGCGCTGCCGTCCTCCTCCCACTAGGTGTGTCGGCCAGCAGCGATCGCAGCAGCTTCGCCAGCACCTTGGTCAGTCGTCCGATCTGGCTGGGCGTGAGCAGCAGCACGTGAAGCGCGGACAGAGCCGCCTCGTACACGTAGCTAATGAACTGTAGTCTGGCGCATCGCAGCGGGGCCTCGCGGTACCAAGTGGAGCCCATGTTGCACCAGCCTCTCTTAGCAACACGCACCCTGGCCTTAACCTCGTCGTGCGCCGCCAGGTTGGCCGCCACGATGGGCCCAAGTAGCCTTGCACTCCTGGCCGCGGTCCCCTTCAGCGCCTTTGAGTTTGCCGCCTTCCCCGTCGCTGTCGTTGCCCCTAGCCCTCTTAGTCCCAGCGTGATCACCGTCTTGTCCTCGTTGAGTCATCCTCCCTGGGCGCTGATCTCCTTGTTGATGGTGGCCGTGGCGCGGTTGAGGCGCAGGACGATGTCGCTGCCCGTGGCGGAGTTGGGGATGGGAGTGGCCCCGGCGACGTCGTCCACGAACGCCGCTGCGCCGATGTAGTAGACCGTGTCTCCCCCGCCTGGGATCGTCGCCTCCAGCCACCTGTAGCTCTCCTCCTCCTCCTTCAGGTCCTCGAAAGCGTCGCCCACGGCTGCGGAGCACGTCGCGACGAACCCCCGCGGGATCAGGCTGCTCCCCATAGCTCCCCCCTCCTCTGGCGTGAACTCCACCGTGCCGTCTGGCGCCGTCACCGTGACGCACAAGTCGCTGAGCAGCTGGGCACAGTGCGGCTTGCCGTTAGCCTGCAGCCTGGAGCCCGCGCGAACGTTCCAGTGCTCCCACTTGATCGCGTTGAAGGGGCCTGCCGCATCCCAGTTCTGCGGCGCCACCGAAATGTTGGCGTCTCGCAGCCTCCAGCAAGCCGGCTGGAGAGAGAGCAGCGCAGCCTCTCGGCTGCGGCGCGGCAGGCTGCCATGCGCCCACTCGGGCCATTCGCCAAGTAGCTGTCGCCGTTGTGTGTCGCTGTGCCAGGCCTGGGCGAGGTGGTCGTAGAGATGAACCACCCGCTGGCCCTTCAAAACAGCTCTGCCCTTGTTCTTGCCCAGTCCGATGGCTCGTGTCCTCGTCCCTGACGGCGCGAAAATCCTCTTGACTCTCGTTTCCTTCAGTAGGTCCCACAAGCAGTAGTCGAAGTTGTCTACCGTGATCGGCTCGGAGTCCACGAACCCTAAGCCCATGCCCGCGCTGCCGATCCCCTCCATCGGCGCAAAGCAAATCGCCATCATCTCGGCGCACACGCCCCAATCTGGAAAAGCTGTTCTTCTTGGCGCTCTTCGGCAGCACTCCTGAATGGACTCCAGGTCGTGGCGAACTTCGCCATGTAGGCTGTTGTCGTGTACTGGGTCCCTCCACATTCCCAATGCTCGTAATGTCTCGCCCCTCTCGCTTGCCTTGTCCACGTGAGCGCCCCAGCTGGTCTCTCGCGCTCTCATGCCTCCCGCGACCCCCGACTTGGCCATGCCCTCCTTCCACTCGGCGGCGCCCAGCGTGCAGTTCGCCGCTATGCACGTACGCTTGCGGATGCCCTTCCCGCTGCCAGCCAGTCGCCCTCGAATCGCATAGACTCGAGAAAATCTCGCACCCCCCAGGCTTCCTTCAGCTCACCAATCCGCTCCTGGAAGACATTGCCCTGGCGCTCCTTGCGTCGGGCCTTGCATTCTCCTGTAAGTCGTCGTAGTCGAGCTTCGGTGGCCAACGACTCTCGGGAAAGGGCTGACACTGGGGTCGGCGCCCCCGCTTGCTGCTCAATATTCCCAGGCCCCCTTCTCGCGAACTTGAAGTCCGCGTGGTGCGCTGCACCGTCCCTCCAGCGATTCCCTTGGCCCCGAGTCGCCAGGTGGAGCGCCGCACAGAGACGCCAGCTCCGCGCGGGTCCAAGCAAGGCGCTGCGAGGGGCCACGGGTCTCCACTATCTCTGGGACGGGAGCGCGGCACCTGTCGACGCGGTAATTGAAGCTCTGCTGGTCCAGCTCCTGGACGTGGCGCCTGTACAGCTGTTCGAGGTCCTACGCGACCTCGGCCCTGCGCTCGAGCTCCGCCACCCGTTGCTCCGACAGCTCGTGGCACTGGTTGCCGTGCCGCTGGTTTGCGGGGAAGACCGCCCCCGCCGCCTCCCGCAACGCCGCCGTGAAGATCTGGTGCTTTGTCTCTGGCGTGGGGTCGTTGTCTGCCTCGTCCCATCTCGCAGCGTTGGCCTGCAAGTTTGCCTCCGCCGCCTGACAGAACTCTCGTCGCAGTACTCCGCGAGAAAGACAACGCATCATCATGTCCGTATCCAGCCTCTGTCCGTCCCCCTGCCTCTGCGCGTAGCCCAGCTGGTACTGCAGGTGGATCTCCATGGGGCAGCGATCCCGCAGCTCGGCAGTAGAGAACGGCGTCATCGTCCTCATCAGGTCAGGTCGCATCCTGATCATCGGCACGAACCTCATCGCCGTGGTGGGAACGAACACGCGGTCGATCCAGCTGTTGCGATGCTCTCCGTGGTAACTCGGTGGCAATCTGAAATTAGTGTTCGCTGCTGTCATAAAGTTCGTCTCGGCCCATCCTCGCAGCCAGGGTCTCCTCCTCTTCCTCCTTCTCCTCCTCTCTCTTCCCGCCCCCCCTCCTCCCTCCTCCCTCCTCCCTCCTCCTCCTCCCTCCCTCCTCTCTCCTCCCTCATCCCTCCTCCCCCTCCTTCCTCCCTCCTCCCTCCTCCTTGCTCCCTCCCTCCTCCCTCCTCTCTCCTCCCCTCTCCCATTACTCCCTCCTGTAATTGTTTACGCATGTTGGCCGACCGATGCGAGTGCCAGGGGCCGACGCGAGCGGTACTTGACCGCGGCCATTTCGGTCCAGGGCGCCCTTGAGCTGGTAGCAAGCTACGGGGCACACTTGATAGTGAACGGTGCTCGGAGAGCACCAGTGCTGGAGCCCACGGGGGGCTCACCATCCTGAAGAGGAGTATCGAGACTGTCGGTGCTGGTCTGGAGAGAAAAAAAGAGTATCACGATTGTGTTGTGACGTGTGCCCACCATTCTCACGAGGACTTCAGCGAGGCTTCCGCCAGCGCCGACGATTTAGTTGGTAGCGGAGCCAGTTTGGCTCCACGGGCATGACGACAGAAGAGCAGAAGCACGAGACGGTGCCATCCTGGGACGGAGATGTTGCGGGCTTCGATTCCTATATGATGAGGGTCAAGCTCTACGTGCGCGGGGCCAAGAAGGACGAGAAGGGCCTCTGCGGCCCCAGGTTGATGGCGAGGCTTCACGGCCGCGCTTGGCAAGGAGTCCAGAAGTATGACAAGCTGGAGAGCCTCGACGACGTCGAGGAGGATCCGACGACGAAGCTGCCGAAGGGTGTCAGCCAACTGTTGCAATATCCCAAGGAGAAGAGCATCCTGGAGATCGAGGACGCTGGCAAATATATGCGCACGTTCATGAAGGAGACGTTCCGCAAGAGCAGGACGGCTATGCGGGACTACTCAACACAGCTCGAGGTCGAGGAGGATCGGACGCAGAAGGCGATCAAGGCGATCGACCAGAGCTTCGACGAGAAGAAGCCGATCTTCCCAGAGTCCCTGCGAGCGTGGTTTCTGCTGGAGAATGCGGGTCTCGATGACCACGAGCGGCCCCATGTGCTGGCATCCGTGCAGAACAAGTATGAGCACCAGAAGATCCAGCAAGCCCTCGGCATGCAGTTCGACAAGAAACGCGACCGAGAAGGGCATCACCACAAGGGCCAAAGGCCGCAGCGGCAGAGCCGGAAGAACTACGCAGCCGAGGGCGAGGACGAGTACTACGTGGAAGAAGATGACGGTGACGAAGAAGAGCCTGGACAACTGGACCTGCAGAGTGACGATGCCACCGCGTATGCGCTGGCCGAGGATGAGGACGTGAACTTCCAGCTGCAGGAAATCTACGAGCAGGCCGGAGACGGCAGAGATCTTCGAGGCGAGCTTCTCGAGGGTGCTGTGCTGGCTGCCGCCCAACACGGGCAGCGCTCCTCCAAGCAGGCACGAGAGCCACTGCGTCAGGAGAGGACGGGGCGGAGGCTCTTCGGGTCGAGCGCCAAGGGGTCGCCTTCGCCGAAGGGCAAGGGTGCGGGCCGCTCTCCTCCACAGTCACGCGACTCGCCGGGCCAGAGCTCTAACCACAAGGACTGGAGGACGGACCCGTACACTGACTACCTACCAGACCACCCCAACCCAACCCGAAGGCCCGAATTCGACCCGAATTTCGGGTTGGGGGGGGTACGGATCCCATGTGTTTTTTCGATGTTCCCCGACCCCCCCCCACTGGAAATCGAGGATAAATTTGGGCCTTCGGGTTGGGTTGGGGTGGTTTGGTGGGTGGTGATGCACAGTGTGCCTGAGGTGCGGTGGCAAGGGCCACATCGCCAGGGACTGCAAGGCGCCCGCCAAGCTGCAGAGTGGGCGCAAGTAGAAGCATCCATCGTCATCCATTATCAAGATGCGACCGGCGTCATCACGGATGCGACCGACATCATCACAGACGCGACCGACATCATCACGGATGCGACCGACATCATCACGCATGCGACCGACATTATCACAGACGCGACCGACATCATCACGGATGCGACCGACATCATCACGGATGCGACCGACATCATCACATATACGATCGACATCATCACAGAAAAGATCGACATCATCACTGATGCGACCGACATCGATGGGATCGAGACCGAGGTTGATCAGGGTTACCTTCAGAAGGCCTCAGAGAGCATCCAGGAGATTCAGGTTACCGAAACCTTCTAAACGGCCGACGGGTTTATTTGGGGCATCTGGAAGCCACGGTCACGCTTTGATTGTTTACGAACAACATATCCTCCTGGCCGCTCAGCTCTCGGGAACCTTCAAGGGCATCCTAGACTCTGGTGCGACGTCGTCGATGATAGGACTAAAGCAAGCGGAGTCCTGGCAACTATCTATGATGACACTTATCGGACACAACCGAATGAAAATCCTGCCAGGACCTCTTATCCAGTATATCGGGAATAACCAGGAAGCTAAATCCCTGAATCGCACTTCCCTACCTGGATATGTTGATTCCCAAGATTGTGATTTTCTCATTTCTGTTGTGGATGTGGAGGCGCCGCTTCTGATGGGTATGGATTTCTTGACGCATTTCGGGGTTACAGTTGATTTCGAGAAGAGCACCATCAGTTTCAAGACGGTCAGCGATAAGATTTATCTTCTCGAACGTTCCAGGTGCGGTCATCTCTGAATAGAGTTCGGGCCAGATGCCAAGTGGCAAGAGGTTGTGACTCGCGAATCTTTCACAGTGTCTGCTTCAGTCAACAATTGGGCTCAAGACGGCGAGGTTTCATCGAGTATTCTCGCCCAGAATTGCTCCGTATCAGATGCAAACATCATGCGCGGGGCCAAAATCGTCTGGTTGGTCTCAGCAGTCCGGAGTCTTCGAGTCTCCGAGGAGGTTGACAAGTACGAGGTGCGGCTGCTGCGGAATTCCAGGAACGATTGCTGCAGGATGCAGCTGTGCGGGAGGCAGGAGTCACGTATGCCAAGGTAGGTTGCCGTTCGGGCAGCCACCGCTGGTCAAGCTGACTGCCAAGAAGGAGGAGTTCGACCGGGACTCCAAGGATCCGAGTTTCGTGAAGCAGCAGCGCAACATCAAGTGCGAGTGTTGCTCAGCGCCTGGGAGGCGCAGAGCGGGCTGCAGCTGCGTCGGCGGCAGGAGCCGCCAATGCCCAAAGATATGCGGGGTGAAGCAGAATTCTGGGCAGCAGTCTACGGGATATCCCACGAAGGAGTCACCGACAACGAGTCCGAGTCTGCAGGCACCGAAGCGGACAGCGACAGGCTCGAGCTCACCTTCGCGGCCGAGGACCACTTACCGGCCACCGACACCGAAGACAGCACCTCCGAGACCCACGAAGACGGAAGACGAGCCGAGGCTCATTGCGGAGGAGATCGACCTGGAGGCCGTCATGAGGAACAACATCCAGTTCCCGAACTGGGACCCAGCGAGGGAGAGCCTCTGCGAGCACATGGAGAGAGGATGAAGCAGGAACTCATGGACGTGAAGGTTCCAGCGGGGGACTCCTGGGACATGCTGGAGGAGACATGCAGCCTGGACAGCTGGAGGAGGCTGCTCATGCTGAAGCTAGATGCGGCGGACCGGGAGTTGCAGAAGCGGGCGCTGCGGGCGGCGATGCGACTGACCAGGGCAGCCTGAAGTACATCGGCGATCGCCAGATCTACGCGCTCAGGGCAGGTATCCTGAAGTATGAGGAGACGGCAGCCACAGAAGCTCAAGACCTACTTCGAGAAGGACGGCTGGATCTGATGGAGGTGTGTGCACCACCCGACTCCAAGTTGGGAGCAGAGGTGGAGAAGCTCGGCGGAAAGGTCATGAGGCTGGGCAAGCACCACCAGTACGACCTGACGACCAACACGGGCTACCGCAGGGCTTCGAAGACTCTCAGGGAAGCGCTGCCACGCCGTGTGGTCTTCTCACCGCCGTGCACAGCCAGATCCATCATCCAGAACGCCGACCAGAACACACCAGAACAGCGACGTCTGGAGGCCAAGAGGCGGAAGAACGACAAGGTGACAAAAGCCTGTGTTCTACTAGCCCACCAAGCCCTACATCAAGGTGCCGAGATCGACTTCGAGCAGCCATTGAGATGCGGGACATGGTCACTGCCATTCTTGAGGAAGCTCAGGGAGCAGCTGTTCACAGTACGAGTGGATGGATGTGCTTACGGACTGCGTTACCCAAAGACCAACGAGCTCATCAAGAAAGAGTGGCTGATCGCAACCTCTGACGTACACCTCAGCCCGACCACCGGGAGGACATGCTCCAACAAGAAGGGTAGTTCACACAACCACTACCACGAGGAGATCCAAGGCCAGGTGACGGAGCTCACAGCAGCCTACCCCACGGCATTGTGCAAAAAGTGGGCGAAGTCAATCATGAAGTGCGAGGAGTGGTCTACCTGGTGCGCGTGGGCTGGAGGAGACCAGGAGATGCAGTACAGTGACGCAGTGTACACCATCAAGCGACGCTTGGTTGGTAAGCAGCCAATGCCGAAGTGGAGGAAGGAGCTGGACAAGGCAGAAGACTTCGATGTCGAATTCGACTCCAACGGAGAGTTCGAGTGCTGGGAGCGGGAGGACAACAACGTCACGACTTTCATTGGCACGAACGCGGACGGACCTGACTGGCTCTCAGTTGTGCGGCGACTGACCTGGGACTTGGACACGAACACACTCATCGGGAACGAGCTCGGTGAGAACATTCTCTCCGACGAGGAAATCTACCGGAAGCTACCCGAGGGAACCAGCCGCACCAGGACGAGACTCTACTACAGAGATCCAGCAGCTCCACTACAGAGATCCAGCAGCTCCCACGACTTCGAAGGATTTCAAACTACCTGATCCACCTCGATCCGAACAGCCACAAGCAGAAGAGGACGGCCAGACACCATTACAGCAGTTCCAGACCGAGAGTGGCGAGAAGGTGGACGCCGTCCAGGTCAACGGTTATCATCGACGGCTGCATGTCCGACTGAGACACCGCAGCAACAGGACACTCACCGACGTGCTCAAAAGAGCTGGCGCCAAGGAACCCATCCTGGAGTTGGCGGCGAAGTTCAGATGCGAGGCCTGCGAGAAACACAAGAATAAGCAGATGGAGTCCGTGGTGGCACCTTACTGCCTGGCCACGCCTGGCAAGGTCATCGAGACGGACGGCTTCTCCTGGCAGGACCCGCGCGATCTGCAGGTCTGGACAAGCACCTACATCGTATGTACGGGGACGCGGCTAGGAGGTGGAACTCTCAACTTGAAGGGAAGGCTTATGCGGTCTGGAGATGAGTTCCGCAAGACGCTACAGCAGAAGTGGATGCAGTACTACGGCCGACCCGCGGCCCGCGGTGCTTCGTCTGGACGGTGAGGGATGTCATGTGGAAGAGAAGGTTAAGGAGTGGCTACCATCGCGAGGTATCCTGGTGGACGTCACGACGAGGCAAGCGCACAACCAGCTGGCTCTATGCGAGCGGAACATCGGCATTCTCCAGGACACCATGAGCAAGATTGCGGAGGAGTCGGACAGCAGTGTCACAGCGGACGAGATCTTCTCGGAGGCAATCGACGCGATGAATGACCTCGGCAGGTACAAATGCCACAATCCATATGAGATGATGCTGGGCAGGACACCGGAACTGCTTGTCGGCGACGTTTTCGGTCAAGACCACAACTTACCAATCATCAGCAAGACCTACGAGGCCGAGGACGACGAGTATGTCAAGAACCAGAAGGTGCGGCTCGAGGCCAGAAAGGCTTTTCTCGAGACTGCTTCCAGACGGCGTCTCGCTCTACTGGAGCTGCGGAAGACGAGGGAGAAGGCCACGTGGATTGCTGGGCGGGTGCTACTGGTGGTCGGAAAAGGCGAAAAGCAACCTCAAGCAGCCGGGCGGAATCTGGTCAGGACCTGCCACGGTCATTGCTCAAGAACCGGAAGCTGACGGACATCTCCTCCTCCTCCTCCTCCTCCACCTCCCCCTCCTCCTCCTCCTCCTCCTCCACCTCCTCCTCCTCCTCCTCCTCCTCCTCCTCCTCTCACACCGCCAGGATCAGTGGTCTGGATCGAGCACCACGGTCGACGACTGCGAGCTGGCAGAGCACACCTCAGGCCAGCAACCGAGATGGAGATCGAGATGCACCAATTACCTCATGGAGAAGCCATTCCTCTCGACAGCACAGCACAGCTGCCATGCTGAAGGTCAGGAAGAGCCAGTCCGAGGACCTGATCGGGCAGCGCACTCCAGACCTGGACGACTTGGACGATGCATGGGTGGAGGAACTCGAAGATCAGTTTCCCAGCAAAGCAGATGGAGGCCAGCCCGAGTCGACACGACATCAGCAACCACCCGAAGGAGTACCGACGAAGTCCGATACGTCCGAGGAGGGAAAGGATGACAAGGAGGAGAAGTACGAAGAGAAGAAGGAAGAGTCGGAGATCGCCAAGGAGGACGAGACATCGTCTGTCGAGCTGGAGCCACCACAGGACAACCACCAGCAGGACCAGATCGACTGCGACCAAGTGCAGATCAGGGCGCGACTACGAAAAAGCCGCGCAAGGAAAAGACAGGTACCAAGAGAGAGAGAGAGAGACACGGACGACTTCCAAGAACGGGTTAAAGGTGAGCAGAACTCCATCCAGAAGCTCAGCGAGGAACAAGACGCTACCACCGACAGGAAGGAGGTGATCTACGTCTCCATCGCGATGCCATCCAAGGAAGCCTTTAACCGCTTCGTGAAGGACCCGCGCCTGTACGTTGCTACGCAGGCGAGAAGGCAGCGCATTGAGGTGAATTACAAGAAGCTGGACGACCAGGACAAGGCGAAGTTCGACGTAGCTATGAAGAAGGAGGTGGACCAGTTTCTACTCGCTCTAGCGTATCGAGGCGTTCTCAGGAGCAAGTTGCCGGACGTCGACCTGATGAATATGAGATGGGTTCCGACATGGAAGGAGGATCCAAAGGCCGACGGAGGCAGAAAGGCGAAAGCCAGACTGGTGCTCATCGGCTACACCGACAAGGATTTGGAGACGCTCAAGACCGAGTCACCGACACCATCGAGACGGGCGAGAATGATTATGTACCGGATGGCGGCCAACAACAGTTGGGGGACGTGGGTAGCAGATGCTTCGTCAGCTTTCCTTCCAGGGGAAGCTACTGAGGAGGAGGGAGAGCTTTACGCACTACCTGTACCCCAGCTTCGGGAGGCACTCAACCTGAATAAGGACAACGTGGTCCAGATCCCGTAGGCGTGCTATGGACTTACCAATGCTCCGCGGAGATGGTACGAGAAGGTCAAGAGGGATCTCGAGACCAGAGGCTGGTATTCGTGCAAGCTCGAGCCGTGCCTCTTCACGAAGGTCAACTCGGACAACAAGGTGATCGGGCTCATCTTAGTTAATGTGGACGACTTCCAGAACACAGGGGACATCAATAACAAGGAGTTCGAGTCCGAGTACGAGCATCTCAAGACTTTGTATACATGGGGATGTGAAAATCCGATTGCGAAGGATGTTATGTCTGCGGTGTTGAGGTTTCTCGCAACGAGGACGGCGGGTTTCGTTTAAGCTCGGAGAAGTATGCGAAGACAATCCAGCCGATCAACCTCGAGCGCAATAGAAAGGCAGATCCATATTCCAAGCTGGCGAGCGAGGAGAATACTACCTGCAGGGCCATCTTGGGACAATCACAGCGGTTTCCATGTTGCAGTCCGTCGTCGACAGTGCTACTGTGAAGGACCTTGGGCGTATCATCCAGCTGGTGAAGACGATTCACGAGTTTTCGAGCACAGGTGTTACGGTGCATCCGTACAAGGATATGGCTTGGGTTTGTTGGTTCGATGCTTCGTGGTGTTCGAGAGCAGGCGGCAGTAGCCAAGGAGGCTATGCGATATGCACCACGGAGAAGGAGGCGCTGAACGGCAAGAAACAGAAGTTCACGGTCTTCACTGGATCTTCAAAGAAGTTAACGGGGAAGTGCCGATCGTCTTTCGGTGCAGAGATCCAGGCGGTCAGCGAAGCTGCAGAGGAGCTGGAGTACACCCAGCTCGCTTGGATGGAAATGCAGAATGCCAAGGTGTATCTGAAGGGTGGCGAACGATACCAGTTTATCAGGGCGGTCCGCAGAGCGTGCTGGTCACAGACTGCAAGAGCCTCTACGACGCCGCGACGGGCTCAGGGAGCTCGGCGTTGGGACTCAGCGACAAGCGTTCGGCTATTGAGTGCATGGCGTTCAAGCAGGGTATCAACGAGTGCGGCTCAGAGCTCAGATGGGTTCATTCGCATGCGCAGGTAGCAGACGGATGCACCAAGATCAAGTACGGGGCACAGAAGTTGCTCGACGTTTTTATGAGCAGAAGTTTCTGGACGCTGGTGCATGACCCAGAATTCGAGTCGGCTCGATAGCGAGGTTTGCGTGGTCTCGACATTTTGGAGCAGAAAGTCCAAGGATATTCAAGTGATCGAGGCCAACTTGCTCGTTTCATTATTCATGTCGCTCGCTGTCGCGAGGTTTGTTTCATTATGTGTGTGATCTGTTCAATGCAGTTTTTTCTTACATGTATATAGTCGTTGCGCGACATGTTTAGTTATTATGAGGTTCCAGATCGGTCGTGCCAAAACCTTTTTTCCTCCTGTGTAAATGTTTACGCATGTTGGCCGACCGATGCGAGTGCCCAGGGACCGACGCGAGCGGTCCTTAACCGCGGCCACTTCGGTCCAGGGCGCCCTTGAGCTTGTAGCAAGCTGCCGGACACACTTGATAGTGAACGGTGCTCGGAGGGCACCAGCGCTGGAGCCCACCAGGGGCTCACCATCCTGAAGAGGAGTATCCAGACTGTCGGTGCTGATCAGGAGAGAAAGGGGAATATCACGATTGTGTCGTGACGTGTGCTCACGACTCTCACGAGGACTTCAGCGACGCTTCCGCCAGCGCCGACGCTCTAGCCTCCCTCCCTCCTTCCTCACGCCTTCCTCACTCCCTCACTCTCCTCCTCCTCCTCCTCCTCCTCCTCCTCCTCCTGCTCCTCCTCCTCCTCCTCCTCCTCTCCTCCCCCCCCTCCTCCTCCTCCTGCTCCTCCTCCTCCTCCTCCTTCTCCCCCTCCTCCCTCCTCCCTTTTCCCTCCTCCCTTCTCCCTCCTCCATCCTCCCTCCTCCCTCCTTAGTCCTCCCTCCTCAGTCCTCCCTCCTCCTCCTTTCTCCTTCGTTCAATTCATTCATTCATTCATTTAGTCAGTCAGTCATTCATTCATTCATGGGCATTAGGAGGTCAGCCAAACGAAGCTCGCCTGACCTCACCACACAATTGACGAGCGAGGCCTCGTCCTCTTCCTGGGCCAAGGCACCCCGCACTTCACGACGCCCAGAGCCCTGGGGCATTGCAGAGGGCTCTTGAGGGCTCGAGAGGTCATCCGCAAGCCGTACCCTCAAAGGGCGCCCAAGCCCCGTCCCGCGATCCCCCTGGGGCCCAACTGTAAAGGGCGACGGGAGGGGTGCGGGCGGGGGGGGGGGGCGCGGCCAAAGCTGAAAAGCCCGAAGAGGAGGCTCGAGGCCTCCTCCTCCGCAAAACAATGCCGTCAACCACCCACACAAGGACGACGCGGCCTGCCACCCCATGTGCAGGCAGCGCCTGGACGGTGGCAGGCCACGCCCCAGATGTGGGGTATGCACACGGATGCCTGCCCTGAGGGTCAGTCGCATCGGGCCGTGCGCGATTGGCAGGAACAAATTAACACGCACACTCGCTGAATGCACTGGGCAAGTGCTAGGACGCGGGGGTGGCCGTCTCCCCCCTCCCAGCTTGGACTTAACTGCCACGGGCAAGATCAGCAAGTTGGGATTTAGCGGGTCGCACAGACTCAAACACTAACCTGAAAAATGAAACCACAAGCGACGCCAGGACGACAGAGCCAAGAAACCCCAGGTGTGCCGTACCCTGAAACGGGCGGACGCCTGGACGGCCCCTGGCTTGCCCCTGGTGTGGGCCTGACACCGCCACCGGGCCAGTGCCCCCATGGCGGGCCCTCCAGATGCGTCCTAAGACAGCTGGGCAGAACGATCAAGGAACCGCCGCCTTCCGCTCCAAAGAAGGGGACAAAAGCTTCAGGCAGTCGAGTCTGAGATACGGGGGAGGGAGGCAACGGTCGGGGCGAGTCATGCCCCCGTGTCAGACCCTTACACAGCAGCTGGAAGAATGCCCCCCCCCCCCCCCCTCCCCGCCCAACTCCCCGCCCAGATCCTTCCACCGCTGGGCAGCTCCATGGAGGACTCTCCAGGGGCGGGTGAGACGGGTTCCTTCGGGCCAGGGTAGTGTGCCTCGACGAAAACAGCGGACCTGAGCTTTTTAAATATTAACACATGGCTCCAAATGGTGCTTGGGGGCGCGGGTGCAATACGACCCGCACCGCGAACAGTACAGGACGGGAATGCCTGCGTCATCAACCTTGCACGCCCACAATTTGCGCCCAGGTGTTGGGGGGTCAACACCTCGCACCAGGGCCCCAAAAGAGGGAGGAAAAGCATCACACCTATTGTCACGTGACGGGGGAGTTCTGAAACTCGTGGCGCACGAGAGGCGCTGCCAAAGACGGCCATTCCACAAAACATTGTGCTGCCGTTGGTTTCGGGGGGGGGGGGCTTAAACTTTTGGGTTCGCTCTCAAGCGTCCCGCGCATTTCTCTGGCAGGGAGCCAAAGTTCTAGGATCGGCATGGCCGCTTTTTATATGTATATATGTAAACAAGCACACCAGCCATCTAATGATTCTTTACAGGCCTCGGCATCCTGGGGGGCGGCGCATTCACAGGCGGCCTCGCGACACATGATATCAGCCCAGGCATTCCCTATAACTCGTAATTGTTCTGCCCATTCACGATCTCCTCGTTGGAGCGTCTGGTGGGCTTTGGCTGTGTGCATGGTGAACTGCTTACCCAATCTCTGAATAGCTCGCCAATGGCCAGCCTGCTGGGAGGTGCCGTCTAGGGCTCTGAGCGAAAAGGCGCATCCTGTGGGCGGGGCCTGGCAATCGGCGAAAAGATCGGCCTCTTCATCGAAACGAACTGGGTCTTGCCAGAGGTGGCGGAGTCCCTGGAGGAACCCATGGCGTTCCGCCCAGGCCGCACTTTGAGGGTACTTCCTGGGAAGGGGACCTCGGGCCGCACGTTGAAGATCTCCTCCACCTGTGATTTCGACCGCCGTCCAGCCCGCACGGGCCAGCAAGGGACTTGTGGGTTCCAGACAGCTGCCGTCGATGAAGATCTCGGTGGGGCATGTGAAATCGAACTCGTCAATTTCGCCAACCCTGTCGTAATACTCCACAGCGTCGTCTTCAGGTGGGAGGGTTGAAATTCCTGGCACTGGGATCCGCAGCCGGGTGTATAAGGGGTCCTTGCCTGCCGAATGTCGGGCCGCTTCCACTATGATCGGGTCCACGTTTTCTTGTGCTGGGCTCCCGTGGGGGCAGTGCCAGAGCCTATGGCAGACCGTGTCGCACAAACCGCAGCACGGGCAAATCGGCTCCACCTTGAAACCGCGCTTCCAGAGAAGATGGTTGGTGGGAGTCGTACAGCATATTAAATTCCGCAAACATCTCTTAGCTTCGTAGCTCCACTTTGTGCTGTTCCAAACCTTGCTGAAAGGGAAGCCCCACAACCCGCGTCTTCGGATATCCCTGGCCCTGGGCTGGACGTCCTCGTCGGGGCCCTCGGGGTGCTGAAGCTTTTTGCGGGCCGAGCGTTCTAGTATAAGATCTGCCGTGAATAATAAATTATAAATCAATGCGGGCGAAGACTCCGTGATCTTGAGCTCGAGCTCATTGCTGGTCTTGACCGTCGCGGGGCCCTTGAAATCCCAGCCTGCTTGCTCCGCCCAGAAGAGAGAGAGAGAGAGAGAGAGAGAGAGAGAGAGAGAGAGAGAGAGAGAGAGAGAGAGAGAGAGAGAGAAAAAAGAAAGAAAGAAAAAAACAAGAGAGAGAGAGAGAGAGAGAGAGAGAGAGAGAGAGAGAGAGAGAGAGTCCGTCGTCGGGCTTCTGACCTTGCACGCCCAACTTTTTGCCTGAGGGATGCTCGCGTAGAACCTTTGAGAAAACTCAAAATCTGACGGAGGTCCTTCGGGCTGAGGGTATCAGGCGACTTGAGCTGGCTGTCAGTGGTCATCCACCACTCTCTGCAGTATCTCTTGAGGGTCGCGCAGGCATGGTCTATAGGGTCTACGGCAGGCTTCAACATCCAACACATGTTGGTATCGCATCCTGGTGACCAAATGTCAAGCAGCCGTGCTGTCTGAACTCTAAGCTTATTCAACTCCGGGGGTGAATGTCTTTGAACTTCCTCCCCGCCGCATATTGATGGTTTCACGCCGCAAGTAGATATTTTGACCTTTTTGGGTTTGCCTTGTTTCCGATCACGAATACGACATATTTTGGGGAGGCGCTTCATATTCCCCTTCCAGCGTGACGTCTTTTTCGATATGCATCCCTTCGAGGCCCTAATCTTATCCACGTTGTGGACAACCCCCAGGTTGCTGATGGAATTCTTGATGGACCCCGAATGTTCCCCAAGAGCCCATGGAGCCTGCTTCATGATCTCTCAGTCGTTTGCAGTGAAGTTAAATTTCTTCATGTGGATGGGGAGCTCCAAAGGTGAACGTAAACTGGTGAAACATTCTCGCTGCCAAATCTGCTAGACCATTGAGACGCGCCTCTACCGCGCACCCTACCGAGTCGAACGCCATATCGTCGATATGGATCGAGAGAGACGTGCCATCGTTGACCGTCGTGTCGTGGATCGTAGGAATCATATAACCTTTCACTTCAAACGTCGCCGTC
This sequence comes from Prorocentrum cordatum, assembly GCA_963575745.1. Taxonomy (NCBI): domain Eukaryota; class Dinophyceae; order Prorocentrales; family Prorocentraceae; genus Prorocentrum; species Prorocentrum cordatum. The sequence goes on from CAUYUJ010017864.1 coordinate 111,949, forward strand.
GAAGATCCCGCAACAATCCCCCCTGGCGGGGTATAGAGGCTCGCAAACTACATTGTCCATGAGCAACCTTCGTGGCCATCTGCGCGAGTCGAGCGCCGCCTTCAAAGCAACCCGCGGGAAATCACACCGCATGCCCTCGCTGAGCATGGCGTGGTGGCTGATGCGCTCGTAGCACTGCTTCAAACCTGCCAAAAGCATCGCAACAAACTTACCTGCATGATCTGCCATGCCCCCTCTCACCACTGCCCTCCAAACAGAATCTGTAATATGTCGAGGTGGGGCCATGTTAAAGAGTTTTGACTTGACCGAGGCACGCTCCCATTCTCGGCAGTGGTGAGCCAGGCTCTTGGAATACATGCGGCTGAAGCTTTCGAAAAAAAAAGCCTTATGGGCCTTCGACCCCCAGCTGCCTTGCGGAAGAGGGCCGCAATCAACTCTTTCAACGCTGGCGGGCTGCTACCTAAGATGTCCATGACGTTGAAAACACCTTCCATGACCTCAAGGGCCCCCTCGGAGAGCTGAGAGAAGTGCTTGGGTTGGTACCCGTAAACAGCCGTGGTGCACATCTTGAACTTATACGACATTTTTCGAAGCGGATCTCCAGAAGGGGCCTGGGGGAATCCTGTAGTTGGCGTCCATGGGGTCCTGCAGCTGCGCCATGGGCTCGTGGGCCCCCCAGGCTTTGCTCCAAATATCATGTTGCTCGCGATCTGGCTCCGTCGGGATGCTGGACCGTATCCTCTACCGTTCCTCCAGTAACCTTAGTGCTGCTATGTCCTGGCCTAGCTCCTCTAGCTAAAGCCTCCTCGCACCAGTCCTCCCACCTCTCAGTGGCCTCCTTCCTCTCCTTCTTCGCATAAGCGTCAAACAAATCTCCAATAATGTGCCCCCACATCTCGACAACCTGGATGAAGCGGCCCTGCATGTCCGAGGTGAGAGCGAGAGCGCCTGCCCTTCCAGAATGAGGCTTTTCATCTTCTTCACGCGGCGTATAAACCATGAACTACATCTGCCTTCACTGGGTAGAGGGCTTCTGGAGGTAATGATGAGCCCCGAAAAGGCGGACCGTCTCAAACTGCAGAGGCTGGCCTCCCTCCAAGCCGATGGAGGCGGGAACTTGAAACTTGTTTTTTGAGCTCGCCCCAGGTCCTGTCGGTCCAGGTGGGGTATACGCGGTCCAAAAATGCCTGCAATACCGCCTTCTCGCCGTCTCCCGCTGGCACTCTGAAGCCTGAACCTGAAGGGTGGCGGAAGTCCTCGAGCAGTGCACTGATCTCAACGGCCAGGTCCCCATAGTCCGGGGGGGGGGGGCTTCGAGGGGCCCACGGGGGCCTCTGTGGGCACCTTCTGGTAGTTAACAACTCTTTGAACCCAGATGCCCTCTGCGGCGCTGCTCACTGACATCTCAACTGGCTTGTGCGGCGGAGTCGCCGCGTCTTCGTCAACCGCGATCCTCTCAAAGCTGAAGGCTAGCTGACGGCAAACGACGCAGTAATCTATGCTGGTCCTGTTGCACCCGATGACACATGTCGAGGACGAAGGCGCGTAAACCTCCCATTGGTACTTGCTATATAAGCTGACAATCCCAAAACTCCGAGTTCTCAGGCATGCGCGCGCCATCCCCCCAGGAGCCAGGACATTACTTGAGACGGAAGATTGCCGAGAGTCTAGATGCCTACGAACTAGAATGCCACCCCCCCCCCCCCCCCCCCCCCCCCGAATTGCGTTTCTCAGAGGTGGCGAGACAGGGGCCCCAGTAGCTAGACCGCCCCTGGAGACTCAGAGTGTTCTGGACCTCTGGAATCTGAACGGGTCGGAGCCGATGCCCCTGAAGAAAAACAGCACCCGTGGAGTCCGACACCTGGGCGAGAAAAGCTTTAGCCGTCTTCCACGAGGATGTGCTGGCAGTGGTAAAATTGAAACTGCTACCCCCGAGAAGGGGGGGGGGTCGCCTTGGGCGCAGCAGCCGTGCTTGCCGCCTCGGCTTCACGGCTGGTAGGGGACCTGGAGCGATCCTCTTGGCCATCGGCGGCGCCTCCCTCGCCTCCTGCGCGACGCCGAGCGGGTGGTGGGGCCTTGGCCACGGGGGCCCTGGCCGCTGGGGCTGCCGCAGGGCCGCCCGCGGGAGCGCCGCCGCCTGGGGTACCTGGGGCTTTGCCCGCCTGGGCGGCGCCCCCTAGGGTACCTGGTGCTGGAGGCTGGAGTAGCACTGTGAGTCGCTGGAAGATGTTGCCCAACTCGGTCTGGTTGTCGGGGGCCATGGCGCCGACCTTCCGTTCAACCGCTGCCAACAATTCAACAGCAGGGGCATCATCAAGATCCACTTTGGCAGCTTCTGGCACCTGATCGGCACCTGCTGCAGTACCAGCAGCTGCCTTTGCCTTCTTTGCCTCGTCGATGTTGATACGGGTCTCCTCGATGGCTGTTTGCTCTTGTTGCACAAGCTTTTCCTGCTGCTCGAGGTTTTGGCGAGCATTGACCACACGGAGCTGGCAGAGTCGAAATTGTTCTTCGTGTCTTTCGAGCTGCTGCTGGTGCTTGATGCGCTTGTCTGAGGCCTGCTGCAGCCAAGCGCTGATCGGCTTGGCCGCCGCTCTCGCCTCGCGCATGGTCTGCAACGGTCCCTCCAGGGCCTTCTGAGCTGGTTGACCAACATCGCCCAGCTTGCGCATGATGTCGAAGGCCTGCTGGCAGATCTGGATTTGCTGGCCCGTGATGGCTGGAGGTGGCGTGGTGCCTGCCCCTCCTTCCACCTGCATGGAGATGGCCCCCTCGTCGCCCCCTCCGTCCACACGAGGCGGGGCTGGTGGGGCCTGCGATAGGCTAGGCGGGGAGTCAGCTCCCGCCGCGAGCCCGCCTGCGCCACCCTTGCCACCTGGCAGGCCGCTGGCGGGCTGGCCTCCGCGCTTCCGTCCTTTGCCCTTGGGCTTGGGCTTCTCCCCGTCCGCCTCCACGACCTTCTTGCCCGTGTAGTGCTCGCCGCAGCGCCAACACCAAGACAAGTTCCAAGAGACGGAGGCGTCACAGCATTTGCAGGTCCAGCTGTACGCCTTGGGAGAGCTGCTCCTTCCAGCCCACGAGCTGCGCCAGGACATCGCGCGAGAAGATGAACACGGGATAAGGTTGTGAAGGTTCGCGCCTGCGAAGCAGGATCTGAGGAAAAAAAAACTGGGGCCCAGGTTGCGCCAACCACCTTGAGCCAGAACGGCTTGAGCCAGGCTGCGGGCTCCCTCCTCCTCCTTCTCCTCATCCTCCTCCTCCTCCTCCCTGTTCCTCCTCCCTCCTCCTCCTCGTCCTCCTCCTCCTCCTGCGCCTCCTCCTCCTCCTCTTCCTCCTTCCTCCTCCTCCTCCTCCTCCTCCTCCTCCTCCTCCTCCTCGTCCTCCTCGTCCTCGTCCTCCTCCTCCTCCTCCTCCTCCTCCTCCTCCTCCTCCTCCTCTTCCCTCCTCCTCCTCTCCTCCTCCTCCCTTCTCCTCCCTTCTCCTCCTTCTCCCTCCCTCCTCCTCCTCCCTCCTCCTCCTCCCTCCTCCTCCTCCTCCTCCTTCTCCTCCTCCGTCTCCCTCCTCCCTCCTCCTTTCCTCCTGCTCCTCCTGTTCCCTCCCTCCCTCCGTTCCTCGCCTCCCTCCTTCCCTCCTCCCCTCCTCCTCCTCCTCCTCCTCCTCTCCTCCTCCTCCCTCCTCCTCCTCCTCACCTCTTCCTCTTCTCCTCCTCCTTCTCCTCCTCTCCTCCTCCCCTCCTCTCCCTCCTCCTCCTCCCCCTCTCCCCCCATCCGCCCTCCTCCTCCTCCCTCCTCCTCCTCCTCCCTCCTCCCTCCCTCCCTCCCTCACTCCTCCTCCCTCCTCCCTCCCTCCCTCCCACCTCCACCACCTCCCTCATACTCCCCCCCTCCTCCTCCTCTTCCTTCTCCTCCTCCTCCTCTTCCTCCTCCTCCCTCCCTCCTGTTTCCTGCATCCTGCCTGCTACCGTCGGCGCGAACGAGCCCCTGAAGGGATGTCTGGAGAGATCACGACGAAGCCAAAGCCGAGCGAGGACAGCAAGGAACGACGCGTGACGTGGACCCTTTTCCCTCTGGGGCCAGGCTCACAAAGGTCTTGGTCTTTGGTCTCGCTCTTGAGCGAGCTGTGGCAAAAGTGCACAAAGAGCCATCGCCAAGCAAACAGGGAACGCCCCACGTGCCTTGCTTCTCATGCGCCAGGCGGGACGCATCCACCGTGTCAACACGACCCCGGGCCTGCACGCCTGGCCCAACAACACGTCTCGTGCGTGCTTGCGGGGGGGCGCCGTGCGCGACCCTGGCGGCGGCGCCGCTCGCCTGCGGGGCGGGCACGACGAGGAGGCGCCGCTGCGAACGGATCACTGTAGGCAGTCCGCAGTGGCGCAGTCGCCAGACCGGCGAGGCCGCAAGTGAGCGCTGGGAGCGCTGGGATGTCGCAACCCGCGCGCTGGGCCCGATAAACGAACGAACGGGCGAGCGAACGATCCGCCATCACCGGGAGGCGGGCGCGCCTGTGACGCACGCGTGCCTGTGACCCACGCGCTGGACCCGATGCGCCTGTTGGAAGGCGCCCGTTTTAATTCAGCGCGCCGAAACTGTACTGGCCCGGCACTGGCAAATGACGAAGGGAATGACCATGCTTCTCCCGCTCGTGTTCTCCATCGGGTCGCGAGTCGGGATCGCTCTAAGCAACATTTGTGTCGCCAGCGCCGCGACAGAGTGTGTATTAAGACGAGCATGGTGTCATGATAAGATTGACTGACGGTACGTTCCAAGATTTACAGGGTATCTAGCGGTCTCCGTCTTGGAACATATTGAGAATCCTGTAGAACTTGGAACGTATCACTGCCTGCCCGTCTGAAGCGCACAGCAGGAATCATGCACAGCAGGCATAATACATGAGTGCACGGCCTATTACGCCGGCAAGTCGGTCCGGCAAACGTCAAACAGTCACCAGCTCTTGGAGCAGTACCCAAAGGGCTGCAATAATCAACAATCCTGCCGACATCTGGCGGGTAAGTGGGTTCCTTCCCCCAACGCTCACCTAACGGCTCCCGGCCGGGCGGTATGACCGGCCACGCAGCCTCAGAGCGGCCCCGAGCGCCTGGGCGGAGGCCGGCCCTGGCGGCGGGGCCGGCGGCGCAACGGGCCCGCGCGCCGCGCGGCGCAGCTCCCTGGCGACGGCACCCGCCCAGCTCCTGGGGCAGCCAGCGGCCCCTCCGCGGCTCTCGTCGCCTCCGGCTGCCGGCGTCGTGGCCGCCGCCGCCCCCGCGCCTTCTGCTGCCGGCGTCGCGGCCGCCGCTGGTCCGAGGCAGCCCTCCTCGTCGAGGCACGGGCGGCGCCGCCTCACGCCCACCTCCCAGGGCGAGCACGTCGGCCGCCGGGCGGCGGCGGCGGCCTCCTGCGCCCAGAACGCCTCAGAACGGAGGCGCCTGACGGGGGCAGCCCTCGGCGCTGGCACCGCAGACCCCCTCTGGGGGCGCCCGCCCCCTGGGAGCACCGCGTCGAGGAGCGCCGCCTCGAGCTCCAGCTCGTCACCGTCCCTCGGCAGCGCGGTGGCGCCCCAGCTCTCCTCGTGCGCGTCGGCGTCCGGATCGTCAACGAAAGGATGGAACTCCGCCGTTGGGCACCGCGTGGGGGCCGAACTGGGCCCGCAAGACTCGTGGCGCACCGCCTTCCCCTGCCCCTGTTCGGCGAGAGCTGCCTGACCTTCGTGAAACATCGCGCGCGGACCGAGCACAGCTCAGATGGGGGTACTGACCGGCCGGCATGTACACACTGCCGACTCCAAGAGCTTGGGCCAAAAGCCAAAAGGGCGGCGGGTGTGCTTACTTTGTTGGGCCCGCCTGGGACCCCAACACATCCATTCGTCTACTTACACGCAACAGTGACCCTGGGTAAGAGTGACCTGTGGTGCGCGGCTTTTTGGGGGCCGCGGGGGGACCAAACGCCAACGCGCAAGACGCTACCACCGCACTGCGTTCGGCGATCGGGGGACCCCAGTGGGCCCGCACCAAAGGCCACTCCGGCGAAGGGTCACTCTTTCGCGCAGCCGATCCATACGCGAAGTGCCGATGGAGACAGCAGCGGCTCTCCCGCCCGGCGCACAACCACTGTCCCAGGACCCTGAGACTCCCAGGATCCATCCTGAAGCGGCTTGCGAGGCGGATCCGGCCGTGGCGACGAGAAGCCTCCAGGAGGCCCAACAGGGACGAGGAACGCCAGGGAGGGCCGCCGTTGTCTCGAGTGGCCCTGCTCCTGCTGTTCTCGGGCGGTATCTCTGGCCTCAGATGGCGGTTCTGGGCCATCCGGGCACCCCAAGGGCCCCGAAATCCTCCGACCTGTGCAAACACCGCTTTCCCGCAAACCTTCCGCGAAGATCGGCTCCCGAAGCGGCGGGTGGCCGGCACGGAAAGATTGGGGGCGAAAGCGGATTCCAGGTTTTGAACAGGACTAGCTGTCGGCGTTGCCGCGAACGTTTTCCGTCGGAAGCAAGAAGTGGCCTGCCCAACAGCGGCTGCTGATGGTTTTGGGTCACACCTGCTGCTGGCCATCCCCCATCCTTCCTGGTTTCCTTTTCCTGGCCGGCAAGCGCGCCCTCGCGCCGCCGATTCTCCGCGCGCACCGCGCCCTCCTCCTCCTCCTCCTCCTCCTCCTCCTCCTCCTAACTCCTCCTCGTCCTCCTCCTCCTCCTCCTCCTCCTCCCTCCTCCTCCCTCCTCCTTCTCCTCCTCCTCCTCCTCCTCCTCCTCCTCCTCCCCTCCTGAAGTAAAAAGTGGCCTGCCCAACAGCGGCTGCTGGTGGCTTTGGACAAAACTTGCTGCTGGTCATCCCCCATCTTTCCCGGTTTCCTTTTCCTGGCAGGCGTGCGCGCCCTCGCGCCGCCGTTTTTCTCCGCGCGTACCGCGCCCGCACCGCCGCCGGCGGGTCCCCGCAGGCAGCCTCGCCAACGAGCCGCGCGGCGTGCGCGCTTGAGCGTCGGCCTGTAGGACGGCGGCCCGGCGCTTCGACAACGACGACGACGGCAACGGCGACGGCGACGACGGCGACGGCGACGGCAACAGCGACGGCGACGGCAACGGCGACGGCAACGGCGACTGCGACAACGACGACGATCACGACGACGGCGACGGCGGCGACGGCGGCGGCGACCACGACGACGACGGCGGTAGCGGCGGCGGCGGTAGCGGCGGCGGCGGCGGCGGCGATGGCGACGACGACGACGACGACGATGAAAACGGCGGCTGCGGCGGCGGCGGCGGCGGCGACGGCGACGGCGACGGCGACGGCGGCGACCGCGGAGGCGACGACGAGAAGAAGAGGGCGGAGGAGAGGGCGAAGGGCGAAGGGCGAAAGCGGAACTAGAATTGCGGCGGTTGGGTGGCGGTAGGAACAAAGCGCGAGAGATGCCTAAGCTTTAACTTCTCAGATGCGTTCGCGCCAGCGCTCCCAGCCAAATGGCAGCCGGGCGTCCTGTTGGAGCCGGGAATGCGCAGGCGATCGAACAGGGATGGCGGACCAAGGGACCGAGGAAAAAGAAACCCAGAACTGCCCACCCCCCGCGCACCTTCTCAATTCGCACAGGATACCAAGCTGCCACTGGGGGCGCACGCGCGGGCGCGGCGGAATGCATGTTCGTCGGCTGCACTCGGCGGGCACGCTCGTGCTCTTTAGAACTTGGTTCTACAAATATGCCCACGGCGTTTTTACCTCGACGTGTTGGAAATGATTATTTTTGTGCTTGTAAGTCCCAGCAGGAAAACTAACCACCACCACCCAGACCGATTCATGTTTGGTGTTTCCAGGTGTGTTTGTGCAGCGGTTTCAGATCTGTCGGTTGCATTAACATTGCCATATACGACGTCCTCAGTTCCTTTTCCTGGCGTGCAGTCCTTGTCCTGGAGTGCAGTTTGGCGGGCCCGATGGTCGACTGCCCCTCCTGGGGCCATCGGGCATCTTGGCCTGTTTCGGGCCCGTATGACACCGGCGTTAGAGCGTTTTGAAACGTTTTGTGGCTCTGGGAAGGAGAACGGTGACAGAAACAAGAAGACAAAAGAGAAGACAAGAAACAGCCTTCGACCAGGAAGCAACAAATATAACAATATGGTCCACGGCGACGGGCCCAAGAAACGCTGTAATATGGAGCTACAAAAGCCAAAACACCGTCGCGCTTGTTTACCGAACACATCACATACAAAAAAAGCGTTTCTAGCTTGTCAAGAGGCCAGACTGCGAAATTGCAATACAAAACGCCCAAGCCTTTTTTCAAGAAGGGCCAAGCTTTAGAACGGCGCACAACAGCTCGCCTGAATCAGTGTGAGGTTTGCTGCCGCGCGCCGCGTCTCCCCGAAACGAGCTTGCTTTGGCCCTGGCTCCGAGCAGTGGCGCGCGGGGAGGCCGACTGGCGCGGCGTCCGCCACAGCTCCGCGGACACACCCGCCCTACCTGCCCGAGGCGGAAGCGGCGGAAGTATCCGCCCCACTTTTCCGCACCGTTCGGGGTGCATCTCCGACACAAAGCTCAGGTCGGAAAATGCATCACCGCACGGCGGCTCCAGAGTCTTCTGAACGTTCGTTTCCCCTGTTCCTCCTCCTCGTAGGCAGGAGGAAGAGGAGGAGGAGGAGGAGGAGGAGGAGGAGGAGGAAGAGGAGGAGGAGGAGGAGGAGGAGTGTGCGGCGCACGGTAGGCCGATGTTCCCCCCTTCTGAACGTTCGCCCCCTGGTGGCTTTCGGGTCACACCTCGGGCCCCCTGGCGGCCGCTCGGGAGGACCCGGACACCCCCAGACAGCTCTCGGCGAGGCGCAGCCACCGGAAGGCACCCCGAGGCTGGATGTGGACCTCGATGACGTCTGTTGTGCAGTATGCCAGTTCGAATCGCCACCACAGATTACGAGGACGTCTCGAGCGGAAAGGGGCCGGAACCGTGCCAAACCAGAGCCAAAGTTTGGCTCTGGTTTGGCACGGTTTCGGCTTGTTTGGCTCCTCTCAGTTTGCCTGGTGTGGCTGCCAAACCAAGCAAACTGAGAGGACGGCTCAAGCAAAACTGGGCCCACAGCAGGCCGAACCAAAGCCAAAACACGCCATTTGTGAGGACATCTCATCTGGAACTGGGCCCAAACCAGGCCAAACCAGAGTCAAAGCAAGCCAATTCCGAGGACGTCTCAAGCAAAGCCAGGCGCAAACCAGGCCAAACCAGGGGCCACACCAGGCAGAATGTGAGGATGTCTCAGGCGGGGACCAGGGGCCAAAACAGGCAGACCAAACCTAAGCGGAATCGCCCAAAAACTGGGCTCCCCCCCCCAAGGCGGAAGCCCGTTCATACTTTTCTGAGGGGGGCTTTTGGACCGCACGTCCGCTGATGCGGACGGAGCTGGGCGCAGACGCCTTCGTTTGCCTTTCGGGTGTTGTTGGGGCTTCGGCGTGGCCTTCGGAGAACGTGACGATGATGATGATGATGATGATGATGATGATGATGATGATGATGATGATGATGGTGGTGGTGGTGGTGGTGGTGGTGATGATGATGATGAGGATGATGCTGATCATCATCATCATCATCATCATCATCATCATCATCATCATCATCATCATCATCATCATCATCATCATCACAATCACATCACCATCACCATCACCATCACCATCATCAGCATCATCAGCATCAGCATCATCATCACCACCACAGCATCAGCAACAGCATCAGCATCAGCATCATCATCAACATCAGCATCAGCATCAGCATCAGCATCACATCACATCATCAGCATCATCATCATCACCATCATCACATCACCACCACCACCATAATCATCATCATCATCATCATCATCACATCATCATCACATCACACATCACCACCACCATCACCACCACCACCACCACCACCATCATCATCATCATCATCATCATCATCATCATCATCAGCAGCAGCAGCAGCAGCAGCAGCAGCAGCAGCAGCAGCAGCAGCATCATCATCATCATCATCATCATCATCATCATCATCATCATCATCATCATCATCATCATCATCATCCGTAGCCATTTTGGCTCAAGGTGCCACGCGGTATGGCAGCGGTTTCCCCGTTCGAGCTTCGCGCTGATCGGGCTATTTCTTCCTCAGTTGGCCCGTTCGAGCCCCGCGCTGTTCGGGCATTCATGGCAGTCGCGGCGCTGGACGCTGCTGCCGCCCTGGCGCCGCTGGTTCGAGCGGCAGCCGAAGGCGCGGCAACGGGGGGCGCTGCGAGGCACGGCATCGCGGCCGCCGTGGCCGCCGCGGCGCGCGTCGGTGCTGAGCTGATCGGGGGCTGGGCTGCAGATGGAGCTGGCGATGAGGAGGACGCCGAGCTCGCCCTGCGGCTTCGGGCCATCAGGCCAGCCCTGGCGCGCCTGATCCACGGCGAGAGGACTTCGGGCGCCGAGCGGGCGACTCCGAACCTCGGGGCCCACGCATTCCTCGGTGAAGGCGCCGAGGTCCTCGAGGCCGCGCTCGAGCGGCCGCAGGCCAGCCAGCGCCGTGGGCGGTCTGGCGCCCTCGCCCCAACGGATCTGGGGGCACTCAGCCGTCCTCCCCCTGAGGCGGGATGGCGACCCAGCCTGGAGGCGAGGCGCCGTAGCATGGCGCCGCCCACAGACGAGTGCGGCTACAACGGCGATGCGAAGAAAGACGATGACGGGCACCAGCAGCACGTGGACGAGCAGCAGCACGTGCAGCTGCACAACCAGTACGAGATCAAGTACGGCGTCGGCGACGACGAGCTCGAGGGCTACGACAGCGATCGCGGGCCCGATGAGGTCAGGTTCGAGTCCAAGCCCGAGCTCGGCGAGTGCGCTGGCGACGGAGCGCAGGACGATGATTCCAGGCACGTCGACGACGACACCCTCGGCGACGCCTGCACGGGCGAGGACGGTCTCGGCTCGGGCGAGGTACAGGCGCCCCTCGGCAGCTAGCACGACGAGCCGAGCGATGTGCAGGACGAGGGCGAGTACGAGGAGTGCACGGACGGGAACCTGGGCGCTGGCGTTGGCGCGGCGTCGAGCCCCGCCAAACCAGCGTCGGTCAGGCGGCGGCGGAGGCGCGGCTGTCGGCCCGTGCGGGAAGGACCGACAGCGTCGGCCGCCGTACCGGCGAGCGCACGGGCACTCAAGGCGACGCACCCCGGCCGAGCCCGCCACGTACACAGCATGGAGAACGGCTGCGAGGCGGGGGAGGGCCGCGACCCGCGGCACTGCCTTCGTCCTGGCGGATCGTGTGCGGTCGGCGCCTGAGGCGGTTCCTCCACCCCTGGCCTCTGGCACGCAGTGGTGGCAGTGGAGGCTCGAGGAGCTGGGGCGGAATGGCGGCCCGAAGGCACCCAGCGCCTGCCCGCCGACCACGGCGGTGAAGGGGGTGGAGTGCGAGAGGGACTCGGCCGATGATGATGATGAGGCTGCAGATGATGAGCCTCTTGGCAGCGACCCGTCGGAGTACGCTGTCAAGCACGACGGGCGCACGCAGCCAGGTGTTGCACAGCAGGACCTCCAGGAGAAGGTCGGGATCGGCTCCGCGGGCCCCACGAGGGAGGTGCACTTCGAGGAGGAGTGCACGTGGGCGGACTCCCAGCGGGTCCAGGAGCAGGAGTCGGAGGCCCAGGACAAAACTACATCGGAGCCCGCTCTCGCCGAGACGCCGGTGCGCGTGGACACCCAGGCGGTCTCCGAGCAGCAGTCCGACGTCAACCAGCAGCGCGACTCCGAGCAGCCCGAGGAGCAGCAGCAGTTCCCTTCGGAGCGGGCGGAGCTCGTGGCGCTGCGGGCCAGATACAACGGGCTGATGGCTGGGGTTCGCGCCGCCTTGGGCGCCAAGCTGCGCGCAGCCTGTGAGGCGCGCGGCAGGCGCTGACGGGCGCGATCTGTCCCGACAACTTTCTCACATGTCTTCTGCCGCGCTCGCGCGGCATCTGCCTTAATGTACTTGTGGCACCCTGCGGCTTGGGACCCATCGGTCTGCCGAGCGAGGTGCCGTGTGCTCGTGGTGCCAGGCGGGTCCGAGGATCACGAATGCCTGCGACGAGCTTGCGAGCTTCGAGGCGAGAGGGACCCCGTGGCGTAGGCCGTACCCCTCGGGGCTCGGCACACGTCAGGGTTCACTCACTCCTGCCCCTTCTGGGCTCGCTGCGCTGCTCTGTCCGTGCCGTTTGGCACGTCAAGTGGCGCTTGCGTTCTGCAGCTTTGCTACGTACCAGCCCGCCTGTCTTGTGCACTGTTCTCGCGCCAGGGCGGAGGCCGAACCGAGGGGGTAGGCGGCTTGCTACAGACTCTCTGGATCGCCTCCGAACGCAATCGCAGCGCAAGGTTGTCCAGTGGGCGGCAAGTAGCCTTGGGACTCTTTTGCTCTGCTTTGGCGCGTGTGTGCTGCTGTAGCGGGCTGAGTCGCCGTGACTGCTCGGATGCCGTACTACCGCTTGCTTCGGCTGGGGCGGTGTGCGGCCTCTTGGCACTCAGGTGAATCTGCGAGGGTGCGCTGAGGCGCACGAGACCGAGCGTTGCCGCCGCAGGGAAACGCTTCGGTCCGAGGGGCAGTACGAGCTAGGAGCTCCTGACCTCTTTAGACGCGTGGGTCATCATCATCATCATCATCATCATCATCATCATCACCACCACCACCATCATCATCATCATCATCATCACCATCATCATCATCACCATCACCATCACCATCACCATCGTCATCATCATCATCATCATCATCACCACCACCACCATCATCATCATCATCATCATCATCATCATCATCATCATCATCATCATCATCATCATCATCATCATCATCATCATTATCACCATCACCATCACCATCATCATCATAACCATCACCACCACCACCATCATCATCATCATCGTCATCATCATCATCATCATCATCATCATCATCATCATTATCATCATCGTCATCGCCGTCATCATCATCATCACGCATCATCATCACCGAGCCTGCAGCACTGGCCGCCACCATCGGAGGCGCACGTCCGAGCCGAATGTGCAGTACAAGGATGTTGTGGCACAGCGTTGCCCCGGCGGTATGGCCAGACAACATACAGTGGAGGCCCGACCGCAAGGAACCCTCCACAGGAAACCCAAGCCTGAGAACCCTAGGGGCGTCCACCGATTTTGAGTGGTTTGCCACGCTTTCCATTGCAAAACCCGTGGCGTGGGTGTTTCTTGGCGTGGGTGTTTCGTGGCATTTCCAAGCAGGGTGCTTCTTGGCATGGGCCTCCACTGTATGACAAGAAATGGGGCAATCAGTGGGGCAAGAGATCAACACCTGACGCCACTGCGGGATGGTGCCGTCGTATCGCCAGTACGGGCCTGGAGATAGTGAGACGCAATGCAGGCCGCCAAGAGCAGGGATGTAATGGATGAGGATGGAGCAAGGCCAGCCCAGGGAGAGCAGGACATCATTTTGCGCGCTCCTCTCGAGACAGCAATGAAGTTCGATTGAATAAGCAAGGTTAGAAAACATTTAACCTGCCAGGGCACTGCAATACTTGATGCCACGACTGGGTGGACTGGATGCGATGAGCTATCCCACACTTCAAGTATAATGAACCCATGCCCTACCAATACAGAGCTGTACCACGTATCCGACATCATATCCGCATCACCTGAACAGCTAGGGGACGGCTTGTAGTTTGAAGCTCTGCCATGCTTCGGGCGGCGTTTGATAATCCAACGAACCGTACTGACGGGGCACGACAACATTAGCACGACGAATACCTTGAGCCAGCTGCAAAGTGGCCGTCGCCCTGATCAGACTGTATGACCCCAGCTGGCATCACCCACCGGCTGGCAAAGCGGCGCTACCATGTCCTGGATTGCCATGGTTTCTTCTACGTGCAAAACTTCTAGCCCGCAGCAAATCGCACGCGCACCCTGTGCTGCAACGAGCACGCGCGATCGGCTTCCCTACGATAGTAGTGTTGCCGGGCCAGGCGCCGAATCTAGACAGCAAACCGAAAGAGCCAGAGGGGCGCCAGGGCCGCGCATGTACCAGGGAGGTCGGCTGCATTATACATGCCCCCTGGGCCCCACATCAGCACACCCAGAGAGAAAGAGAGAGATAGAGAGAACAAACAAAAAGAAAAAGGGAAGAGACACGCGCACACACGCACGCACGCACGCACGCACGCACGCACACACACACTTTTGAGCCGGCGGCGTAGAGGGTCCTCAAGCGCGGCAACAGATGGAAGTGCGAATTGCGATCCAGCGTAGTCGAAGGCACAGTGTACGAAGGGTCGCGCACTGTAAAGTGCAGGCAATGGGCGGTGTGTTGGAGGAACAGTAATTCCAAACGAACCATGCGGCGGCCAGAAAAACGAGGAGGATACTCAATTCGAAATAAACTGAAGCGCAAGCAGACTGGTATGACTTGGCGGCCACTGAATCACCGAAGAGCGGTGTTGGACAGTGAAGCGCAATGAAAACTGTAACAGCTGCCGGACTACATGATTGGTGGGATAAAGCGCTGACCCAGCAGGGCCCGACAAAGCAGATCGGCAGGGTGTGAACCTACGGACCGACATCGACAACAACCGCGAGGATGGGCGGGGTGTTGGAACACCACGACAGCGCAACCCGAAGAGGAACCGCGTCGACACGCACACGCACAAGCACACACACACAGGCGCGCGCACACACACACCCACACCCACACCCACACCCACATACATACCCACACCCAGACGCGCACGCGCACGCGCACGCGCACGCGCACGCACACGCGCGCACACGCACACGCACACGCACACCCACACACACACACACACACACGTTTTTGCTTGGCGCCGCGGCCTCGCGCGCAACGACATGGGGGAGTCGGACGGGGAGCTTGAAGAGCGCCCGACCGCCGCAGAGGAACGGCCGCGGCCAGGGGCTCGGGCAGCTCAGGCGGGGATGCACAGCGCCGCGGGGGAGTCTCACAGAGGGGCAGCCGAGGAGAGGACACACACACACAGAGACACAGACACAGACGGGTGGCGGTGGGCACACACATGACCGACCAAAAAAGGAACCCTGACGCTTTGGGAGGGGACTTAAGTTAGGAGGGCCGAAACCATTTGGGATAGGGGGTCTGTTCTGCAGATGCATCAGACCAAACCGCCCAGAACTATTATCCCTAATGCGAAGGCGGGGACCTCAGTGAGGCCACGTCTTCATCGTGTTATTAAGGTTAGGGGTTCTTGTGTAGTCGATGCACACGCACACACACATACACACTTTGGCGATCGCGGCCTCGCGCGCAGCGACGAGGCGGAGCAAGTCGAACAAGCAGCGCGGAACCAACGCGCACGGCCGGGCCCTCAGGCGCGGGCCCCCAATGGTCCCCCTTCCGCCACCCCCCGCCCGTGGCAATCTTCTTCCTCCTCCTCCTCTTTACGTTAGACCAACCTGAGCGTAAAGCTGTGGCGTTCTAGCCTCCTCCTCCTCCTCCTCCTCCTGCTCCCCTGGGCCCTCTGAACCCGATGCTCCTCATGAGCCCTATCACACACACGCACACACACACACACACGCACACACACACACACACGCACACACACACGCACGCGCACACACACACACACACACACAAACCCTCACGCATACGCACACGCACACACACACACACGCACACACACATATACTCACGCACGCTTCTCCTCCAGCGATGAGGCGGCAGCACCTTCGCGAAGAGCTGAGCCGGGAACCGCGGAGGAGAAAGCGCACCTGGCGTAAGCAGGCGGGTGGACTGGGTGGTGGCAGTCACGTTGGCAGTCGCTCGCAAGCAGGCCACCTCACAAGAAATTCTGCTGTGGATGACTTCATCGGAGGCCCCTAGGGCGTTGCATACCTCAGCGTGCAGTGAGCTGCTCGATCCTATGAGAACGAGCTGCTGCCTGGATGGTGGAGGTCACGTGCAGAAGAGAGGAGCTGCGCCACGCGAGCGGGTGTGTAAGACGGCTCGAAAGCACAGGCAGGTCATGCAGGGGAGGGCGAAGACGGGGAGGGCTGGGACAGCCCATCCAAACGGCCAGCCGCCCGCAGCGCCTGCGCCCGCGGCACCCTCCGAGCGCCAGCGGCACGGACGCCGACGGCAGCATCCCCGAGGGCAGACGGAGGACGACGACGACGGATGACGGCGATGACGGCGGCGACGCCGAGGAGAAGCCACACGCACACACGCGCACACACACACACACACTCACACACAGACACACTCACACTCACACTCACACTCACACACACAAACACACACACACACGCGCACACACACGCGCACACACGCACACACGCGCACACGCGCACACGCGCCCACACTTCCTCTCCCCACTTCGGCTTGCAACACACCACGCATCCAAGCACCACATGTCTGGGGGGCACCTCGCTCGTCTGTGGAAAGGATCGGTGGGTGCGGCGCCCTTCGTCAAAGGGGAGGGGCCCTTGATCGCCCGGCCGCTCGCCCGAGGCTGCTCGGGATTGCTTGGCGCTGCTTGGCATCGATTGGGTACCGAGCAAGGCCAAGCAATGAAAGCAACGCCAGGCGAGGCCACGAAACGCCACGCAGGACCAAGCGACGCAGAGCAAAACCAAGCAACGCCAAGCAGTGCCAAGGAAGGCCAAGCAATGCCAAGGCAATGCCAATCATTGCAAAGCCGAAGCCAAGCAATGTGAAGACAACGCCAAGCATTGCAAAGCCAATGCCAAGCAATGTCAAGCCAATGCCAAGCAACGCCAAGCGGTGCCAAGTACGGCCAAGCGACGCCGATCGAGGACAAGAAGCGCCAAGCAAGGCCACGCAACGCCAAGCGAGGCGGAGCAGCGCCGAGCAATGCAACGCCAAACAACAGCAGGCAATGCCAAGCAATGATAAGCACTTCCAATCCAATACCAAGCCATGTCAAGCGAACTCCAGGCGGTGCCAAACAACGCCAGGCAACGTCAAGCAACGCCGAGCAGTGCTGGGCATGGCACTGCTCTGCGCCACACGGAGCTCACTGGAACTGCTTGGAGAAAGAAGACCCCGCATCGGAGCCGCGCTGGGCTCTCTCTGCTCCGCCGGCGATGTGGCACCCCGGTCGCGATCTACAGCACGAGCGGGCAGCGAACGTGTCCACTGCCAGCCTGCCTGCGCTGGGGACGGCGCTCGGGAGCGACCGGTCGCGATCTACAGCACGAGCGGGCAGCGAACGTGTCCACTGCCAGCCTGCCTGCGCTGGGGACGGCGCTCGGGAGCGAAGGCCAACACGGAGGAAGGTCTCCGAGGGCGAGCCACACACACAGAGATAGACAATACGGACGGAGTCGGCGTTGCCAAGACACTTGATTTGACTGCTGAACGCAGACGCCCATACACACACACACACACACACAAACACGGCGTGGTGCGAGCCGGCAGATCTCGGGAGGGTGGCCCCCCCGAAGCCACAGCCTGTGCCCTCCGCCGCTGATGCGTCCAGGTGGCGACATGCGAACCCTCCCCTCACCAACCATGAGGAGGAGGAGGAGGAGGAGGAGGAGGAGGAGGAGGAGGAGGAGGAGGAGGAGGAGGAGGAGGAGGGGGTGGGGATCGGTCGTCGAATTCCGAACCCTACCCCCGCCGCCAGTCGACTCGCCCGAGTCGTTCATCGGCGAGGCCAGGCTTCGGAAATCGCCGCAGAGCCCCCTGGTCTTTCGGTCGGCCACCGTCTGGGGAGCCTGGCCGCAGACTCCCTCAAATTGAAAGGCCGCTCACGGGGAAGCAGGTGCCCGCGTCACGTGCCCCAGGGGTCCAAAGACCGACTATTACCAGGACCTTCCCTCCTGCCTCCTCTCCTCCCTCTCCCCCCAGGAGGAGAAGGCTGGGGGGGAGGAAGGTCGTGATCATAGTCGCTCTTCGGTGCCCTGGCAGACCTTCAGGCAGAAAATCTAGCCTAAGCGACAGCGCTCGGGAAATTGTGCGCACCAAGCCGCCCAAATAGGCGGCTGGATGGGCGGAATAGCTCGCTTGCAGACGCTCCCGACCCGTGTGGTTTCCGTCTCGTGTTACCCGGGCAAGATCAACGACCTGTCACCGACCCAAACCCGCCTTCGACATGCTCGTGTTTCTCCCATCCATCCTGTGGTGTCGGGTCCTCGTTTCGAATCCGCATCGCCCCGCGTCCTTACTCGCGTCCCCCCCCCTCCTCCGGCTACCCCCTTGCTCCCATCGCTGCCTCTGCCCTCCGCATGTCAATTCCGGCGCATCCCTCACACGTTTCGTGCCCCATACGGAGCCCCACCGAACGCCCCAGCGGCAGGGTCCGCATTGCGGCGACGCACCAATTTCAGCACACCCCTCACACGCTTCCTCGCCCATAGGGAGCTCCACTGAACGCCCCAGCGGCAGGATCCGCATGGCGACGCCACACACATATCGGCACGCCCCTCACACGCTCCGTGGCCCCATACGGAGCTTCACAGAACGCCCGAGCGGCAGGGTCCGCATGGCGGCGCCACACACATATCGGCACGCCCCTCACACGCTCCGTGGCCCCATGGGGAGCTCCACTGAACGCCCCAGCGGCAGGGTCCGCATGGCGACGCCACACACATATCGGCACGCCCCTCACACGCTGCGCGGCCCCATGGGGAGCTCCACTAAACGCCCCAGCGGCAGGGTCCGCATGGCGGCGCCGCACCTTTATCGGCACATCACTTACACGCATCGAGGCCTCATAAGGCGGCTTAGCCGAAGGTCCCACTGGCAGGGTCCGCATGGCGGCGCCGCACACTTTTCGGCGCACCCCTCGCACGTTTCGTGGCTCACATAACGAGCTGCTCCTCCTTCGTCCCGCCTGCCTTGCGGCATTCGCACTCGCATGTGGATGGATCCTTCGCAAAGGCAGTTCTGGCTGAGGTGAACCACGGTCCAGTGATCCCAAGCCTTCGGCATGCTCCTGCGCAAGGTCACTAAACTTCTGAGCCGGCCCCGTGGGGTGCAGCTTGTGGATCCGCACCCGAAGAGATTCAGCTGACCCTTGGGCCACGCCAGCTCCCCGGTAAAGACAGGGAGACGGAGGAGGACGAGAAAGAGGGAGGAACGAGGAAGACGAAAGGGACGTAGGAGGAACAAGGAGGCTGCTCCTGGCCTGACGGCACGTCGGGAAGCATACGGTCGAGGCGATCCCACACGCCATGGGTAGAGTCAGTCGGCAGCCCAGGGCGGCTCAGGAGTGCCAGGGCAGGGGGTGGGCAGGGCGAGGGGAACCGAGACTCATGCCAGAACTCAACAGATTCGACAACAAGGGGGCTCATGCTCGCTCGCTCCGCAGCGCACTCCGCGAACTCCCGCAGCGCGCGCGGGGCAAGCGGAAGGACTGTCGAGGGCAGTGCGCTCGCCCCAGAGTCTGACCGCTGGCAAAACCCGCTGCAATGACAACGATGCTTGATCGCGCACGCTTGCAACACGGAGCCCGATGGCTTGGGCGACGCGCTTGAGCGAATGCTGACCGCCGACTATGGCAGGAGGAGGAGGAGGAGCAGCAGGAGAGGGAGGCTGGCAGGAGGAGGAGGAGGAGGAGGAGGAGGAGGAGGCTGGGGAGAGGAGGAGGAGGAGGACGACGACGACGACGAGGCTGGGCAGAGGAAGAGGAGGAGAGGCAGAGATGAGAGCAACGAGGAGTGGCTGGGAGGAGAGGCTGGGTGAGAAAGTGGCGAGGCCTGGGAAGGGCAGAACGTAACAAGAAGACACAGCACGGCAGCCGTCCCGTAAAGGATTACACACTGAGGACAGATGTTGCTCGTGCCGGGCCACGGCGAGCCTCGGCCACGAAGAGATTCCTCGACGTAGATCTAAGGATTGGCCCGAAAACCAGAGCTCATTTCTAAACCCATGGCGTCCTGCAGTAAGCGAGGCGACCATACATCTTGCTGTAAGAATCTAGATGCACATCCTTCGTCGACTGTGGACACCGTGCGGTGCCGCGGCGCTCCGTGGGCCCGCTGGAAGGTAAGAATGATCGTGGGGCATCCGTTGGCAAGCCAGTTGTCTGTTCCAGTGTGCCTACTGCAGATCTACGGGGCGGCCCGAAAACCACAGCCCCTCCCGAATCCAGTTCTTCCATACAAAAAAAAACATCAATCGCGTCCGATGCAGTGCCTGTTAGCTGGCGCCGTTCGCACCATGAGCCGATTGAAAAGGCGAGATCACGGAGGGGGAGGAGGAGGACGAGGAGAAGGAGGAGGAGGAGGAGGGCGAGGAGGAGAACGAGGAGGACGAGGGGACGGAGGAGGACAGGGAGGAGGGGAAGGAGGATGACGAGGACCTCGGGAGAAGGAGGTGGAGGCCCTCCTGAGTCCGAAGTGGTCCTAATTCCAGCGTCTTGCCTGCAAGGCGCGAGGGACGTCGGGTGGACGGTGCGCCGCCGCTCCTCGGGCAAGTCCCGCTGCGGTCGGGAACTGTTGCTTGGCGTGTCGCGGCGGCGGCCCCGGCGACACGCTGTGCCCTGCGAGCGGATGGCGTACCGCTCCGCTCCGCGGTGCGGGTGGCTCGGAAAGGCTCAGGACGCTGACGCCTGGAAACTGGGAGGTGGATACAGTGGAGGCCATGTCCACAGGAGACCTTCCGCGCGCGAGAGACCCAACCCTGAGGCCCCAGGGCGTCCATCGGTTTTTGGGGTGGGAACGTCGCGCTCCCCATCGCAAGAGCATCGTGACCCTCGAAACACCCAGGGCACCCTCTGGAGGCAAGCAGAGGTGCTCCTTGGCAGGGGCCTCCCCTGGAGCGCGTGGCTCCGCTCCGCGGCGCGGGCCGGCTCGGAGAGGCTCGGGATGCCGACGCCCGTGGACCAGAAAAAAACAAACGACACCACCCCACCCGCGGCCCCACGGGCCGCAGCGTGTACGCGGACATCTGGCGTGGGCTGTTGCATGGTGCACGCTGCGGCCCCCGATGGGCCGCGGCGCAACATGGAGGGCCGCAGGTGGCGTGGTGCCGCCTCTTGTCTGGCCGAGCCTGGAAGCCGGGAAGCGGACAGCTGGTCGTGCCGCAGTGGCGGCGGGCTGGGACCGGCGGGGCGGCGCGCTGTCCAAGAAGCTGCCGGCCGCGTCTCCTTGGCCGCGGCCTTGCCGCGCGACGCCAACGGGGAGCCCCCAGACGCAGCGGCACGCGCTGATGTGCCACTGCGGTGAGTCTGGGCCGCTCCCACGGAAGAACAAGCAAAGCTTGTGATCTCCCACGAACAGAGGGAGTGGAACTACATGCTTTTCCCACCAGGTTTGGGGCGCGCGCCGGGGGAAGAGGGGGCGCACCAGGGCCACAATGGTCCACCGGTCAGCTCAGGGCCACCTCGAGGTCACCGCGGGGCGGGGGGCAACCTGGGGCCACCTCAGGACCACACTTGGCGGGTGCCGAAAACCCTGAATCAAACATTCTTGCCATCTCTTGGGGGCGCATCGTTTGCTTCCGCCGCCTTCCGCCGAGCTTCCGCTGGCTTCCGCCGGCGGAACCGCCCTCGTCTCACTGCCGCCACCCCTCCGCCACCCCGCCGCCGAGGCAGAGATGCCAGCTCCCTCGATCCTCGAACGGGCGCGGCCGTGGGCGAAGCGCACCGCCTGCGCACTCCGCGTGCCCCCCCCCGCTCCATGCCAGACGTCCGCCGATAGGACTTTTTGCAGCCCGCGGCCCCAAGAGGTCCCGACCCCTTCCCCAGGGGCCCCAGAGGTCCGCGGCCCCAGAGGTCCCTCTTTCTCTAGAAAAATCGATCCTCTCTCTAGCCGCCTGCACCGGAGCCATCGGCCCCTTCCCCAGGGGCAGCTTGGCGCCCAGAGCCACTCTGGCAGCCCTGGTGGCGCCCCGCGCATCGGGGCGACCGGCCGACGACCGGGCCGCCCGCGGCAGCAGTGGGCGACATCTGCGCTTTTGAGGTAGCTCGGTGCTTTCATCTTTGGCGGGCGTTCCCTTTGTGGCGCGGGCGGCGCGCAGGCGCCGCTTGCGCTTCCTCCGTTTTCCCCGCCCACGCGTCCCTCCGAATGCTTGGCCATTCTCTCTCTCTCTCTCTCTACCTCTCTACCTCTCTCTCTCTCTCTACCTCTCTCTCCCGGGGCCGAATAACGGGCCACGGAAGCCGAAATCGAGGAGATTCGCCCGGATTGACAAGATCAGATCGTCGGAAATCTGGAATTGCTCCAGGCGGTCGCCGTCCTCCCCCAAAAACGGCAAGGCCCGTCCGAAGTCCCGCCTTCCACAAGCACACGCCACGCTGCGCCGACGCCGTCTGGCCCTCGGGACGACCGCTGACAGCGTGCCCGAGAGACCCTCCTCCATCCCACAGACCTCGTGAAACGTACATTGACACGCTGTTCAAAAACCGCCGACCCTGTCGGCGTGTGCGAGGGGCTTGGCTGTTCGAGTCGTCGTCTCCGTCGGTCGTCGCCTCCGTCGTCCCCTTTCCCTGCAGCTTCCTTCTCAAGCTCGTGAGCGAGAGAAAAATCTAGCAGTGTCGTAATCGAGTCGAAGGGAAGCCCCTTCCCTTTGATCCCTTCCCCAGGGGGGGGGGGTCCCGGGGGGGGTCCCGGGGGGGTCGGGGGCAGATTCGTTTTTCCTCGGGCGGCCTAGAAACCTCGAAAACACTCCAAATGAGGTCCGAATGCCCAAGATGGCCCCCGAGACGGCCCAAGAGGGCCCCGAGTCGCCCAAAGATCGGCCGAAAACGCCCAAGATAGCCCCAAGACCGTCCAAGAAGCCTCCAAGACGTCCCAGGCCCCCTCCAAGAGACCCCCAGGAAGCCCCAAGAGGCCCCCACAAGGCTTCCAAGCGGCCCCTAAGAGCTTCCCAAGAGGCCCACAAACTACCCCCAAGAGGGCCCCAAGAGCGCTCGTCGTCGTTGTCGTCGTCGTCGTCGTCGTCGTCGTCGTCGTCGTCGTCGTCGTCGTCGTCGTCGCAATTCAGGGTCGGCGGCACCGGCCGTAAGGCCTTTGCAATCAAAGCGCTCGATAGCTCAGGCACTTGATAAAAAACGTGTGTTTCGGACACCCCTGCGTCTGGGCCACAAGAACCTCGTGCCAGCACTGAGGTAGTGCCGACCACACAAGGACCGAAAAGCAAGAACCGTCAGCTTACTCTTGACGAGCCTTGTAGGAGCCCTTTCTTTTGTCGGGGATGGACAGACCCCCCTTTAGTAAAACGTGGTTTAGTGAAAACGACCTGAGGCCCAAACCTGGCGGGCGCAAACCTGGAAAATGACGGCCACGGCGCCCTCTCGAGAACCGAAAACGGACAATTCACTAATCGACGTGTCACTCTTGGGGGTTCTGTCCACCCCCGATTTTGGTATTGCTATCACGTCCGTGACCGGCCTCGCCCCCCCTTCGCCTGCCCCACCGGCTCACGCCAGGCTTCGCGACGGCGCCGTGTGGGAGGGAGCCATTCCTGGGCACTCGTAGACACAAACGAAGGGGCCCCAGGACACACAAATAAATACACACAAATAAAAATATTCCCCATATTTTCCTATATTTTCTGGGTTTTCGTCTTCCCCCCACTCCACTTCCCATATTTTCCCATATTTTCTGGGGAATCGACGATTAATTGTGTCTGTGTTTTTTTCCCTCCTGAACAAACACAGGCGACGCTGGCACGCATCGTGACGTGACCGGCTCCCTCTGCCCCGGCCACGCCTGGCATCGCCAGGCAATGAAACAGCGCGGTCTAGACGTGCACCGATCTGATTTTTCCGCGGCGCGAACCCACAAAGGTTCCAAGCTCTTCCCTGGATGCAGCTCGGCATCCCGGCGCCGTTCTCGGTGGCCCTCGGGCCCGAGAATAAGGGGCCCCGGGGGCGGAAGTCTGGGCAGAACGCCGGGATTGAGACACATCCCCCGCAGAGCGCACCCTCATAGCGGCCAGAAGGACGCAGCCGGGGCAAGGGGGTGAGAGAGGAGGAGGAGGAGGAGGAGGAGGAGGAGGAGGAGGAGACGAGCGTAGAGAGGGCCGTCCTGTCTGCATACTACCTGACAAACCCGGCCCCGCCCGCGGCGCCTAGCGGCTGGGCGGCAAGGGCGGGGGCCTCCTGCCCGTCGGGCATGGGCACGAAGTTCGGCACGTCGATGGACGCAGCCGAAAATTTATATTGTAGGCGGCTGGGCGGCGAAGCGGCGGCGATGAGTAAGGGGGGACAGGCGGGCGCAGGATCAGAGCGGGGTGCCAACGGAGCGAAGGACGGGGGAAGAAGAGGCGACGGCGATAGGCCTTTTCCAGTTTGCCCCTCACGAGTTGGGGTGCCTGCCGTCGGAGAGGCCGTTGAGGGTAGCGTCGCCCTCTGTGAGCCCGATGCCGCCGAGGACGGTGAACAGGGAGCAATACACGGTGACGGCGCCACTGGAGTCGGCGAGGCCGCTCTCAAAGTCCCCGCAGAGCATGAAGCCGGTCCTGACAAGGTCATTGGAGCACAGGACGCCGAAGTTGAAGCAATACCCGATACAGACAATGTCGATCTCGGAGAATCTGACAGGAGGTCGTGCCCAGAGCCAGCTCGAGACCCGTACTCACAATTTAAGCCAGTAGAGACTTCAGGCTCGCAATATACTCGGGGAACCTGGGCAGGCGGGCTCGAGGAGCACCCACCCCCAGGATTTTGCGTACTGACGCCAGCAAGAGACGTGATCTCACAACTTACTCCTGAGCCCTTATTTACATCAGAGGCGGTCGACCTCCGAGCTCGAGACAGAGGCTCGCAACTTACTCCAGAGCCGTTATTTCCAACAGAGGCGGTCGACCTCCGCGATCTAACGCCAGTGGCCGCAGGGCTCGAGGAGCACCCTGCAGCAGAGACCTGGAGAAGGAAAGAGGCAGGGTCGACGTCCCCATCTCCATCGGCGTCATCTCCATCTTCAGATTCCATTGTTGAGACCAGTAGAGAAAGGTAGCGGACCGCTCCGCAGGCAGTGACCGTGGGCAGGACCTCGACTCCATCGCTGTCCACAAGAAGGTCGCGTACACGTTGTGGCGCAGCTCGTCCCATGTATTGCCTCATCTCTCTGCGAATCTCACGAAGTGCCTGGTAATGTCGATCGGCCGCCTCCTCCCACCGCTCGTGCTGAGTCAAGGCGTGGCGAGGCTCATTCAGCCACCGAAGGTAAGCAACAGAGTTGAGGCGCCCCTCACGAGAAGTGTCCCAGGCAATCGAGCAGATATGACGAGCGAGTTCGTCGAGTGTGCCACTCCAACCAGAAGAATCCACCCAGTCCAACGCATCTAATTTGGCGCGCACGTACGGGATGCACCAAAGCCACCAGTCAGCACGGCCACTCTCGGGGTCATCCAGGCGCAAGACCCAGCGCGTAGCCCTTGAAGCAATACCTTCGGCAAGGACAGCTGGTGGTGCATGCGCTGGAGGGGCAGAGTGTGGATGGCCAGCAAGATTCAGAACAGGAGTTCCAGGTGACGGCGTCGACGTCGGAGGGGTGGCAGCGTTAGGGCACAACAGCTGTTCAGGAAGGGCAGGGTCCTCTCGAACAGGAAGTCCACCAGCACGGAGGCGGTCGACACGCTTGATAGCCGCTCGATATTCACGCTCGAGCCGAGCCCCATCCACCTCACATGCGGTTGGGACAGTCAGCGCCGCTGCATGAACCGCTGAGAGCACCACGGTGGCGGTCAGCGGCCACGAGAACATGGATGCCGCAGGCAGCGGCGAGGTTGCCGCGGGAACGGGCGCCCGCACGTTCACGCCCTGTCCTGAAGGCAGGGCTTCGCACTGAGCCAAAGCGCCAGCAGAGACGGGCACAGGGCACTCTGGCTGGAGAGCGGGTTGGCCGTCTTCATCAGAGCCCCTGGAAGAACCCGACAGAGCACCACCGCGCACCGAAGGACCATGCAACACCTCGTCGTCGGACGGACTGGGTGGGACCAGGCCTGGGATAGGGGCCACGGCGTCGGAGCTCACACTGGAGGTGGACGAGGAAGTGAGCACCTCACACTGAGGCTGCCTGCGGCGGGTCGCCTGGACAACAGGAGGAGGTTCCCACCGTTTCAACTTGCCCGAAGGTCTGGCCAGACGAGAGGTGCGGACGGCGGCCTCAACATAACTGCGTAGCTGACGAGGGGTCGACACAAGCGCACCCTGCCGAGCATGGTTGAAGACCTGGTAATAGACATAGAGAGCCTCGAAGTGGTCAGGGTGGGGATGGGTGAGGCCAAGACGCTGAGCCAGGGGACGAGGCAGGGCACGTTGTAGTCCGTTGCTGACGGCCTGGTACAATTTAGGGCAGCGGAGATAATGCTGCTGCCGATCTGGGCTAGGGCATCCGAAACGGCACCGAAGTTTACCCCGTGGGTGGATAATCCTATAGGACGTCAGCCATCCATGCCCCCAAGTCCGTAAGGCCGCCATAGCCCAGCTTTGCGGGACCAATGCCAGGAGCTCCTGAATAGCGGGCCAGTGAATCTGGTTGAGGAAGGGGTGGTAAGCCGTGAAGAGCGGGGTAAGGTGGCGAATCAGCATAGCGTGCAGAGGTCTGTGCATACACATATTCAGACCCAGTGAGCGAGCAGCCGCACGTTGTAGCTTGGGTCTTCGTGTCGTAACCGCAGCTTCCTCACGAATAGCCGAGCGAGCAGCGACAAGTAGGGGCTCCTGAGACCTCACGTGGACCAGCTCAAGGTGTTCGACAAACGCAGGGGATTTCCAGAAAGCTGGATAAACACGAGAGCGATCCATAGAAACCAAAGGGATATCGTCAAACTTCCCCTCCACGACCTCTCTGTGCCAAAGCAGAGCCGTTTGCCGCAGCAGCCGCAGGTATTCCTCATAGCCCTGGAAGGTGTGAATAGCAGCACGCAGGTGAGCAGCAGTAGCATGGGCAGCCCACGATGGGATCTGAGGACCACCCCAGGCCGGGAGCTCCAGGACCGATTCGTTCGAAAAGAGGCCGAGGGGAGCACGAAGAACTTGGGCGATAGCACCACGCTCAATGGGCAGGAACCATTCGGGCATAGGGAGGAATTGTGCAACATAAGCCAAACAAGGATAAACCCGCGTGCGGTATAAGATACAATTAGTACAGACCGACGCAACCCCACGTCCCAACATCCGAGAGCGAGATCGTGCCTTCATGAGCGGGCCCCTCCAGTTCATGTCGACCGTCGAATCAGGGCCCAAAATCATCCCAAGATAAAGTAACCAACCCTCAACAGCAAAGCCTGACCAGGCGCCCGCAATCGAGGCGAGCTGGGCTTGGGTCATAGTTTTCAGGGTTTCGGTCATGCCGCCTACGAGAGGGACCAGGGTGCACTTGCTGATCTTAATCTTGAGGCCCGCAATCTTTTCCATGACACCAAGGACCCGCACCAGGATACGCAGAGAGGCCAGCTCATACAGGACAGCGCCTAGATCATCGGCACAAGCACGGCATATCCCCAGTCGACGATGCTCGATGCTCCGCTCGAGGTCGGCCAGCATGGGAGAGGAGGCGAGAGCATATAAAGACCCCGAGAGACCACAGCCCTGGATGATGCCCGAGCGGATCCAGAAGATGGTCGCGTAGTGTCCCCCATCAAGGACCACACCTTCCACTGCCAAATACATCCATCCCACGAAAGCAAGGACCTCGACGGGGAGCCCAAGAGAGCCCAATAGTTGTAGCAAGAAGGCCTGCGACAAGCTCGGAAAGGCCTGCCCGTAGTCAAACCCGACGAGGACAGGGGAGCGACGCTGAGCAAGAGGATGTTGAGAAGCAAGCCGAGCATGGACATCAAGCTCAAGCACGCTATGGCAGAAATTCCGTCCTCTGATGAATCCTCGCTGGGAAGCAGGCGCCACGGCTTGGACGACAGGCTCGAGTACCCGATTCATGACCGAGCTCAGGATCTTAACGTCGGTGTTTCGCAGCCCCAGGACCCGTATCTTATCAGGAGACCGAGAACAAATCCCAGACGGCTGATCTGAGTCGTCCACACCCTTGGGGAGAAACGCCTGGAGGGTGACGCTGGCGGAGGCGAACAACGACTGACCTTGGCATAGCCACCCGAACATCCTGGCCAGGTGCTGGGCGCCAAAGTCGCACGCCAACCAGGCCGCGTAGGGCAGCCCGTCGACACCGGGCGCAGAGTGACGGGCACGACGAAGAACCTTCCGAAACATTGAGGTCATAGGACAGTGCAGGTCAATGTCGGAGGCCTTGGTGAGGAACCTATCGAGGTACATCTGGGCCATGACAGGGTGGGGCTCTTTCTTGGAGAAGACAGGGGTCCAGTAGGCCGCCAGGGCCGCAGTGCGCTCCCTAACCTCTGAGATGGGGCCCTCTGGGGTGTTGACCGCGGACAGTATCAGGCGCTTCGAAAACGGGGCCCATATGGAGGCCTTCCTCTCAAGAGCTCGCAGAAGCGTGGCCGAACTAGGCCGCCAAGCAGAGGAGGAGCCTGAGGGAGCACGATCAGCAGCAGCAGCAGCAAGCTCTTTTTCGCAGACCAGCCGATGTACTCCAGCAGCCCACTGCTCGAAGGACGGGGCGTGGCACAGCGAGACGACCTGGCCGTCGACCGTCAGAGCGTCGGCGGCGTGCTGGGAGGTCTCGATGAGTTTGAGGGCGAGGGCAGCATCTTGACGCCACACAGCTCGCGCTATCCCCCGAGCAACCAGCTGCAGCGTCCCAGGCAAGTCAGGGGCCGAGAAGAAGAGGATGTTGCGGGCCTCCCTGGCGGCCTCCTTCATCATGTACTTATAGTGCTCTGTGGCCACAGGTGGGCTCCATCGGAGCAAATCCTCAGCACTATCAGCAACCATTCCTCGGAGTCGGCGCTGAAAGGCAACAGAGGTGAAGATGTGCTTGGGAATGGGCCGCTCAGAAGCAGGACGCGCACCACGAAGTCGCAGCCGAATCGAAAGAGCAGCATGATCAGAGATGCCCTGGGAGCTCAGGTGCTCTGGCGTGTCCACCGTGTTGACCTCGGTCATGAGCTGACACATCATCCAGCCTGTGGCAGAGCAGAAGAAGCGGTCGATGATGTTGATGGAATTGGTGAACTTACAGAAGTGGGTGGCCGCTTCAGAGTTAACTTCCATCATCTTGCCAAGTGTAGCCGCCCAAATTGGAGCATGAACCTTATGGTCATGGGTCTGCTGTCGCTGTACACCGGTAGGTCGGTGAAAGATAAGAGAAGAATCGAAACTGTAGTTGAGGTCCCCCATGACAACCACGAAGTACGAGAGTGGGTCATCAGCAGCACGACGCAGAGCACAACCGATCTGCTCACAGACAGATTGTACCTCACCCTTGGTCAAGCCGTGATTGTGAACGTTGAAGATCACCAGCTGTGTACTCCCAAGTGCCACATCAACACGAAGCACCCTGCCTCTGACCAGAGGCACCGCACAGCTACTGACCGAAGTAGATGAGAAAGGAGGAAGAATGACTGCAACTCCCCCAGAGCCGCGGACAACCTCTCCGACGTCATCTTCACAAAAGCTACTGTGGACAATGGCCGTGGAAGAAAGCCTTGTCACGAAGTCGTTCAACTCAAACCGATCCGCATGCACTTCCTGGAGAGCCAAGATGGATCGCCCAGGCTGTAATCTGCTTAGGTAAGATAGCTTAGGCGAGGCCCTCGCCCCACCAAATTGAAGAAGAGCACGTGCATTCCAGGTCATGAATGTGAGGCTGGCTGTGATCTCTCCGCCGACCTGCCCCACTGGAAGCACAAACATACTGGTGATGGCGTTAAAGACACCACTGGGTGGCCGTCGGCGCAGAGGAGATGTTACGAATGGCTCCCTGAAGGTCCCGACGGTCCAGGCCAAGGGCGCGGATCCCCACGTCGTTCCAGGAGATCTCAGGAGGTTCGTCACCTGGGCGGGGGACAAGACGGAGGATGTCGGCGTAGTCAGACTTGAGAACGCTCCGCTCCCGATCGACAAACCACTTCCTCTGATTGTCAAGCTCCATGAGGGAAGAACGGACCTTACGAAGGAGCATCTCGCCACGTACTTGTTTCGGCGACTTGTCAGGACCGAAGTGAAGACGGGCTGGGTCAGCACCTTGAGCCGGGCACTGGAAGACCCGCCAGGCGCCATCCGACTTGAGGTTGGCAAGGGCCTTTTGCACACGACGGGAGGCAAGTCCGATCGGCCCAGAGAAGCAGACAGCAAACTTTTTGGAGGGAAGCGGCGTGAGGGCCTTGATCGTGTACGAGTCGTCCTCAGAGAAGTTGAGCTCACCCATGAAGGAGTTGACCACCTCACGGACGCCAGCCAAACCGACGAGCTTGGACGAGACCACAATGACCTGCGTCGGATCGATCTCGCGGTCGAAGCCAGGCGGGGCAGGAGGCCGCGAAGGTAGCTGTCGGTCCAACTCATTCTGGCGGCGAAGCTCTTCGACCTGCTTCTGAAGCTCAGCCAGCTGAGCGGCGTGGGCCTCGATGTCCCGCTCGTTGTAATCGACGCGACGGCTGAGGGCATCATGCTGCTCTTGAAACTGTCGCTGCATAGCATCGAACTGAGGGCGCACCGATGACATGACCTGCTGATCGATGGAGGTGTGCTGCGAGGAGAGCTGCTTCTGCAGTGTGGTGAGCGTGGCCAAGATCGGGGCGTTCGACTGCTGGACGGAGCTTGTAATGGCCGTGGTAACGATGTTGTCGAACTCACTGCGCAGCTGCAGGAATCGCGCGGAGATGTCGGCATGGTAAAAGGCCCGAGTGAAGGCGGCTTGTTCTTCCTCATCACCACAGTCAACAGCACCACCAGTAGCAGCCTGAGCGCGCGAGGGGGCGCCAGCCCCAGCAGCCGCGGCCCATGGGTCGAAGATCCCAGCAGCGGGGCCCTGCGGGGTGGCGTGCAGGTCGGGGCGCATCTCCTGCGACGGGAAGGTAGCGGCCATCTCAAGGTCTGCAGCGACTAGTGCCCGCTTGGCATCATCCCACTCCTCGCAGGGCATAGCCCGCGCCCCAAGGCAGGAGGCAACACCCCGAGATGCTCCCTGTGCTGCAGGGTCGGGGCCCCGATGCGAGGCAGCAACACCAGGAGAAAGTGGGACTTCCCCGCCAGAGCCACGAGTACGGCCAGCTCGGCGAGCACGGCGAGGAGGCTCAGGAGCAGGCCCAGCGTTGCCGTGGGAGGAGGGCCGAGCGCGAGCAGCACGACGGGCACCTCGGCTGCCACCGCTCCTCGAGGCCGAGCGGCGTGGCTCGACAGAGGAATCGCGGCCACCAGAGGAGGCAATTTCCGTATCAACATCATCACCACCATCGAGACGATGCTGAGCAGGGTGCGGGCGGTCGCAGGCGGCAGGGCCCATGGCGCCTCAGTGCACGTCGTTGTAGCCAAAACTGGGAGCGTGCTGGGGCGCACGACGGGAAAGAGAGAGGCGTCCTGGCCTCGGAAGGTTCGGGCCTCCCTGTCGCCTGCGACAAGGCTGAAGCCCCAGGGCAGGTTTCAACCTTGAGCCAAAATGGCTACGGAGGAGGAGGAGGAGGAGGAGGAGGAGGAGGAGGAGGAGCACGGCCATGTGCACCTCTGCGTATCCTTGCCAAGGGGTCGTGGCCGCCCAGGCCCAGAAAGTGACCGCGGCACTCGGGCGAGAGCGCGACTCCTGCGCAAACTGTGCCTCCAGAGCACCCCTCACGAGGCCCAGGGGGCCCCAGGGGCTCCAAGTTTGAACGAAGAGCTGGGGGCCCCTTGGGCTCGGGGCATCTTCAGCAGCCCCCGAGTTGTGAGGAGGCCTCGGGCGAGCAGCTGCAGGACGGGGCGGTCGCGGGCTCCTCCGTCCCCACGATGGGGCTCTTCTGCTGCCCTTCTTTGGCCACTGTGAGAACCCACAACCGATACTCTTCTAGGGAACCATATCATCGGAAATCTGTGCCCCCCTCCATGCTCACGACTGGCCAGAATTTCCAAGCCCGCCGCCACGACGCCCGAGAAGGGCAACCCCAAATCAGACGCATACGCTTCATCAGCTGACTGCACCGCGTCCTCCCCCTCCTCCGCCTCCTCCCCTGACGCCCCAACGGACCCCTCCTCCCGCCTCCTCCTGCTGCTCCTCCTCATCCCTCCTCCACCTGCCTCCTCCATCCATTTCCGCATTCTCCAAAGAGCGTTTGCACTGATAAGTTCTTACTTCTATCCTAAAGATTTTGGCCTGGCTGGCGGTTTGGCGGCTATGTTGCCGCCGTAACCGCCCCATCACCGCATATATTGCACAATACATATCGCTCAACATGAATTGCACTGCACATAATGCACAACACCAACATACATTACACAACATATCTATTGCACCGCACCGATTGCACCACATATTTTGCACAACATGGATTGCACTACCTATATTACCCCACATCGATTACAAACGGTACAGTGCACAACAATAGCACCGAAACTATTGCACAAGCTATAGTTCTCAGCAAAGAACGGACCACATATATCTCACCACGTACATCGCACCACATATTTTGCACGACATAAGCTGCATGACATATATGGTACCACATCGACTGCACCACGTCGGTTGCACCACATAGGTTGCGCACAACATAGATTGCATAGCATACATTGAACACCATGCGTTGCACAACATGTGCTGCACCACGTAGATTGCACCGCAGACGTTGCTCCACGAACATTGCTCCAAACAGGTTGCACCGCACACATTGCACGGCACACGTATGCATATTTAAAACCGGTTTACACGCATACATGTGTATGTATATACATACACATACGTAATATATGTATAGATGTACTGATGTATTAATATTACATAGATATATGTATGCATGTATGTATATACCGCGTGTATACAATACTGCACACCAGTGGTTGCACAACGTCCCATGCACTACAAATACTGCACCGCGTATATTGCTTCACGTAGATAGTCCCACATACATTGCTAGAAACACACTTTGTGGGGTCCACACTGGCAAATATAAATACCTCCTCCCTGTCGCACCCCCAGACGTGTCGGTAGGACGGGCCAGGCATTCCGCCTGAGACTCCCCCCTGGTTTACGACTAACCATCCTGAAGCTTCAAAGCTGCAGCACACTCACGGATGGAGGGCGGGTCTTTTTCATAGTGTGGCGGCCGCCCGCAGCGCTGCGCACATTTGTCTGAAAAGGTTGCAAGAATTCCGCGGGTGAAATACGGGTTAGGTCAAAACGTGGCTCCCGCGTTAGCGCCGCACACAGTAATCCCAAAACTTTGCGTCAACTTCGCAGATCGAGGGCGGCTCCTTTTCAAAATGTGGCTTTCGCCTCAGCGCCGCGCACACTCGTCTTTACAGGTGAGCAGCAGTTTGAAGAATTCGTATGGCCGAAGTCCGAGAAAGGGCGCTCTGGCACATTAGAAGACTGTCAAGTGGTCGTGTCACGTTGATCCGCCTGCTGAAATCCCAGAAATGGTTTCTGGCAAGATTTCGGATTATCAGCGCGCATATGTCACGTTGATATGGTGTGTTGACACGATTGTCGATTCTCATACGGTCGTCCTCCAATGGGGCGCTTCCCGCCATGAAAACAACATATCTCTGAGGACTAAGAAAAAGAGGACTGGTATGGAGGGTGTATTGCAACATCGTTGATGCGTCTGGGGCTTACACTGTTCCTCACTCCCCCCCCTCTGCCCCCCCCACCTCCTTGCACGGACTATGGCAGGTTGATAGCAGCATCTATCCTCCTCGTCGTCGTCGTCCTCCTCCTCCTCTCCTCCTCCTCCTTCTTCTCCTCCCCCTCCTCTTTCTTCATCCTTCCTCCTCCTTCCTCCGTCCTCGTTCCTCCCTCCTCGTCCCTCCTCCTCCTCCTCCTCCTCCTCCTTCTTCTCGTCCTCCTCCTCCTCTTCCTCCTCCTCCTCCGTCTTCTCCTCCTCCTCCTCCTCCTCCTCCTCCTCCTCCTCCTCCTCTTCCTCCTCCCCCCTTGTCCCTCCTACTGCCCGTCCTCCCTCCTCCTCGCTCCCCCCTCCCCCCGCGACTACCGCGGCTGATCCGTGCGCAGGCATTCCATCGCCCGCTGGCCCCCCTCACGTGCCGAGGCAGGCCCGCGCGCTCAGTCTACCGACCTGGGCAGCGGACGAGAGGAAGAATGAGAATGAGGAGGAGGAGGGGGAGGAGGATGGAGGCAGGGGAGAACAGGAAGGGCGAGGCAGGGGACGAGGTGCAGGAGGAGGAGAAGGAGAAGGAGAAGGAGGATGAGGAGAGGAGGAGGAGCAGCACATCATCATCATCATCATCATCATCATCATCATCATCATCATCATCATCATCACCACCACCACCACCACCACCACCATCATCATCATCATCATCATCATCAGCATCATCATCATCATCATCATCATCATCATCATCAGCATCAGCATCAGCATCAGCATCATCATCCTCATCCTCATCCTCATCATCATCATCATCATCATCATCATCATCATTAGCAGCAGCATCATCATCAGCATCATCAGCATCATCGTCAGAATCAGCATCATCGGCAGCAGCATCAGCATGACGATCAACAGCAACCAGCAACACCAGCATCAACATCCGTATCAGCGACATCATCATCCCCACCACCATCATCACCATCAGCAGCAGCACCAGCAGCAGCAGCAGCATTATCATGAGCACCATCGTCAGCATCATCACCGTCAGCATCAGCAACAACATCATCATGGTCACCAGCAACAGTCAGCAACATCAGCATCACTATCATGATCAGCAACCTGAGCATCATCATCATCCTCACCATCAGCATCACCATCATCAGCAACAGCAGAAACAGCATTATCATCAGCACCATCGTCAGCAGCATCATCGCCACCATTATCATCATCATCAGCATCAGCATCATCATCATGATCATTATCGTGATCTTCACCACGGTCATCATCACCAACACCATCATCTTCCACATCCTAACCATCATCCTCCTCATCATCAGTACCCTCATCTTCATCACCATCATCGTCAACACCATAATCATCACCAACATCGTCACCATCACAGTCGACATCGTCATCGCCATCGGCATCGACATGATCGTCGTCGTCGTCGTCATCGTCGTCTTCGTCTTCGTCGTCATCGTCATCGTCATCGTCGTCGTCTTCACCCCGATCATTATCTCTGTTCCACCCCCTCTCCCTTTCCCTGCTACGTACTATTCTTCCGCCTCCTTCTCCTCCTCTCCACTGCACGGCCTCCTCCCATACCTCTTTGAAGAAGTGGGCGTGCCCGCCACCGTGCCCCCTGGCACGTTGATGATACACGCTGTCGGGTAGGGCTTCTGCATTCTAACAAGCCCCCCCCACCGCTCCCAGTCGCGGGCCCCCGCATGCCCCGACCCCCTCCCGAGGCCATGATTCCCAACAAGAACAACAGTGTGTCCGCGCTCCCAAAGCCACGACCCCGGGAGAAAAAAAACGAGGGATCCGCGTCCCGAGCTTCCACAAGGCGGCCCATGCAAGCAACCAAGGACACCAAGACGGCCCACGATGCCCACAGACGGCCTAAGATGGCCCCAAGGCGGCCGATTATGGCCTCACTGCGGCCTCAAGGTGCTTCCAACAGGGCCCCAAAGGGCCACGAGAGGACCTCCCATAAAGTCCGAAGAAGCCCACACCATTGATTTCCCATCGGTGTTAGGATGATGTTCATATTCTCGCCTTGTCAGGCCCCCGTCAGCTCAAGGTGGCCCAAGAAGCCTCCACGGTGGCGCCAAGACGGCCCAGGAGGCCACCAAGAGGGTCCCAAGATGGCCCAGGAAGACCCCACAATGACCCAAGAGGCATCCACGACGGCCCCAA
>CAUYUJ010017864.1:150195-152695 GCA_963575745.1 Prorocentrum cordatum
CATCATCGTCATCATCATCAGCAGCACCATCAGTATCCTCCTCATCCTCATCCTTATCATGACCATCGATAATGCCCATCAACCAACCATGATCACCATCATCATCACCATCATCACCAACATCATCACCATCATCACCATCGTCACCATCACCGTCACCATCACCACCATCACAAACACCACCATCAACATCATCCCAACACATCCATCACCATTCCCTTCATCATCACCATCACAATCACAATCAGCATCACGATCATCATCCGTATCCCATTCTCAGCGTACACGAAACATCATCTCAACTCACCATTCGCAGCATCGTCACCGATCATGACAATCATCACCAATCCTCACCAATCCTCACCAGTCACCATAAACCTCACCACCATCGTCAGCACCATCTTCACCACCATCATCACCACCATCTAAACACAATCACCACCATCATCATCACAATCACCTCATCACCAACGCCATGACCATCACGATCACTACCACCATCAACATCATCATACTCATTATCAACATGCCATCATCATCGTTATCATCATCATCATCATCATCATCACCACCATCATCATCATCATCATCATCATCATCATCCGCAACATCCTCACCCTCATCATCAGCATCATCATCCTCATCCGCACCTTCATCATCAACAGCAGTACCACCACCATCACCGCCAATCACAACCAATCACCATCACCCTCACCTGCATCAGTACCACCACCACAAATATCGCCATCATCATCAATTGCACCATCACCACCATCATCGTCACCATCACCATCGTCACCATCACCATCATCATCACCATCACACCATCACCATCACCAACATCATCATCACCAAACTATCACACCCTCCACCACCTTCATCAACACCGTCATCATCATCGCCATCCTCACTCTGATACTCACCCTCAACACCATCATCACCATCACCAATCACCATCACCCACATCGTCATGATCAACATCACCACCAGCACCGCCATCATCATTCCAATTCTAATACTCAGCATCATCATTGTCACTAATTACCATCACACACATCGTCATCATCAGCATCACCACCAGCACCGGCATCATCATCATCACCACCATTACCAATCACCTCCATCCTCACATCACCATCACCATCACCATCACCATCACCACCACCATCAACATCAACATCACCACCACCACCATCATCATCTCTATCAGCGTCAGCATCAGCATCCGATCAACACTATCATCAGCATCATCATCATCGTCATCAGCATCCTCACCTTCACTTTCATCATCATCATCAGCATCATTATTATCATCATCAGCATCATCATCATTGCCATCATCATCACCATCATCAGCATCGACAGCACCATCACCAGCATAATCATCATCAACCACCACCAATCAGCATCACCCTCACCATCAGCATCATGATGACCACCATCACATTCATCATCACTATCACCATCACAATCACCATCACCATCGCCATGGCCATGATCGTCACCATTACCATCATCCTCACCCTCATCAACATCAACAACAACATCATCATCACAAAATCTCCGTTACCCGCAACATCACCATCAACACTAATGACAATCATCAACTTTACCACCGCCTGCCCCTCTACAGGAGGAACAGTCAAACATATTGTAGACAAATAGTATGGGGACGATGTCTTGACTATTTTTGTTTTTTTGAGCATTTTTGGGGTATGTTGTTTTTTCGTCGAAATTCCGCCTGTAGGGGTACATGTCCGACCTAACACTTATGCTAGAGTCCTGCGCGGAACATCCAGCGCATCCTGACCCTCCAACATCCACTTGGCAGCACCTTCTTCAGGATCCAGCTCTTTCGACAGAGGCGCAACCACAGGAGCAGCGCTCGACAGAGGCGCACCCGAGGCCCCAGACGAGGCAGCAGCAGCAGGAGGAGGAGGAGGAGGGGGAGGGGGAGGGGGAGGAGGAGGAGGAGGACAACCATCATCATCACCAATCACTACCAATGACCATCATCATCATCAGCATCATCATTACACTCATCGCCACGCTCATTAGTATCATCATCATCAGTACCACCATAACCATCATTATCATCATCCTCTTTCTCCCCATCCTCCTCATCCTCATGCTCATCATCCTCATCCTCATCCTAATCCTCATCATCACAACCACCATCATCATCATCATCATCATCATCATCATCATCATCATCATCATCATCATCAGCATCATCATCATCATCGGCCGCTGGCCCCCCTTGCTTGACCCCTTCTGTCAGAACCCTCTGGCGCCGCGACCACCACCACAGGAGCAGGAGGAGGAGGAGGAGAAGAAGGAGGAGCGTGGCCTGAGAGAGGAGGAGGAGGCGTTGGCGGAGGGGCAGGAGGGCTAGGGATGGCGACAAGTACCGGTGGAGGCCGGCGTGCCCCAACCATCCGCTCTGCAAGGCTCCTGGGGCCAGCATCACACCGGCAGGCAGAGGAGCGGGGCAGGGCAG
>CAUYUJ010017864.1:155195-212695 GCA_963575745.1 Prorocentrum cordatum
CTCTAGAGAAGGAGCGAAAGCCCTCTGGGGCCCCAAAAGCGCCTGCGTGGACGAGGAGCGCTAGAGAAACAGCAATTGATGGACCTAGAGAACATCGAGCCCCTTCCGAACCCAAACTGCTCCTTAATTCAGCGTCTTCTTGTTAGCAGGGGGGAAAAAAGTCCGAAGGGACACGGGTCCTGGACCCTGGGGCCTTCCCCCAGAACCAGCTCTTCATCCAGGGTCGTTTTCTGACAGTCCCGAGGCCACTGGAGGGCCCCAAGAGGCCGTTAACGCTGAAAAACCTCAGGACCCGCTTCCCTCAGGACCCGCCTCGCCGACGGCAAGTCTTGGCTGTATGCTCGCCGAAGACAAAAGTCCGGCTCTCCGGAAGCGTCTTGGCCGTATGCTCCCCGAGGCCAAGAGACGGGGCCGACAGGCCGACGGGGAGCCGAGGGCAGGGTTTTCGCGGCTCCCCGCCCAGTGGCCGACTGACCGACCAAAGGCGTCGTCGTGGTCGTGGTCGTCCTCGTCGTCTTCGTCGTTGTCGTCGTCGTCGTCCTCGTTGTCGTCGTCGTCGTGATCGTCGTCGTCCTCGTCCTCGTCGTCGTCGTCGTGCTCGTCGTCGTCGTCGTCGTCCTCGTGGTCGTCGTCGTGGTCGTCGTCGTGGTCGTCGTGGTCGTCGTTGTCGTCGTCGGCGTCGCCCGAGAAACGGCAGGCGCGCGCTGCTGCGCGCAGCGCGCCGCGGGAGGCGCGGAGGGCCGAGGCGCTGCGCCCCGGCTGGGGGCCGAGGCCACGGCGGGTGGCTGCGCCCCGCTCCTCCTCGCTCCTCCTCGCTCCTCCTCGCTCCTCCTCGCTCCTCGCTCCTCCTCCTCCTCCTCCTCCTCGCTCCTCCTCCTCGCTCCTCCTCCTCCTCCTCCTCCTCCTCCTCCTCCTCATCCTCCTCGAGTGGTTCCTCCTCTTCCTTCTTCTCCTCCTCCTCCTCCTCCTCCCTCCTCCTCCCTCTCCTCCTCCTCCTCCTCCTCCTCCTCCTCCTCCTCCTCCTCTGCTTCTTCATCCTTCACCTCCTCCCCTCCTCCTCCTCCTCCTCCTCCTCCTCATCATCATCATCATCATCATCATCATCATCATCATCATCATCATCATCAGCATCATCAGCATCATCAGCATCATCAGCATCATCATCATCGCCATCATCATTAGCATCAGCAGCATCA
Organism: Prorocentrum cordatum; assembly: GCA_963575745.1. NCBI lineage: Eukaryota > Dinophyceae > Prorocentrales > Prorocentraceae > Prorocentrum > Prorocentrum cordatum. Next base: position 156,392 of record CAUYUJ010017864.1, read on the forward strand.
TCATCAGCAGCAACAGCAGCATCATCAGCATTATCAGCAGCATCATCATCTTCTAGGCGCTCACGTCGGCCCCGCCCGCTGGCGTGAGCATGGCTCCGGAGCGGTGGTGCGCAGCGCAGGGTCCTGAAGAGGACGCGCGCCATCGCTCCATGGCATGCTGCGGCAGTGCCGAAACGTTGAGCACCATCGACAGCAGCAGCAACATCCTTCAGCGGCGAAGCCTGGTCAGGCAGAATCGACGGACTCTGGCAAATACGCAATGACGCAACAAACCATATCGTCGCTACTCCTCGTTATTCCGGTCCCTGTGGAACAACGGGAACTGCGGAGGCCGGGCCCGGTGGCCATTCGTGTTCCTCTTCCTCTTCTTCTGCATCTTACACGGACGCACCGTTGGTGGTTTCGGACGGACGGGCCACCGACTGTTCACGCCATCCGGAATCCAGGCAATTCGTCGGGGAGTCAAGGCGCCTGGTACCCTGCTCCCCGCCGCCAGCCCGTGGCCCGTGGCTCGGCAGTCTGTGGGTTGCGTCCAAACCTGTTCTTCGAAGCGTGTTCATGGCTCCAGTCTCCGTCAACCCCTTTCTGCTTTTTTACCGACATTGTCTAGGCGTGGTCGGTGGCCATGGGGCGGAGAAGCCACCTCGCACGCACGTTGTGGCCGGTCATTTCTGCATGCGCGCTGCCATCGCAAGCTCCTGGTGCTCCTGCTGCGTTGGGCTCTACGGCGCATTCGGGCTCATCCTCGGCGTCGCGGTGCTCGCACTCGGGGAGGCCTTGCTCGCGAGGGTGTTCGTTGGGGTCTCCTGCGCGCCAGCGTTCGCGGAGGCCTGCCTCGCGTGGGCGCCCGCGGCTGTCTTGCTCGCGCGAGTGCTCGTGAAGGTATTATTCTTCGCGCGGGCAGTCGTTGAGGCTTTCTTCGCGGGGATGATCGCGGAGGTCTTTATCGGGGGGGTGCTCGCGGGCTCCTCCGCGCGGGCGCCGGCGGGGGCCTTCTTCGCGGGAGTGCTCGCGGATGCATTCGTCGCGCGGGCGACCGTGGAGGTCTTCGTCGCGCTGGCACTCGTGGAGTCAACGCCGCCGCGACGCCCCGTGACGCCGCGACGCCCGGAGCGCCGCTGCGACGCTGTCGCCGCCGCGCCGACGCCGTCGCGTCGCGTCCTTCGCGCGGGCGCTGACGGAAGTCTTCCTTGCGCGGGTGCTCGCGAAGGTCTTCTTCGCGCGGGCATTCGTTGAGACCTTCTCCAAAGGGATGCTCGCGGAGGTCTTCGTCGGGAGGGCGTTCGCGGGCCTCTCCTCGCAGGCGCGGCGCGGGGCTGCATTCGCGGGGGCGTTCGCGAAGGCGTTCTTCTCGCGGGTGCTCGTGGAGGTTTTCATCGCGCCGCTGTTCGTGGAGGAGGCCTTCTTCGCGCGGGTGCTGGCGGCGGGCGCCGGCGGGGGCATTCTTCGTGGGTGTTTGCGGGGGTATTCTTCATGGCGCTGGAGGTCGTGGGCGGCTTCTTCGCGCTGGGGTTGGCGGCGTCTTCCTCGCACGGGTGATTCATGGAGCTGAACCCCTCCGCGTTGGGATGAATGGGATGCGCATCGGCGCAGCGAAGCTCAGCGAACGCGTCGCGGAGGTGGCAAATTCTGATGCGCAGGTGGACTCAGTCGAGATGATCGACACCGTTCTCAACATCCTTCCCGACGGGGAGGAGGGCCCGCCCTTGGGTGGAGCAAAGAAGGGTATGTTCGCACAGCGCAGGCGGGAAAACCTACGTGGGATGACTCAGAACCAGATCGCTGCGCCGAAGGCTACTGGGAAGAATTTGGCTGCTCAAGTTCGGGGGTCGCGACTGCCGGCGGCCAGCGCGCCGGCGCCATGATCGGCTTCGCGCGAGTAGCGGCGCGGACAGAAACAGGAACCGCGTCTTCTCGTTCGCCTCAAGCACCAAATAGCACAGGCCGACGCTAGGGCTGAACCGCCGACGCACCAGGAGCTCGTCGCGACTCTCACGTACCTCCTGGGGGATAGCACGCAGCCTTCGACCTCGGGCGCAGGGCGCGCTGCCTCAGACCGCCCTCAGCAGCCCAATCACATCAAGTCGTTGCCGCGTCCTTTGGGGGGAGCTCCCATCTGACCGGCAGCTCACGCGAAGGACAAATAATAAGATCAGAAGAAGCCAGTAGTCATCTCTTGCCTCTGAAGGAACGAACACGAGTCGGTGGTGGAGTGGTTCGCGGCACGAGGTCGCGAACAGCCCCTCTTCAACGTGCGTCAACTTCCACGAGAAGGACATCATCGAAGGATGGGAGACAAACGAGGTCACGGTCGAGGGGAATGGCGGCGGTGCCCCCCAGCTCATGGCCCAAGCTCTGCATGCTGGACAGTCTCCCCCTCGGCGTGCTGCCCCCCGACCGGCGCGCAGAATGGCGCCCCCATCGCGACCCCGGTTGAGAAGCCAGCATGCTTCCGCTTGACCATCGCGAGGGATTTCGCGGAGGAGTGGATCTTCCAGCAGGCGCATGAGAAGCCAGTGCCAGTGGCGGCATTGGCTCTGAATGCGGACCTGGCAAAGCATGCGCTGAAAACAACGGGGGCGGTGGCATGCGAGAGCGAGGCGACGGCGATGCTCATGGCGTGCGCCTCGCATGTCAAATAATTGCTCGCGTTTCCTCTTCCAGCGGGAATTTTTCTCAATCAGCAGGGGTCGACGCTGGTTCCTGCGTGGCGTCCTCTCAGAAACGACGAAGGTCACCATGCCTACTTCGCGCGCGTCGCGGGTGGGGCCACAGCAGCCAAGGGGCGGCTGGTGCATCGGCCCAGCGACAACAGCGCCTTGGGCAGATTCGCATCTTCAGTTGTCGCGGCCGACGTCCAGCAGCGGTGGATATTCCAGAAGACCCGGGCGACGTGGACTCAGGACCAACGAGTCCGGGCTTGGGCCGTCGATCGAGGTTTCAAGGGCGCGTCGAGTGTCACTCGATGCGGGGCGAGAAAGTGGCCCCTCAAGGGGGACTTCGAGACGCTGGTCACGGGCTAGGCGATGGAGCTCAAGTCGGGAATCGTCGCGTCACTCGCACCTCCGCGCCGTGGGCGCAGCATGCCAACGCCGACCAGAACACCGATCACAGCATGGGGCGCTCCGAGTCCGGCGGGCCAGGCTGAGACCGACAGGACTTCGACGGCCGCGTCATCCAAAGCTTCGACTCCTGCCAATGACAAGGACGGCAACGTGCCGATGAAGGAGGGGGAAGGCTCCAGTCAGACTCGCAAGGCGGCCAAGCTCACGGACAACCCAGCTGAGACTACGGCCCCGTGGGAGGAGTCTTGCAAGACAATGGAGCGCGGAGGCAAGGGGCATTGTTTCTATTGCAGTGCCAGCCACCACGCCTACGCCAGCAAGTCGAACCACGAGCCGCTGAAGGACTCAGAAATGGGACACCGAGGCAAATGTCAAGCCAATCTTCGGAACGCAGTCGCGGCCGAAATGTTGAAGTTCAAGTACAAGAAGGAAGAGGCGGGGGGCAGGCCAAGGCTGGCACATGGGCAACCTCTAGTGCCGCCACGGCGGCGGCTAAGGCCATCTCGACCGACTTCACTGTCCGGAAGGAGCAGAAGGACCAGTGGCACATGTTCACCGCGCCTGCGAGAATCAAGACCACGAAGAAGTGCTGGCTCGTCCTCTCGGAGGGCCACTACCAGCTCTCCGTTGGAATCAAGCCGCTGCCCGCGGAGGTGGACGCTGAGTGGGGGAAGAAAGCGAAGCCATGCCCTCACCATTTCACTGAAGGGGGTCGGAGCACGGCTTCTGTTGCATCGTTATCCTCGCGGGGCGCGCGCAGCCTCTTGGGCATGCCGACGCCGTCGCGAGCGCCAACAGCGCGTTCGCTGTCTACCCGCGGGGCCAAGAGCCCTATCGGGCCTAAAGCCAGCTTCGAAGGCTTCCCAGGCGCCTCGGCGTCAAGGAGGCCAGCGAAGCCAGGGGCGCCGAGCGCGGGGGACGCAGAGTGTCCTCGCAGGTCCTGATGCCCCAGCTGTGGACGACCAAGCGCATGTCCTTGCGTGGCGGTGCCTGGAATCACTTCAACTGCCCATGCGGATGGAAGCCCGACGTGCGCAACCAGACACCCGAGAGCATTTACAAGCAAGCAAGCGCCCACTGGAGATTGCCAAGGGAAGCGCCCATCCAAGGAGCCGCTAGCAGTCCGACGGCAACGACTCGGAGTCGGAGGGCTACTGCCGGCAGCGATGAAGCGAGGCAATATTGTCAAAGCAGGTGCCCGCTGGGCCGCGTGGAAGGCGACGTTATCCGAGGGGGCTGACGCCGTCGCGCTGTTGAGTCAAGACAGTGCACCATGCAGATCCAGACGCGCCATACCTGCAGCGTATGTGGCCGCAGCCTGGTACGATCGAAGTACAAGAACATCCCCTGCCGCACACACCCACCTGGGGCCACCGTCAAGGCCGCTATGATCGCGATGCTGGGACAAGAGGAAGCTAAGGAGCGAACCGAGGACCAGTGCCGTCGAGTATCGAAGTCTGCTAAGAAGCGTTGCCAGCAGCCTGGGTACTGCCAGAACTACTACCAGCGGCGCGCGAAGAAGTACTACCAGCGCGTCACGAGCCGCAAGAAAGGCGTCGAGCACGCGGCGGCCTCTCGCCTCTACAAGTCGGGCCCGCTACGACGACCAGCCGCCGCGCCAACTGCCGCGCCGGCATCGTCGGCACCCTCGTCAGCTCTGCGACGGGGCCCGCTCCAAGGAGGCGGGGACGTCGACCGAGGGCCCCAGCGCAAGCGGCCGCGCAGGACTGCGGCCACTCCCGCACGCTCGCCTCGACCCACCCTGCGCGCGAGGGCCAGGAGGCGCCGCCGCCCTGCACGCCAACAAAGATAATTTCAGTGGTCGCCTTGTGCGGCCCGGAGTTCCACGGCTGCGCCATCGCCCCAGCAGAAAAAGGCCGAAACGTTCGAGGTTGTCGACTGCGTCGGGATCTTCGCCTGTGCTACCTGGGAGTCCATGCGCGGGCTCGAAGGGCGTCAGTTCGCAAAGTCCTGGTGTGCCGTGCCAATAGGGCTGCCAGGCTCAGTCGCCACGGTCGTCGGATCGCAAAGTCCTGGCGTGCCATTGGGGCTACCAGGCTCGGAGTCGCCACGTTCGCCTGACATGGGCCCCCACCCAGATCCGCCTGCGAATGGTCCCAAGAGACGCTACATCCGCGCGGCCACCCCCCACCTCGAGGCGCCGTCGATGGGCAGGCCCGCTGGAGGGCTCCGTGCCTGCACCTGTGCTTGCTCCTGCACAAGCAGAGCCTGAGTCACTGCTCAAGGCTTGCACGATCAACGCCACCTCCCTCGGTGAGGCGCGCCCTGCCACCGTGCTTGAGGAATTTCGAGGCTAAGTCAGCTGGCAGGATATGTCTACAAGAAACGCGACATCGAGAGCTACGACCACGTTGGGCACTTCGTCTTGCGCAGCAGTTTGGTTGGAGCATGGCGCCCGCTGAACCTCAACCTCCTCCGCGCGCGCGCAGCCAACAGACATCCACGCCACGCCAAGGAGGCTGCGCCGTTCTATGGCGACGCACACTCGGCAATATCTCGAACATGCAAGACGAGTTCATCCACCACCGCGGCGCGGGCCCCCGCACTGCCTCTGCCTCCGTCGCGTCGATCCATGGCCCTCGGGGGCTGGGCAGAGCTTAGTTTCGCAAAGCCTCTGCGAATCTACGACGGCTGGGCCATCTGGGACATCCGCTCTGCGTCGTTACTGCGCCCGCACGGGCACTGCATAGTGGCGCGGGGCCACCCCTACGCAAGTCGCAACAAGTCTTCTACCTGGCATACCGCAGCATGGTCTGGTCTGTTATGAGCTCAATATACACTTCGTGGACGTACCTCCTACGCGCGCGTGCCACGCTGTCTCATGCGCTCCGTTGCGGCAGTCCAATGACGCCGAGCGCGCTCACACGCAGGAGCTGGTGATCAGGATTTCGGCCCCCCCGCGAGCTTCGAGGGCGAGGGCCCCGATTTGGTTAACCGCTGGAGATGCTGGCACGAGCGAGCCGAACATGCTATGAATATTGCTGTGGGGCGTGGTTGTACGACCATGGGCCGCGCGGCGGAGCGAGGGAGAGGGTCGGCACCTTCTCCCCGAGCTACCTCGCACTCACCAGCCTGCAGGCTGGGCCGGCCCATCGCTCGACGGCGTCTCCTGCGGCCCCATCGGCGGCTCGAGGCGCTCAGACAGGGGGCGCCAGGCGCTGACGCGCTGCACTTCAAGCACTACTTCCAAGTGACGAGGGCTGCTCTGGACCTTCCAGAGCTGCTCCGCCAACCCGCGCCAGGGTTACTATTCCATGCCGACGCCTTGGGCCGCCTCTCTTCGGGTATGTCCAAGGAACAACGACGGCTACAAGAGAGTGCATCAAACCAGTGGCGGCAGAAGTTTTCAGCATGGCCATCGGATATCTGGAAATGTACTACGCCGGTGTTCAAGGGTCCCGCGCCAGCACAATCCACGACGGTCGACGAGATGCGGACGCAGTGGAAGGCATGCCGGGGCCCGCCAGACTACGACGACAGCGCCAACGTGGCGGCCTGGCGTCAGCACGCAAGCTCGGTGACCTATCCAAAGAGCGCACAGCCCCAGGACTGGGAGTAGTTCAGTGAGGCCATTAAACGAGCTAGCGGCTGCCCAGGACTGGATGGATGGACCTTTCGGGAACAGCGAGCCCTGGAACACCCATTTCCAACCATCGCGCGGGAGCTCCGCGACCTGTGACTGCTCGCGCCTCGGGAAACTGTTCGCCTCAGAGGTCGCCCCCCCCGCGAGGTCCTTCACGGGGCGTTCGGCTTGCGCGCGGCCGACCCCCCCAAAAGCGAAAGCGACGCCGGGCCCATCAGCGCGGGCTCGGCCCCCCCATGCACACGGCTAATAGCCTTGGCCAATGCAGACCTTTCCCCACCAGACAGCCAGCGGGCTAATCGCAGACCGATCGGTTCCCCGCGCCATCTCGGCACGGCTTCGGGACTGCTCGGAGGCCGCCGACGGGGCTGAGTTGGATCTTAAAAAAGCATAATGAGATTTCTCACGCCATCGCTCTCGAGAGCCTCGACAAGTCAGAATTGCTCGATATGGTGATGTTCACATGCTTCGCGGCCTGGTCTGGACCGCGTCTGCTCTCTATTCAGGGGGCCCAGGCCGAGCCCATCTACCCTGTCTGCGGGCTACCGCGGGGCGACGCACTGGCACCAGCCACTGCGATCGCGACCTTGACGCCGCGGCAACCGACTTGCAAGGGGCACTCTTTCATGGGCGATCGATCCTCGGTTGCGCAGGGTTCCGAGTTACTTCGCGAAGATCTCGATGCCACTCAAGGTTTCGATGAATCGATTGGGCACCGAGGGAATATTTCCTAGCGTCGGATGTGGTCCGACCAGGACCTCGAGGACGCCAAGATTGAGCACCTCGGCATCGCGGCTTCGCCAGCGAATCCCAACTGGCACGTGCTCCCTCGAGGTGGCTGGACGAAACTTCAGAATGGCATCGCAGTGCTGGCATCTGTCCCTGGTTCTACACAGGTGAGGCTGAAGTTGGCGCTGGCAGACCTACGACCGCCATGGCTCTGGACGAGCCCGCTCGCGGTTCCAAACCCCCGCCGGGTTCGCATGGCTTCCGGCGAAGGCCGCGTGGCGGACAAGGTGCACTTGGCGGTGCTGCGGCAGAGCGTGGGCCCAGAACGCACTGCTGCATGCAGCGTTTTCTTCGGCGATCTTCGGCGTCAAGAACGCGACGGACTCGAAATTGGCGTGGCCAAATTTCCTCGAGACGTCGATGACCAAACGCGCGAAGGCCCTGGGACTGCAGCACATGAGGTACGCGGAGGGCCGAGGTATACTCCTCCATGTGGATCCTTCGGATGATCATAGTGCACAAAGCTGTGGAGACGCTCGTTGACGATCGGTGGCGGTTCTGGTCAGCTTCCAAGTCAGCACTAACACACGCCATCAGAGTCATTGCCAGGATCCGGTGCGTTCAGCAAGTGCAGCGAGACCGACATGACGCAAAAGAAGTGTGAGGACATAGACGTGGACCTGTGTTCTCGCAAGAATTTCAAGAAGTGGGCACCGTCTTTTGAAGAAGCGGATCGCATCCGGTTGAACATTTTTCGGGGTGGAGCTGTCTCCTCGGGGACAAGGACGGGAACGGGGTTGCCAAGTAAACATCGTGGCCATGCGGTGCCATCTTTTCGACACGTCTGGGGCGAATGCCCCCACTTCAGCACGGAACGAGAAGCCGTTCAACATTGGTTGGAGTTGCCAGGTGGGTTCCGGACTCCGGTCCCTCGTGTGACCTCTAAATCTGGCTGGATCGTCTTGTCTTCTCTCAGGCAGATGGGCGTGCGGATCGTGCGCCTATGATTGGAGCTGCTTGCGAGATGGGTTTGGGAACCTTACGCAGAGGGAAGGAGGGCTGTTGACATATCCAAGCCCGTTGACGTACGTTCGTCGTCGAGGGGCTGGAGATCGGCAAAGAGCAGAGCAGTAGACACGAGTGCGTGTACCTCATAAGCCGGGGTGGCGTAGTTACATTCTTAAAATCTTCGTGTGAGTGATCGCGGGAGTGTTCTTTGAGGGGGTGTTCGCGGATGTGATATTCGCGATGGTGCCAGTGGAGGTCGTCTTCATGCAAGTGCTCGTGGAGGCCGCGTGGGCAATCGCTGTGGTCGTCTTCGCGCAGGCGCCAGTGTTGTTTGTTTTTTTTTCCTCATGCGGTTGCTCGTGGAGGCATTCTTCGCGGGGGTGCTCGTGGAGGCCTCCTTCAAGCGGGACCACCTGGAGGCTTTCTTCTTCGAGAAACTGCTCGCGGAGGTCTTCCAGGTCGTCGACGCGCGAGTGGGTCTGAGCGTCCCTCCTTTGAGTTGGGCGCGTTATTTTCTAGGCGCTCACGTCGGCCCCGCCCGCTGGCGTACGCATGGCCCCGGAGCGGTGGTGCGCAGTGCGGGGTCCCGAAGAGGACGCGCGCCATCGCTCCCTGGCATGATGCGGCAGTGCCGAAAGGTGGGCACCATCGACAGCAGCAGCAGCATCTTTCGGCGGCGAAGCCTGGTCAGGTGGATCGACGAACTATTGCATATACGCAGTGACACACAAACCATATTATCATCAACAGCATCATCATCACCATCATCAACAACATCATCATCATCATGATCATCGTCGCCAGCACAATCATATCACCATCGTAATCATCAGCATCAGCATCAGCATCAGCATCAGCATCAGCATCATCATCATCATCATCATCAACAACAACAACAACATCAACATCATCGTCATCATCATAATTATCATGATCATCATCCTTCCCCTCCTTTTCCTCCTTCTCCTCCTTCGCCCCCTCTGGCGCCTGGCGCCGAGACCAGCCTAGGCGGCGCCGTCGTTCCTCCGATCGGCGTCGCGCCAGGGGGGATCGCCGAGGCTTTATAGAAATATGTCCTGAGGCTCGAAGCTTTCGGCAGCTTTTGTCGTTCTTGGAGGTTTGCCAGCCTCTGGGATGCTTTCCAGCGGCTGCGCCTCGCCGAGGGCGCTCCGGGGGTACCCAGATCGTCCCGAACCACCACCGGAGAGCCGAGCTATGATCCCCAAACCACCAGGCGTCCGAGAGGGGCCAGAGCTTCTCAGACAGCGGCGGGGCTGATCAGAAGTCCTCTGACCTTCTGAGAAGTGTTTGTGTCTTCAGGAGACGCTAGAAAACGTCTCGGAGCCCGAAGCCTTCCGAGCCTTCTGAGAAGGCCCGCCCTCATTTCCCCCCTCCCAGGCTCGCCGCCGACAGCGGCTGGTTGACATGAACTAAGCGGGTGTCCTGAGGGAAACGCGTCCTGGACCCCAGGGCCTTCCTCCTGAGCCCTTCATTGACGGCCCCGAAGCCCAGGCAGGGCCATGGGATACCGAAAACAGCGAGAAACCGCAGGACACACTCTCCCCTTAGGATCCGTGTGCTTCAAGAGGGCACGAGCATACTTGAAGGGGCCCTGGGACACACAAATAAATACACACGAATGACAGGATTCCCCATATGTTCCCATATTTTCAAGGTTTTTGTCTTCCCCCCCACTTCCCATACTTTCCCGTATCTTCTGGGGAATCGACGATGAATTGCGTCTGTGTGCTTTTTCCCTCCTGCATACTTTCTCGGAGGTCAGCGCGGATTGCTTGACTGGGCCTCTGGGCCACTCTTCCCGACGCGTGGGGCGCGCCGGGGGCGGCGCCAGAGGCGCCGCCAGTGGGGCCCAGCGTCGATCCAAGAAATCCGCGCGGAGCTTCGGAAACGAATTCCAGGTCTCTCAACAAGCGTGGGGGGGTGGATCGCGTGGGGTGGGTGAGAAACCGCGGTCCTTCGGGGGGCGTGGGGAGGTTGGGAGCGAGAGGGGGTGGGTTTGGGGCGCGTGGGGGGGGCGGGTAAGGGGCGTCGGATAGGCCGGCACGGGGGGGGGGGCTTATTGAAGGATCTGGGGTACACTATGCTTGTGCCGTGATTTTCGGAGGTGGGCAAACCTCCCTTTAGTTAGCCACCATGTAATGAAAGGGGCCTAGGACCGAAACCGACGGAACTGGATCCGCAAGAATGACGGCCGCGACGCCCTCTCGCGAACCGAGAGCGGCCAATTCGCTGACCGACGTGTCAGGGCAGGATGCCTATCAACCTCCGAGCTTGGTTTTCGAACCCCAGCGGACAACATGGTTCAGACTGCGCTCGGCACGCCGACCTGATGAACGAGAAATCCGCGCGGAGCTACGGAAACGTGTGCTTCTGCCGTGCTTTGTCGGGCCAGGCGAAGGGGGGGGAATAGCAAAGGGGGGGGTGAGAATCAGCGCACGCAGCTGATTTTCCCGGCGCCTCCTGGCGCCGGAGGCGGCTGTGTGTCGAGGACTGGGACTAGCGGCGGGGCCGAAACCAGCTGCGTGCAGCAGATTTCGCACCCCCCCCTTTCCCAGTCCCCCCCCTGACTCCGAATCCGCCCTACTTTGGGGAAATTCTTAAGAAGGGCTTGGGATTTCCGCCTTACTTTTCAAGCCCCGCTGATGCCAGCTTCCGTCCTACTTTTCTGTTGCTGCTTCCGCCCTACTTCCGTGGATTTCCGCCCTACTTTCATGTTGGGTGCGGACATTTCCGCCCTACCTTTTCGGCCTCTTATAGGTGGATTTCCGACGTCACTTTAAGTTGGAACACAAAGCCAAAGTAGGGCGGATCTGGAGTCAGGGCCGGCGGCGGGGCCGAAACCAGCTGCGTGCAGCAGACTTCGCCCCCCCCCTTTCCCAGTCCCCCCCCTGACTCCGGATCCGCCCTACCTTCTCGGCCTCTTCTAGGTGGATTTCCGACGCCATTTCAAGTCCGAAGAAAAAAAGCCAAAGTGGGGCGGATCTGGAGTCAAGGCCCCCTTTCCCAGTCCCCCCCTGTCGTCCGGCCCGATCTGTGGCGTCCGAGCCCCCGCGGACAGCCAAAGTAGGGCGGCCGGCGGCGGGGCCGAAACCAGCTGCGTGCAGCAGATTTCGCACCCCCCCTTTCCCAGTCCCCCCCCTGACTCCGAATCCGCCCTACTTTGGGGAAATTCTTAAGAAGGGCTTGGGATTTCCGCCTTACTTTTCAAGCCCCGCTGATGCCAGTTTCCATCCTACTTTTCTGTTGCTGCTTCCGCCCTACTTCCGTGGACTTCCGCCCTACTTTCATGTTGGGTGCAGACATTTCCGCCCTACCTTTTCGGCCTCTTATAGGTGGATTTCCGACGTCACTTTAAGTTGGAACAAAAAGCCAAAGTAGGGCGGATCTGGAGTCAGGGCCGGCGGCGGGGCCGAAACCAGCTGCGTGAAGCAGATGTCGCCCCCCCCCTTTCCCAGTCCCCCCCCTGACTCCGGATCCGCCCTACCTTCTCGGCCTCTTCTAGGTGGATGTCCAACGCCATTTCAAGTCCGAAGAAAAAAGCCAAAGTGGGGCGGATCTGGCCCCCCTTCCCAGTCCCCCCCCCTGTCGTCCGGCCCGACTATGGCTTCCGAGCCCCAGCGCACGCAGCTGATTTTCCCGGCGCCTCCTGGCGCCGGAGGCGGCTGTGTATCGAGGACTGGGCCCGGCGGCGGGGCCGAAACCAGCTGCGTGCAGCAGAGTTCGCACCCCCCCCTTTCCCAGTCCCCCCCCGCGTCGTCCGGCCCGATCTGTGGCTTCCGAGCCCCCGCGGACAGCGTGGCTCAGACTGCGCGCGGCGGGCCGCCCCGAGGAGCGCCGAGTGAGGAGCGGTGCGGCTCTTCCGGCCGCGGCGAGCCTCGGCCACGGGGGAAAGGAGGAGGAGGAGGAGGAGGAGGAGGAGGAGGAGGAGGAGGAGGAGGAGGAGGAGGAGGAGGAGGAGGAGGAGGAGGAGGAGGAGGAGGAGGAGGAGGAGGAGGAGGAGGAGGAGGAGGAGGAGGAGGAGGAGGAGGAGGCGGAGGAGGAGGAGGAGGAGGAGGCGGAGGAGGCGGAGGAGGCGGAGGAGGTGGCGCCTTCCGACCTGGACCTGAGGAGCGGCCCGAAGGCCCGAGCCACTGCTGAGCCCGAAGTGGTCATTGGTGTCAGCGTCTCGACTGTAAGCCAGGTGGGTAGAAAAAACGTCTGCATCCCTTGAACGGCTCTGTCGAAAGGTTCTTACTAGGCAACGGCTGCAGCGGGCCACGTGGGCCCAGTCGGTCGGTCAAGGCCAGGTTCGAGCGCAGCTCTCTTAGATCGACTCAACACATGCAACAACACGTGACAAAAAACATCATGTAGCTCTCATCTGCCTGACAGACGGGAGCCAGAAGAGCGGAAGAGCGAAGCCAGAGTGCAGAGTTCAGGGGCACATGAGGACTCTGGCCAGCTCGGGCGCCGAGAGACAGCTCGGACGTCGAGCGCCAGCTCGGACGTCCAGCGCTGGTTCGGGGCCCGACGGCTGACACTAGGCCAGCTCGGGCGCCTAGAGCCATCCCGGCTTAGGTGCGAGGATGAAAGGAGGCAGGGAACCATACTTCGACCCTCGGCGAAGGCCTGACCGGCAGCCTCTGGCTTGGATACACCGGCGGCCGTATTTGTGCTCGCGATGGGAAATAACTTGGGCCCTCTTGGAGCTACATGGAGACGTCTTCAAACACCACGACACAATTTTTGGATCCGTGAAAACGGTCTGGGAACATCCGAGACCCCTCTGGGGGCCGTTGTTGGGGCCATGGACGATGACCCTGGGGGCACGGAATCACCAGGGAATGATGTGCGCCCATGAGGGGAAGGGGGGTCCCGTGTCACGCAACATGGAGAAAGCAGGCATGTGTATGCATATACGTACACGTATACGCTCAAGCATACAACTTCGAGTGCAGTTTGGAAGTGCATCTGGTGCTTGAGGCAGTTACACTGGGAGCAGATTGAAACCTGCGGCCACAATTGAAGCACACAGCTGGAGCATACAATTCGAATTATTATTCTAGGTCAGGCAGAGAGATGAGAAGAAGACGACGGCGGCGTGCGGGAATTCAACAAACCTGGAAAGCCAAATGGATATCTTATCAGAACTTCAGGATGACTCTCGTGGGACTGAAACGTTGCAAATATTTGATCCACGTCCTCCTGTCTATCCCGCATGCCACAGGAGCGTATGATTTTATGCAGCTGCGTTCGATAGAGAGCTACTACTCTTACATTTCAGAAGTTGGGATGTACGACTGAAGCAAGAATCTGGACTACACAATGTGGCAGGATTTGTAATTAATGATAACTCTGCGATTGAGTCTGCATGTCGGTGCGGAGGCCTGGTTGGGAGTGCTGCCTGGGTCACCTTTGACGGCTGTGCCCCGGCCACCCCGTCCTTCTCGAAGTCGAGGGCGATGAAGTCCGCGGCGACGGTCTCCTTTCGCGGGTTCCTCACCTCCGAGAAGATTGGGTCTTCCAGGGCCTTCGCCGACGGCGGGAAGCGAGGAGGCCAGGCCTTTTTCCTCCCCCTCCTCCCTCTCCTCCTTCCTCCTCCCTCTCCTCCCTCTCCTCCCTCTCCTCCTCCCTCTGTTCCCTCTCCTCCCTCTCCTCCGTCCCTCTTCGCCGCAGGCCAGGCCCTTCTCCTCCCTCCCCGCATGTGCCAGTCGCGGGGATGGCGCCCCCACTGGCTCTCTGGGGGCCGCCCGGATGGGGACCGTCCACGGTCCAGTGCGCTTCGGGCCAGCCTCGTCTTCAGGCATCGTCCACCAGCTTGGCCAGACTTCGGCCCAAGGCTTGGCCCCATGGGCGTATTCAACAGGCAGGGGGCGGCGGTGATTCGCCTTCGGCGATCCACCGCTCCCTGTGCTTGTCACCTCGACGTCATAACTATTTTAGAACTTCGATCCACCGTGTGCGTAGGCTGCATGCTGTACTTTTTTTGACCCTTGTAAGAAATTCCCACTGGCCCTCGGCTTGACCCGCCGGCCATACTGAAGGCACCAGACCGTCTCCCAACGGCTTTCCCGCTGAAGATGGCCCCAAGATGGCCCCCAAGACGGCCAAGACGGCCTCCAGGACATCTCCAAGATGGCCCCAAGAGGGACAGCGGCCCAGGATGGACCCAAGATGGCTGCCAGGGCATGGGCCTGGCACCCGCCAACGCGCATCGGCACCCGACCCCAGCCAAAGCTATAAGGCACCGGTCCGTGGCACAGCATGGCCGGATAGCAGAGTTACCGCCCTGCCAGTGACCTGGGACTCAGCTGCCCCAATCCTGTTCCCGTGACCTGGGGGTGAGGAGGAGGAGGAGGAGGAGGAGGAGGAGGAGGAGGAGGAGGAGGAGGAGGAGGAGGAGAGGGAGGTGAGGGAGGAGAGGGAAGAGAGGGAGGAGGAGGAGGAGGAGGAGGAGGAGGAGGAGGAGGAGGGCACGAAGCTCGGCGGGCAGTTCGATCTGCAGCCTCGCCTATGCTTGCATGCGATGCAGCGCGGCCAGTCTCACACCAGCCCGCTGGTCAGCTCCCGCGGCCAGGCCCACGTCCATGCGGTGCTTCTGGATGTGGTAGCACTGGCACATGAGGCCGACGGCGTAGATGCACTCCGTGATGGGGCGCTTCGCGTGGTACTGCTCGTCGCCGAGGCCGAGGAGCTCGGGGCCGTTGCCCAGGGAGTCCGCGCCCGCCTCGCCCGCGACCATCGCCCTGAGGATCGGGCAGGAGATGTAGTGCTCGAGAGCGTCCTCCTCTTCACAGCCGAAGAGGCAAGGGCGCGCGTCGATGACGGCGCTCATGCGACGCGAAGTCGTCCAGCCGTTGACTGCGGTGCGCATCCACGACCACATCCAGGCAGGGCGGACCTCCGTCAGCTTGCTACGCAGCGGAGGCCACCTCTCGCGCAGCACAGGCAACGGGCACTCGACGCCCCACCTGCGCAGCCGTCGGTGGATGGTGGCCACCAGGTCCTCGGTGTACAGCGAGCCACGGAGCGACGCGGCGGCCATGGCCTGGCGCTTGGGTTTCCTGGGAGGAGTGGCCGCTGCCGCCGTCTTCGTCTCCAGGGTCATCGCCGACTTCGCAATCTTGAGGTACCTGCTCGGGATCGGGACCGCGATCACGTCGAGCGTCGGTCTGGGGATGTCCAGCTGGGCGTAGGTGTCCGAGATCATGGCGTAGTTCTGCACGATCGCCCTCCGCGTCCGCCACCACGGTGGAGACCAGTTGCCCTTGATCACGTCAATCAGCGGGACATGCTCCACTGCAGCTTCATGAAGGTGGTGAAGGTGGGCTTCCCATCCGCGCACCGTGTTCTCCGCCGAGCGCATCATCGCCGCGAGCGTGTAGGGGAAGAGGCCAATCGGCGACGGGGAGCCACACCACGCGCTCATCGATAGGATGTCAGCCTTGCGCATGGACGAGGGCGGCAGCCGCAGCAGGCGGTGCAGGGAGGTGAACTCGACCTTCCAGATGGCAGGCACAATGAAGTAGAACTGCGCGAGGTACGAGAGGCACGGCAGCGCGTTGATGTTGTACGCGCGGGCCGCAAGGCTGGTGGCCATGCCTGTGCGCGCCAGCTCCCAGCAGCGGGTCCACCATTTCCCCGCCGCAGCCTTCCAGATGCCGAAGTCTGTGACGCCTGGGCCCAGGTGAGTGAGTCCCCAGGTACTTGGCCGTGGAGTCGACGCGGAAGCCCAGCCAGCGGGGGACCTCCTCAGCAAGGAAAGACTTGACGTTCAGCAGTGTGTCCTCCGTGAGCTCCTCCCACAGCGGGACCAGCACGCACTTGTGCAGGGCCAGCTGCAGGTTGAAGGCGAACTCTATAGAGACGAAGGTGTGGTCTATGCTCGGGAGGGCGACAGCGTTCTTGATCAGCATCCCGAGATCGTCGGCGCAAGCCGTGAGGAATCCATGCTCAGCAATCGCAGCCAGCAGCGCACGGATGGGCGCATCCATGGCCAAGCACCAGACCGTGCCAGAGAGCGGGCATCCTTGCATGATGCCGCACAGGAGCGCGAACAGCGGCTCGAGCTCCGCACTGGTGCCCTCGGCGCGGAAGGAGCTGAAGGCGAGGCAGTTGCTGTAGAGCGCCTCGATCACGTTGCGGAAGCCCAGCGGGACCCCGAAGCGCGGGAGGACCTTCTCGATAACTTCCCTGAAGAGCGAGGGGAAGGCCTGGCGGAAGTCGAACGACAGGAACATGGGGCGGCGGGTCGCAGCGCCAGGAAGGAGGCCCTCCCTACGGCATTCCGCGTCCAGGAACGGGATGTGGTCGACGAAGCGCCGCCGTCCCCGTCCAAAAGTGGGGCTAGGACGATGATAAATCCGTTTCCGGAGCGTTCCAGAGTGCACTCAGAGCGTTCTGCGACGGGAGGCCGCGGCGCCCGACACATCCCCCAGAGCTGCCAGATCTCAGAGATTGTCGGCTTGCCCTCGCTTGAACTTGTCCTCGTCCTGGCCTCGTCTTACGTCCTGACCCAGGCGTGCGATGTTCTGATTTTTTCAATGCGGATTCCCGGAGTCCCGACCCTTTCCCCAGGGCCAGCTTTTCATCCCGAGTCGTTCTTTGACGGCCCAGAGGCAGAACGAACGAACGAACGCAAGATCCGTGCGCACGCCGCGTGGGCGCCCGCACGCGCCCGTTTGGGAGTGGCGGTGGAGGCCGTAGCCTCGATGCGGAAAAACATCTGGTGTGTCTGAGGAACATGCAATGCGAGATACATAAAACGTGGAGTGAGAGGGTGACAACGGCCAAGAACCTCCCGTCGTGACTTTCTCACGACGCGGGCTTGGCTGGGAAGCATCCCCGTGCCCGTCCTGTTCGTTCGCCTCCCCTGCCCCATCCTCCATCGCCTCATCTTGGCAGCGGGCTGGTCTCCCCCAGACCTCCCGCTGCTCCACCTTTCCCGATGCGCAGGCCAGGGAGGTCCGGACCACTTCCCCGGGGCCGGCTTTCCGTCCCGAGTCGTTCCCTGAAGGTCCCGAAGCCTGGCGAGGGCCCCTGGAGGCCGAAAACGGCCCCAGACCGCCGCTCCGATCCCGAAGGTCCCGAAGCCTGGCGAGGGCCCCTGGAGGCCGACAACGGCCCCAAACCGCCGCTCCGATCCTGGAGGTCCCGAAGCCTGCCCTCGCGTCGTGAAAGATCACGACTGAAGGTTTTGGTTGTTGTGTTCCACTGCACGCAAGAATGACCCTGGGTAAGAGTGACCCTTGGTGCGCAGCTTCTGGGGGGGCCGCGGGGTGTCAAACACCAGCGCGCAAGACGCTGCTACTGCATCGCGTTCGGGGCGATCGGGGGAACCCAGTGGGCCCGCACCAAATGCCACTGTGGCGAAGGGTTACTCTTACGTGTAGTCGATTTTCGGCCTCTTGGGGCCATCACCAGGCCCCGAAAAACTGGTCCCAAGAACCCTCTCGGGCCACGACAAAATCACGACGGGAGGTCTGTCCGTATTGTCGGCCTCTGGGGGCCCTCACAGGGCCACGGGACCGTCAAGAACGACTCAGGATGAGAAACGGGTCCTGGGGAATGGGTCGAGACCCCTTGGGCGTCGACGTTGTGAAAAAATCATGACGCTGGGGGTCTGGGCTTGCTGCGAGGACTGCCGAGTCGGCCAGGGCCCCGTCGCGTCACCTCGCGGCCGCCACGAGCGCATCTCTCGGGCGGCGCATGGCCGCAGGAGCGGAGGCCGCCCCGGTGCCTTGCCTGATGCTTCAACCGCACAAGTGTCCCAGTTACCACAGCCAGTCCAGGACAAACAACACCGAATTGAATATACAGCAGACTCTTCGGATTGACGGATCAGGAAGGAACAAATCTGCGTGGCACGGATGCGGCAACTGCGCTGCAGTGATCGGCTGCCACGACAGTAAGCGAGAGCATCGATTGACAAAAAGGCAATGGCTGAGATCCTTGTCGACTTTGATTCTGTCCTTCGGGTTGAACTGCAGCATGCCAGACAGCAGAGCTATGCAATCTGGACTTATGTGCGGGAACTTTGACTGGAGACCTGGCGAAATCAGAACAGAATGCGCCCCCCCCCATATTGTGACAAGTGCAGCTCATCGCGCAACCACTGGAACAATTCTCGCCATCATGCTGATGATCGCATGACGAACGAGCACGCCATGGCTGCCATGACCCCTGCGCTCTGCGGCTCTCTCTCGGTCTCTTCCTCTCTGCGTGTATTATGTGGTATGTCTTTTTTGTTTTCTCTCCCTCTCTATATATATAGCTCTTGTGCTCGTGCCCACTTCTCTGTCAATTTTTCATACACTCCAGTGTGTTCTGGCCCTTCGCCCTGACACCTGTCCCCGGTATACGATATAGAACCATACATCTCACATTATGAATGTCTCTCCCCAAGTCTTCAATCTAACATTACTGATTGTTTGTCTTCCTCTCTCTTAATCTTTATCTCTCTCTCTCTCTCTCTCTCTCGTTCTCCCCCCATACCGCAACATAGTTGTACAGATGTACGTATGTGCATACATAGGTAAACATGTGTGTACGTCTCTCTGTCTCTTTGTGTATCTCCCTCTCTCTCTCCGTTCTCTCTCCCATTCCACACCAAGTTGCATGTGCTACACCATTAAAATGATGTCAGTACGAACCTCATGAACATCGCGCAGCCCGTCAAGTGATCGCAAGTCGCTCCAAGTTTGTGAAAGTGACAACATGAAGATCGAGAGACCAAATTCAATACACCAACGCAACTGACAGCTGGGTCGATGATCCTCCTTACTTGTCATCCCAGTCGACCTTCCCCGGCTCGCTTCGCGAAGCACTTGAGGTACCGCTTGGCATCCTCGTGGCCGCATTTGTGTCGGTGGCTCTTGCGTTTTAGCTGCGATGTGGGTGCCACACCAGGTGCACTTGCCATCGCTTAGGAATGGAACACGTTCATGCTTCTGTGTGCAGAAACTTGTTTTTTGTCCCAGGAACGAACGCCCGAGAGGGGGAGGAGGAGGAGGAGGAGGAGGAGAAGGAGCAGGAGGAGGAGGAGGAGGAGAAGGGAGGGGGAGCAAGAGGAGGAGGAGGAGGAGGAGGAGGAGGAGGAGGAGGAGGAGGAGGAGGAGGAGGAGGAAGAGGAGAAGGGGAGGGGGAGGAGGGTTGGGGAGGAGGGGGCGGAGAAGGAGGAGGAGGATGATGAGGAGGGCAAACAGGGGGAAGTGGGGGAGCACAACAGGTGGCGTTCCGCCAGGAAGCGCGCCCGTGCCCGCCACGCCTCGATGCCCGTGCGTGCGTAACCACGCGCACGCGCAACAACCAAGCGGGCGACTCGCGCGCACTTCGGTTCTAGCCTGGTGAAGACGCAGCTCACACTCAACGCGAAGATAGATCATGATCGATCATCTGTTCATGGAAACCGATCCCCTCGTATGTTCTCACGCCTCTCGGCACAGTGGCAGGACTCGCGCTGCCACTACAAATCTCCCCCGCTCATGACATCGCTAAGCGAGCCTGTTGCCCGCGATTTCCCTCGAAGCGCGCCGTCGAGGATGTGTGTAACAGGACGGAGGAGCAACGCGGAGGAGGACACGGGCCGGGAAGCAGGACCAAGGCGTTGTGGGCGGGAAAGGAGATACATGACTTATCAAACGCGCCGCAGAAGCCGATGGCATTCCACATGCATGAGGCTGGCTTGTGGACCCCAACTTGAACAACTTGGGGTGCAACCCATGAGTTGCAACGTGCCAGGGGTCAGCTCACATATACTACCTATGCCCTGAGCCTTCTGCGATGCATGGTATGGGGCGCAACATCTGAAATCCAGCCTACAGATGGCACATTATTGAGTGCAACATCTGAGGCGCAACCATCTCATTAGTTAGCAAATGGGGCGGGAACCATTCGGGGACAGAGCCGAGCAGCGGGAATCTGCGACGGACAACAAAGAGGCTGCCGGGGACATTCGGGGACAAGTGCGAGGCGGGGATTCATCTATATCCGCCGCTTGAGGAACTGAAATCCTGGGACTTCTTGGGACCGCGACTTCGAACGTGCAGGACGTCGGATGTCTGGGACGAGGCACGCCGAGCAAGGAGCGACAAGAGTCTCTCTGGCCATCGCTCGCCTCGGCCACGAGCGGGGCCCCCGATCGTGAGGCGAAGGAGCGGCCCGAGAACCGGGGCCCCTCCTGAAGCCAAGGCCAAGGCGGTCCTCCTTGCAGCGCCCTGGCTGCAATGTGCCGCCCTCGCACCAGGCAGCCCTACGAGCGTTGTGGATGCCACGACGATGGACACCCTAAGAGTCCTAGCCTTGAGTTAAACATGTGTTGAACCAATGTCCTGGAAATGTTTGGAGCATGTGTTTTTTTTGACAATTTGAAAACAGTTTTGACACATGTTTTAAACATCTGGAAGTTATTTGGCAACATGCTTCCTCTCCATTGATCGTCCTCCACAATACGAGCGACGCCGGTCAGCAGACGCACCCGAGGGAGGCGTCGAGCAGCGCAGGGCTGCTCGGCAAGACGCCCAGGACTGTCCGGTACACGCCGGGGTCGGCAACGTTTGCCCGGCGTGTCGCGGCGGCGGCCCCGGTGGCACACACAGCCTTGCGAGCAGGGCTGAACCTGAACGGTGTTTTTCGTTTTCGTTCTGTTTTCGTTTTCCCTCGTTTCGTCTTCAATCCGCCTGTACCGCAGAACGAACTCGAGACGAAAACGGCCCACGAAATCGCCAGAGCACCGTTCAGGTCTGGCCCCGCTTGCGAGCGCGCGTCGAGCCGCTCCGCGTGGCGGGAAGCTGGGAAGAGCTGGGGGCGTGGTCGCCCGGGGACCAGGATGTGGCTATAGCGTGTCGCGGGAAAGCATGGGGAGGGGAACGAAGCGTGATATAAGCATAATTATCCCAGCAAAGCAACCTAACAGCGATGTGTATAAGCATATCTAGAAGCATTCCCCTTAAGATTCAGGTGAGAATCCAGTTGTAGAATTCTGCTGTTCTCGCAGTCGCAGTCGCATTCGCAATGACAGTCGCAGTGGCAACGGCCTTAGGATTCCAATGGGAGGGAAACGAAGCGTGACATAAGCATAAAAAACTCTGCGGTCTGCGCGGATTTCTTGGATGCGCGCGACCCCCCTCCCTGGCGCGCGGAGCGCGCCAGGGGCGGCGCCGGAGGCGCCGCCAGGGGGCCCCAGCGCCGATCCGAGCAATCCGCGAGGACTTCCGAGCAATCCGCGCGGACTCCCTCATGGTGGACAAAGAGGCGAACAATGGCGGTGCGACACGCTAACCCGACGCCCCCGACCAGATGCACCCCGACGAGCGAAGCCCTTCCGCACGCGCGCGCGCAGAGAACGAATCGAACAGTGCAGGACTCGTGAGTTTAGGCGGCGCGCCCGGGGAGAAGCGAGAAGGTAGGGGGCCACATGTGAACCCTACCCCTACCCCCCACGATTTCTGAGGGGGAGGGTGGGGTTCACTTCGCTCGGGAGCTCCCGAACGAAGTGAACCCCACCCTCCCCCTCAAAAATCGTGGGGGGTAGGGGTAGGGTTCACATGTGGCCCCCTAGAAGGGGCGGGCCTCCCCTCAGAAGGCTCGGAAGTTTCCTGACCTTCTGACAAGTTGTCCGGGCCTTCCCTGAAGACGCAACAAAAACCTGTCAAAGGCCAGAGGCCTTCTGAGAAGCCCCGCCGCCTCTTGAGAAGGCCTTCTCTCCTTCTCACTTCCCCCCCCAACGCTCGCCGCAGAGAGAGTTAGCGCCCAGGACTGCTCGGCAAAAACGCCCCAGCTCTGTGGGATCGGGGCGCATCTCTCTTGGATTAGGTCGGGCATGTCCTGCTACAGGCGGAATTCGGACGAGACATAAAAATAGTCAAAACATATTTTCTTTTAAGCAGCAAATAGTTGAGAAATCGTCCCCCGACTATTTTTAGACAATTTTTGCAGATTCCCTCTGCAAAGAAACACGCCCGACGCAACCCTTGGAAGAGGGTTCGCCTGCAGCCCGACGAGGGCGGCGGCAGGCCACCCCGGGCCTCGCGCTCCAACAGCTCCATCTCTTCGTCGGAGGGGGTGCCGAGCAGGTTGAAGATCATGTTGAGCTGGTCGTGCTTCCCGCGGGTGTGGTACTTGTAGTCCGTCTTG
The DNA here is from genome assembly GCA_963575745.1 of Prorocentrum cordatum. Lineage (NCBI taxonomy): Eukaryota > Dinophyceae > Prorocentrales > Prorocentraceae > Prorocentrum > Prorocentrum cordatum. The sequence goes on from CAUYUJ010017864.1 coordinate 178,931, forward strand.
TGCTTGTGGTCCGGAGACCTCGGCGGGAACCGCTGCCGCATCTCTGTCCAAGCGCCACCCCCGCCCTTCTCTCTCGAAGGCGTGCTGCCTCGGGTCCGTCGACGTCTCCGGCACGCTGGAGGGAGCTGACAAACACATACGCATACGTAGTTCCCCGCAGTTCCGGATAAGAGTGAGGGGGCAGCGGGGTCGTCGGCAGTCAGCGAGGCTCTGAAAAAGCCCGCCGCAGGCGCCGATACTTCAACACATTGCGCAACGAGGTCACCGAAGGCGCCGAGTACTCGTCAAAGCAATGTGTGTGTGCGTGTGTGGTGTTGCGTGTGTGGTGTGTATATATATATATATATGTGTGTGTGTGTGTGTGTGTGCGTGTGCGTGTGCGTGTGCGTGTGCGTGTGCGTGTGCGTGTGCGTGTGCGTGTGCGTGTGCGTGTGCGTGTGCGTGTGCGTGTGCGTGTGCGTGTGCGTGTGCGTGTGCGTGTGCGTGTGCGTGTGCGTGTGCGTGTGCGTGTGCGTGTGCGTGTGCGTGTGCGTGTGCGTGTGCGTGTGCGTGTGCGTGTGCGTGTGTGTGTGTGTGTGTGTGTGTGTGTGTGTGTGTGTGTGTGTGTGTGTGTGTGTGTGTGTGCGGGCCGCGGGTGGGTCGCAGCATTGGTCGCGAGGTGGGTCGCGGGGTGGGTCGCAGGGTGGGTCGCGGGGTGGGTCGCGGGCGGCTCGCGGGCAAGGACGACGACGACGACGACAACAACAATAACAACAAAATAACAACAACGATAATTTCAAGACTTTTCGCTCCTATCTGCTCACGTGCCAATCAGTACGTATATCCCAAACCCTCGGTACCCGCCCTCGTCGTCTTCGATCGTGCCCCCTTGGGGGTATATCTTCCTTGCCTGCCACGTGCATTTAGTGCAGCCCCTAAAATACGGGAAGAGAGGACGGGCGGAAGGGGGAGGGAGAAGAATGGAACACGAGAGAAATTAGCAGGAGGGGGGGCAAGGAGCAGAAAACACGTGGTAGAACCTGACGGGCAGATCGGGCGGGCAGACCCATAGCGGGCAGGTCGGGAAGGCGGGCCCAGGTGACGAGGTCGAGCAGGCGGGTTGCTGAAGCATGGGTCCTGCATGGGTCGCGAGGAAGTCTCGAGCGATAGCGCGATTCGCAAGTAAATCGTTAGAAAAACCACAGAGAGAGCGTGATACCTGGGCGCCAAGGGCGCATCGTCTGAATAAACTGCAAGGAAATCCCACTCGAGATCACGATACGTACATGATTTGTGAGGAAGTCCCGCGCGAGAACGCGATTTGGGAATACAGTGTGAGGAAGTACCAGGCGGGAACCGTTGTTGTTGTTGTTGGTGGTGGTGGTGGTGGTGGTGGCGTCCTTGTTGTTGTAAACCGGGGGCCAAGGGCCCAATTTGAGCCGAGTGGTTTCCCCTGTTTTCTATGTAAAAAAAATGCGGGCCCAGGGGGGGGGCACTTCAATTGAAAACATACAACGGTCACTGGAAGAGGGTGATCAACAATAATTATTCTTCAGCAGTGATAACTCAACAACAATAACAACAATAACACCAATAACCACAACACCAGCAACAATCATTTAAGACTTGTACGCTCTTACTGGCACGCATGTCTTGCATTCTGTATACCCCACCCCTCGATACCCGCCCATTTCGTCCTCGATCACACCCCCTCTTGGAAGGAATATCCTTGCTGGCCACTGACTGGAGTGCGTGGTACTCTCGAGCGACAGCGCCGTTCCTGAATTCGGGGGCCTCTCTGGCCAGGGGTTCTCGGAATACGTAGCACCCCGCAAATGCGGATAAGAGTGAGGGGGCGGTGGGGACATCGGCAGTTTGCGAGACTCCGGAGAAGCCCGCCGCAGGCGCCAAAGTTTCACAAATTATACAACGAGCCCGCCGCAGGCGCCGATTTTTTCGTTAAACCAATGTGGGTAGGTCGCGGGTGGGTCGCAAATGGGTCGCTGTTGGGTCGCGGGTGTAGAGGGCAGAAAATCCACCCCAGAATAAACACCCCGACAAGCGAAACCGTTTAGTAAACGCACACAATAAATGAATCGAACAGGGCTGGGCTATTTAGTAAACGCCCAAGTCCGTTTAGTAAACGTAAGTTGTCGGGTCCGGTTTATTTTTCCTCCCTTGAGGGTGGGTCGCGGGGCGGGTCGCGGGTGGGTCGCGGGGTGGGTCGCGGGTGGGTCGCGGGGTGGGTCGCGGGTGGGTCGCGGATGGGTCGCGGGTGGGTCGCGGGGTGGGTCGTGCGTGGGTCGCGGGTGGGTCTCGGGGTGGGTCGCGGGGTGGGTTGCGGGATGGGTCGCGGGTGGGTCACGGGGCGGGTCGCGGGTGGGACGACGACAACAAACAACAACAACAACACCACCAACAACAACAACAACAACAACAATCATCTTAAGACGGTTCGCTATTATCGGCTCGCGTGTCATCCAATATGCGTGCCCCAAACCATGGATATCCGCCCTCTTCGTATTCGATCGTGCCCCTTTTTTGGGGGGTGAACTCATCCCCTGCCACGCGTGGTTGGTGAAGCCCTGGAAAACGAAGGGCAACAGATAACGGGGGAGAGCGGGGGCGAAGGGATCGGAGGAAAGGAGGGGCGGGGCAAGAAGGAGGGAGGACGATGATTTGCGCTGTGAGTGGCGATTCAGCTTGCGCCATGGCTTGCGCCAGCCACTACAATACAGGTTAACAATAAGTTTCGCCATGGGTCGCGCCATCTACTCACGCACCACCCCCTGGAAAGAACATATCGTGGATGCCCCCGCGGGGGGGCGTACAACTGTGAACTAGTGTCAGAAACAAACTTCGTGGAACCCTGAAGAGAAGCAGGATGTTGGGGGAGCGGGGCGGAAAACTAATGAGAACTGCAACCGCGTCGAGAGGGGCGCGGGGGCGCGGGGTGGATTGGGATGGGGTGGGCAAGAGTAGGGCCCCAGGGGGAGGAGCGGCAAGGAATGGAGAAAACGAGCCGGGAGGAGTGCGGAGGAGCGGGGGGCGCGCGGAGGAATCTGGAGGAGGGGCTGGGAACAATTTGGGAGAAATGCGGAATGTGAGCGGGAAGGGGTGGAGATTGTCGGGGTGGGATGGGGCGGCCCGGGGAGGGGCGGGCGGAATGCGATGCATTGAGGACTGGCACAATGGAGCACGACATGAAAGTGAATGTAAAGGGAAAGAGTAGAGAAGACTGGGAAGGAACGTTGAAAAGCGTGGGCAGGTGGACGCGAGCGGAGACTATTGCGGAAACAAAGCGCGGGGGGATTGGAATGCACCCGAAAGCCTCCAATGACCTCTGGGGGGCCTCGGAATGGCCCCGATGACCACCGAGCAGTTCCAGGGGCTCCGAAAACCTGCGGGAACGCCCCGGGGGCCTCACCGAGGGAGGCCTTCATTCGAAGCCTGCAGAAGAACCTGGGCCACTGGAACACGCGCGCCTCGAAGGCCGGCAAACCGGGCCCCGGCGAGCGGCGGGCCGTCGGCCTGGCCAGCGGCAACGCTGGCGATGCACGCGCCGACCCGCGGCAACCCGACCCCAAGATGGACAGACAGCGGGCTCACCGCGACGACGACGACCACGACGAGGAGGGAGGAGGAGGAAGAGGAGGAAGAGGAGGAAGGAGGAGGAGGAGGAAGGGAGGGAAGGGAGGGGAGGAAAGAAGGAGGGGGGGAGGGAAGGAGAAGAGGGAGGAGGGCGGGGGCTGGAGGGCCGACAGGCTGGCCCTCGGCAGGCAGCGAGGCAGTCGCACGGAGAATCGGCCTGGCTGGCTGCAGGGTCGGAGTGCCGGGCCCCAGGCGGCAGGCGGGCCCCAAGGGGGGCGGCCAGGGACGACGACGACGACGACAATGACGACAATGACGATGAGGGAAGGGAGGGAGGGAGGGAGGGAGGGAAGAAGGGGGAGGAGGGAGCAAGGAGGGGCGGAGGGACGGGAGGGACAGCTGCGAAAGGAAAGAGAGAAGAGAGAGAGAGAGAGAAAGAGAAAAAAAACGAGAGAAAGAGAGAGAGAGAGAGAGAGAGAAAGAGAAAAAGAGAGAGAAAGAAAGAGAGAAAGAGAGAGATAAAGAGAGAGAAAAAGAGAGAGAGAGAGAGAGGAAAACTACAAGACTGAGAGAGAAAGAGAAAAAGAGAAAGAGAGAGAGAGAGAGAGAAAAAACAGAAAAAAAAAAAAAGAGATAGCGCGGAGGACGAGGAGGATGCGGACCCCCGAAGCCCGGCCGACCCCGAGACCCGGCCGAACCAGTTACGCACTGGGCCCCCGACGCCCACGGACTGCGCCAGGCCCCGGCGCAGAGGGGGAACGACAGAACGGCAGAGGGGATGCGAGGATGAGAAATTACATAATCCAGCGCCACAGAAGGCAGCGACGGGGCCGCTGAGGGCAGACACGGTGCCACGAAGGGCAGCGAGGGGGCCACAAAGGGCGACAGCGGGGCCACGAAGGGCATGCACATGGGGTCACGACGGGCGCGAACGAGCGGAGGCCACGGAGGGCATTCGTAGATGGGGCCGCAAAGGGCGACAGCGGGGCCACTGAGGGCAGCAAAGGGGCCACGAACGGCAGCGAGAGGACTACGAAGGGCGACGGCGGGGCTACGAAGGGCATGCGTATGGGGCCACGACGGGCGACTGCGAGCGGGGCCACGAAGGGTATTTAATCCGGGGCCACAGAGGGCAGCGACGGGATCGCTGAAGGCAGAAACGGGGCCACGAATGGCAGCGAGGGGGCCACAAAGGGCGACAGCGGGGCCACGAAGGGCATGCATATGGGGCCACGACGGGCGCGAACGAGCGGGGGCAACTAACGCATTCGTAGATGGGGCCACAAAAGGCGACAGCGGGGCCACTGAGGGCAGCAAAGGGACCACGAAGGGCAGCGAGAGGGCCACGAAGGGCGACAGCGGGGCTACAAAGGGCATGCGTATGGTTGCGAAGAGATCCAAAGCGAGAGCGCGATTCCCCAATAAACTATGAAGAAGTATCCGGCGGGAGCCGCGATTCGGTGGTAAATTGCGAAGAGGTCCCAAGCGAGAGCGCGATTCTTCAATAACTTGTAAGGAAGTATCAGGCGGGAGCCGTTGTTGGCGCGGGCCACGACGGGCGACCCTGCGGGCATATGTATAGGGGGTCGCAGAGGGCAGCGACGGAGCCGCTGAGGGCAGAAACGGGGCCACGAAGGGCAGAGAGGGGGCCACGGAGAGCGACAGCGGAGCCACGAAGGGCATGCATATGGGGCCACGACGGGCGCGAACGAGCGGGGGCCACGAAGGGCATACACATATGGGGCCAGAAAGGGCGACAGCGGGGCCACTGAGCGCAGGAAAGTGGGCCACGAAGGGCAGCGAGAGGGGCCACGAAGGGCGACAACGGGGCTACGAAGGGCATGCGTATGAGGCCACGACGTGCGACTGCGAGCGGGGGCCACGAAGGGCATATAATGCGGGGCCACAATGGGCAGCGACGGGGCCACTGAGGGCAGCAAAGGGGCCACGAAGGGCAGCAAGCGAAGGCGACCGCGGAACCAGTGCGGGCAGCGAGAGGCGTCGAAGGCGGGCGAAGGGCAGCCAGCGGCGACTGCAGTCCTTAACGGGCTGGTCGGGCGGGCAGGCCCAGACGGGCGGGTCGAGCGGGCGGGTCGTTGAAGCGTAAATTCTGCTTGAACCACCAAGCAATATGTAGCGGGGGCGCGATTCCTGAGTGTCGAGGAGCGGCATCTGAATAAATTCGGAGGAAGTATCAGGCGGGAGCCGCGATTCGATGGTTACTTGCGAGGAAGTCCCAAGCGAGAGCGCGATTTTTCGATTAATTAAAATGAACTATCAAGCGGGAGCCGCGATCCGGTGGTAAATTGCAAGGAAGTCCCAAGCGCCAGCGCGATTCTTCAATCAATTGTGAGGGAGTAGTAGGCGGGAGCCGTTGTTGCTGTAAACCGGGGGCCAACAGCACAGTTTGACCCTCAAGACTTCCCCTGATAAAAAACAGGGTGCGAGCCCCGGGAAGGGCACTTCAATCGACAAAAAAACAATGTGCACCGAACGGGGGGGATCAACAATAATTATTCTCCAGAACTGAGAGTTCAACAACAACAACATCAACAACAACAACAACAACAACAACAACAACAACAACAACAACAACAACAACAACAACAACAACACCAACAACACCAACACCAACAACAACAACGAAACAAACATAATTCTCACCACGAATTTCCTATTCAACTTCGCACCCGGAGACAATGAATGACCATTCGGCCCCCTCACTCTGACATATTGAGAAATAGCGAACGGGAGCCTTTGTCGCCGTGTTTGTGCCTCCGCCAACTTGGGTGAATTACGGAAACATCTCACGCGAGAGCGCCAATCTTGAGTTCGGGGGCCTCTCTGGCCAGGGCCTCTGGGAATACACCTTGAGGAAGTCTCGAACGAGAGCCCTTGTCGCATCTGGGGCTCCACCAATTTGACTGAATGACGAGAAAGTCTCGAGCGAGAGCGCGGTTCCTGAGTTCGGGGGCGTTCCTGGCCAGGGTTTTCGGAATACATCGTGGGGGAGTATCGAACAAGAGCCAATGTCGTGGCTGGGTCTCCGCCTTCTTGACTGAATTGCGAGGAAATCTCTGGCGATAGCGCCGTTCCTGAGTTCGGGGGTCTCTCTGACCAATGTGTTTCGGAGTAAGTTGTGAGGAAGTATCGAGCGGGAGCCGTTATCGTTGTAGCTGGGCCTCCACGGGCACACATTAACAATCCAGCCCACGCTCGAGCGGGAACCTCGTTTTCGGAGGGATTGCAGCCAGCGTCGAAGCGAGAATGCGCGGAACCGTTTCCAGAGATCAACAACACTTGTTCTCTATTCAACAACAACAACAACAACAACAACAACAACAACAACAACAACAACAACAACAACAACAACAACAACAAGGGGACGCCGGTTTTCTGAGCCCCTTCCAACGGGGCGAGTTTCCCCGTCGCTCCCCACAAGAAGTACGCCGGGCTTCTGACGCCCCCTTTGGAGAAGGGGGCGGGGAGGGGGGGGGAGCACCGCATCGCATCGCACCGGCTTCCGGGCCGGCCTCCGATGGGAATGGATTCGATTGCCAGATCCCATCGACGAAGCTAAGGCGCCTACAAACGCCGAGAGTTTCCAGGCGATGTCGCCCCCACGCAAGCTTGGCATCTACTAGAAACAGAATGAAGAATCCCTACGAAGCAAGCTTTTACTCAAGAGCCCTGACAAAAAGAATCTGGGTCAGGAACCCCTTTGTCAGAAGGCATCACTACATAATCCTTACTAGACAACCTTAGTCCAGAGCCCACACTAAGCGACCCGGACTAAATGATGTTTACTAAGAGAAGCCGAATAGAGAAGCGTCACTGCAAACGCAGTCATGACGAACTGTTACTGCGGTGCTCTTACTCAAGAGCCCTTACTAAGAGCACCGTAGTAAAAAAGCTCTACTACAGGAATTTAACTCAAGAGTCCTCACCAAGGGAAGCTTACTTAACAATTATCATTATGATAATATATCTCAATAGTCCTCACTAAGGGAAGCTTGCATAGGAATTCTTATCATGGGAATAATACTCAATAGTCCTTACTCAAAAGACCTTAAGGAAGAATCCTTACAACGGGAATCTTACTCAACAATCCTTACTAGTCACACCCTTAAAAAAACGTGACTAGGGAAATTGTACTAACGAGTCCTTACTCACATAACCATTTAACAACAAGCCGGAATACGGGAATATTACGTAAGAGCCCTTACTCATTACGATGGGAGTATTGCCCAGCAGTTTGTACTGAGAGAACCTGACTGAATAATCCTGTACGATGGGAATATTATGAGTTTTTACCCAGAGAGCAGTAATGAAGAATCCTTACGGTGGGAATATTACTGAAGAGTTCTTACTAAGAGAACCTCGATGAATAATCCTTACGATGGGAACATGAGTCAAGAGTTCTTACTGAAAGAACCTGAATGAAGAATCCTTACGATGTGCGTCTTACTCATGAGACCTTACGAGTAGTCTTGAAGAAAATATATTGCTACGGGACTCTTACACAATAGTCCTCACCAAGAGAAACTCAATAAAGAAACGAGGAAACCCTACTGCGGGAATCTTACTCGAGAGCCCTTACTCAGAGAACCCTAATAATGAATCCCCTCGACACGATGGGAGTCTTACTCGGAAGTCCTTTCTAAGAGCACCTTGATGGAGAAACCTCACTAAGGGACTCTTACTCCAGAGTCCTTGCTGAGAGAACCTGAATGAAGGATCCTTTCAACGGGATTCTTACGCAAGAATCCTTACTAAGAGAAGTTGGGTCAAGAAGACTCACGACGGCAATGTTACTGCGGAGTCCGTACTCAAAAAACCCGAACACATAATCCTTACTACGACAGTCTCGCGCAAGAGTTCGAACTACGAAAACCTGGAAGAATTCGTCTTCCTTTATGGAAAAAAAAAACCTTACCCAGGGACTCTTACTCAAGAATCGCACCACGGGAATAGCACTCCAAGGTCCTTACACAGGGAGCCTCCATAGATAAAACTAATACTTATGATGGGAACAGTAATCCATAATCCTTACTACGAGAGCCTCAATGAAGAATCCTTCCTACGGGGCTGTTACTCGAGAGTCCTCACTAAGAGGACCCGAGCAAAGAAACCTTACTGCGCAAAGATTGATGGGGCAGACGGCGCCCTCAACCCTCCGACGCTTCTGACGCTTCTGACGCTCCTCACGCCCCTGGCGCCCCTGACGCTCCCGACGCTCCGGGCTCCTGCGCCCCCGGCCGGCGCCTCCGACGCTTCTGGCGCTTCCGACGCTCCGGAGCTTCAGGAGCTTCAGGGGCTTCAGGAGCTTCGGGAGCTTCAGGAGCTTCAGGAGTTTCAAGAGCTTCACGGGGCGGGCTACATCGCGTGGCGCAGAGCCTCTGGGGGCCTCCCGGGGCGGGAGTTTCCGCGTGAGGTCGGGCCCCCGGCGCGCGTTTTCGCGTGGGGGCGGGGGGCGTTCGCGCGGTGTCGGGCCTCCTCCGGGAGCTCCCCGGGGCGGGCTATCACGCGCGGTGTCGGGCTTCCCAGGGGGCTCCCGGGCGGTGGCTTTCGCGTGGTGTCGGGCCCCCGCCGCGCGTTTTCGCGGTGTCGCGGCGGGTGCGTTCGCGTGGTGTCAACCAAGCCTCTGGAGGCCTCCCAGGGCGGGAATTTCCGCGTGGTACGAATCGGGCCCTCATCGGACGTTTTCGCGCGGTGTCGCATCGGGGGGCTTTCGCGTGGCGTCGGGTTTTCTCTGGGCGCCTTCCGGGGTGGGCGGTTCTCGCATGGTGTCGGTTCTCTCCGGGGGCCTCCCAAGGCGGGGGCCTTCGCGTTTGAGTCGGGCCCCGGCGGACGTTTTCGCGCGGCGTCGGGCCGGGAGCTTTCGCGCGGTGTCGGGTTTTCTCCGGGAACTTGGCGGGAGCTTCAGGAGCGAGAACTTCAGGAGCTTCGGAGCTTCCGGAGCTTCAGGAGCGAGAACTTCAGGAGCTCCTGGGCGGAGCTTCGGGAGCGAGAACTTCAGGAGCGAGAACTTCAGGATCTTCCGGAGCTTCAGGAGCGAGCGGGAACTTGGCGGGAGCTTCAGGAGCGAGAACTTCAGGAGCTTCGGAGCTTCCGGAGCTTCAGGAGCGAGAACTTCAGGAGCTCCTGGGCGGAGCTTCAGGAGCGAGAACTTCAGGAGCGAGAACTTCAGGATCTTCCGGAGCTTCAGGAGCGAGCGGGAACTTGGCGGGAGCTTCAGGAGCGAGAACTTCAGGAGCTTCGGAGCTTCCGGAGCTTCCGGGGCTGGCTAGACTCATCGCGTGGTGTCGGGCCTCTCGGGGCCTCCTTCCCGGGCGGTGGTTTTCGCATGGTGTCGGGCCCCCGGCGAACGTTTTCGCGCGGTGTCGCAACGGGACCTTTCGTGTAAGGCCTTCTGGAGCCCCCCGGGGCGGGAGTTTCCGCGTGGTGTCGGGCCCCCGGCGGGCGTTTTCGCGCGGTGTCGGGGCGGGGGGCTTTCGCGTGGTGTCCGGCCTCCTCTGGGAGCTTCCCCGGGCGGGCTATATCGCGTGGTGTCGGACTTCCCGAGGACTCCCGGGCGGTGGTTTTCGCGTGGTGTCGGGCCCCGTCGCGCGTTTTCGCGCGGCGTTGCGGCGGGTGCATTCGCGTGGCGCCAGGCCTCCGGGTGCCTCCCGGGGCAAGAATTTCCGCGCGGCGTCGGGCCCTCATCGGACGTTTTCGCGCGGTGTCGCGGCGGCGGGCTTTCGCATGGCGTCGAGCTTCGCGGGAGCTTCAGGAGCGAAAACTTCAGGAGCTTCGGAGCTTCGGAGCTTCCGGAGCTTCCGGGGCGGGCTGGACTTATCACGTGGTGTCGGGCCTTCCGGGGCCTCCATCCCGGGCGGTGGTTTTCGCGTAGCGTCGGGCCCCCCCGCGAACGTTTTCGCGTGGTGTCACGGCGGGAACTTGAGCCTGTTTTTTTTTCCTGGCAAGTTTACTTGCATGGACGGGGGGGGGGGGCTGAGCCTGAAGCAAGCCGCAAACGACTTGCACGTTCGGGGGGCGCGGAAATCACGCAAGTCGAAAGGCACTTGCACGCTAGTATTCGCTTGAAAAGGGGCGAGGGGGGGGGGGGGGGGGCGAACCCATGCAAGTAAACTTGCCTGAATCCAAAAAAAAGCTCCTTTCGCGCTGTGCAAGGCCTCCGGGGGGCCTCCCCGGGGCGGGAGTTTCCGCGTGCATGGTGTCGGGCCCCGGGCGGGCGTTTTCGCGTGGTGTCGAAGCGGGGGGCCTTCGCGTGGCGTCGGGCTTCCTCCTCCGGGAGCTTCCTGGGGCGGGCTGGGCCTCCCGGGCGGTGGTTTTCGGATCCCGTGGCGTCGGGTTCCCGGCGAACGTTTTCGCGCGGTGTCGCGGCGGGTGCGCTCGCGCGGTTCAAGCCTACGGGAGCCTGCCAGGGCGGGAATTCCACCAGCCCTGTGGGCGTAGGTGGTCTACAGCGCTTCCTCTGTTACCCCTCCTACTTCCCCTTCGGGGAAGGTTTTATCACTGCTCCCTATGAATATACACCCCCTCCCCCAGGCGACTGGGAGCCAACCCGAGCCAATGAGGGCCCCCCATCATCCCTTGTAAAAAAAATATCCCGGCAAAGCAACCTAACAGCGATGTGTATAAGCATATCTGGAAGCATTCCCCTTAAGATTCAGGTGAGAATCCAGTTGTAGAATTCTGCTGTTCTCGCAGTCGCAGTCGCATTCGCAATGACAGTCGCAGTGGCAACGGCCTTAGGATCCAATGGAATCCTAAGGATTCCTAGGGATTCCTAAGGCATCCTTAGGCATCCTTAGGAATCCATAGGAAACATTAGGAAACCTTAGGAATCCTTGGGAATCCTGATTCCTAGGGATTCCTAAGGATTCCTAATTAGGGAATCCTAAGGATTCCGAAGGATTCGCCTGCCTCGGCCGCAGCCTCAGCCTGCCTCAGCCTCAGCCTGCCTCAGCCTCAGCCTCAGCCTGTCTCAGCCTCAGCCTGCCTCAGCATCAGCCTCAGCCTCAGCCTCAGCCTGCATCAGCCTCAGCCTCAGCCTCAGCCTCAGCCTCAGCCTCAGCCTCAGCCGCAGCTTGCCTCAGCCTCAGACTGCATCAGCCTCAGCCTGCCTCAGCTTCAGCCTCAGCCTCAGCCTGCCTCGGCTTGCCTCAGCATCAGCCTCAGACTGTCTCGGCCTCAGCGTCAGCCTCTGCCTGCCTCAGCCTCAGCGTCAGCCTCTCAGCCTCAGCCTGCATCAGCCTCAGCCTCAGCCTCAGCCTGCCTCAGCCTCAGCCTCAGCCTGCCTCAGCCTCAGCCTCAGCCTCAGCCTCAGCCTCAGCCTGCCTCAGCCGCAGCCTTCAGCCTCAGCCTCAGCCTCAGCCTCAGCCTGCCTCAGCCTCAGCCTCAGCCTGCAGCCTCAGCCTCAGCAGCCTGCCTCAGCCTCAGCCTGCCTCAGCCTCCTCAGCCTGCAGCCTCAGCCTCAGCCTCAGCCTCAGCCTCAGCCTCAGCCTCAGCCTCAGCCTCAGCCTCAGCCTCAGCCTCAGCCTCAGTCAGCCAGCCTCTCAGCCTCAGCCTCAGCCTCAGCCTCAGCCTCAGCCTGCCTCAGCCTCAGCCTCAGCCTGCCTCAGCCTCAGCCTGCCTCAGCCTCAGCCTCAGCCTCAGCCTCAGCCTCAGCCTCAGCCTCAGCCTCAGCCTGCCTCGGCTTGCCTCGCCTCAGCCTCAGCCTGCCTCAGCCTCAGCCTCAGCCTCAGCCTGCCTCAGCCTCAGCCTCAGCCTGCCTCAGCCTCAGCCTGCATCAGCCTCAGCCTCAGCCTGCCTCAGCCGCAGCCTGCCTCAGCCTCAGCCAGCAGCCTCAGCCTCAGCCTCAGCCTGCCTCAGCTTCAGCCTCAGCCTCAGCCTGCCTCGGCTTGCCTCAGCCTCAGCCTCAGCCTGCCTCGGCCTCAGCCTCAGCCTCAGCCTCAGCCTCAGCCTGCCTCCGCCTCAGCCTGCATCAGCCTCAGCCTCAGCCTCAGCCTGCCTCAGCCTCAGTCTCAGCCTGCCTCAGCCTCAGCCTGCCTCAGCCTCAGCCTCAGCCCGCCTCGGCCTCAGCCTGCGTCAGCCTCAGCCTCAGCCTGCCTCAGCCACAGCCTGCCTCAGCCTCCCTCGGCGTGCCTCAGCCTCAGCCTCAGCCTGCATCGGCCTCAGCTTCAGCCTCGGCCTCAGCCTGCCTCAGCTCGGACATTCAAAATATGGCACAGGACTGGTGTTCTGGAAACACGAAGATCACGAAGTGGCCCACAGCTGGCTCGGGGCAATCAAAATATGGTACAGGAGTGGTGTTCTGGGAACACGAAGAACACGAAGTGGCCTACGGTTGGCTCCGGCATTCAAAAATGTGGCCTGGGAATGGTGTTCTGGTGGGAACACGAGGAACACGAAGTTGCTTACAGTTGGCTCCGGGCATTCAAAATGTGGTTTGGGAATGGAGTTCTGGGAACACGAAGAACACGAAGTGGCCTACAGTTGGCTCCGGGCATTCAAAATCTGGCTTGGGTATGGTTTTCTGGGAACACGAAGATCACGAATTGGCCTACAGTTGGCTCCGGGCATTCAAAATGTGGCCTGGGAGTGGTGTTCTGGGAATGGATTGCAAAGGATTCCCAAGAATTCCCAAGGATTCCTAAGGATTCCTGGGGCTGACCCTTGTTGTCCGGTTTTGTCTGGATCCCGCCCAGACCCCCCTGGGGCGTCAAGATGCTTTCTTTTGACACCACTAGAAACCTATCAGTCTTCGCTGTTAGGCAACAGTACAAACACACTCTGCCTCCAAATTCGGAGCATGCGCAGCGAACCCGACGCGGCCTCCCCCTACCATCCCTGACAACAAAAAAAAACTGCAGAATACACTTGGTGGCGGCGGCGGCTGCGGCGGCTGCGGCGGGGGCAGCGGCTGCGGCGGCTGCGGCGGTGGCGGCGGCGGCGGGGCGGCGGCGGCGGCGGGGGCGGCGGCGGCGGCGGCGGCTTCGGCGGCGGCGGCGGCGGCGGCAGCGGTGGCGGCAGCGGCTGCGGCGGGGCGGCGGCGATTCGGCAGCGGGGGGGCGGCGGCGGCGGGCGGCGCGGTGGCGGCGGCGGCGGCGGACAACGGCGGCGGCGGCGGACAGCGGCGGCGGCGGCGGCGCGGCGGCGGCGGCGGCGGGCGGCGGCGGCGGTGGCGGAAGCGGCGGCAGCGGATTGGCTACGGAAGCCGTCTTGGAGGGCTCTGTGGGTCGTCTTGGGACGATCCTGGTGGCTTCTTGGGCCGTCTTGGAAGCCGTTTTGGGATGTCTTGCGGTGGTCTTGGGGTTATCTGAATCCGTCGTGAACGCTATTAATAACAGAAAACGAATATGCTAAAATTATCCCGGCAAAGCAACCTAACAGCGATGTGTAGGAGCATATCTGGAAGCATTCCTCTTAAGATTCAGGTGAGAATCCAGTTGTAGAATTCTGCTGTTCTCGCAGTCGTAGTCGCATTCGCGATGACAGTCGCAGCGGCAACGGCAGTCACAGTCACAGCCTCAGCCTGCCTCAGCCTCAGCCTGCCTCAGCCTCAGCCTCAGCCTGCTTCAGCCTCAGCCTCAGTCTGCCTTCAGCCTCGGCGTCAGCCTCAGCTGCCTCAGCCTCAGCCTGCATCAGCCTCAGCCTCAGCCTCAGCCTGCCTCAGCATCAGCCTGCCTCAGCCTCAGCCTCAGCCTGCCTCAGCCTCAGCCTCAGCCTGCTTCAGCCTCAGCCTCAGTCTGCCTTCAGCCTCGGCCTCAGCCTGCCTCAGCCTCAGCCTGCCTCAGCCTCAGCATCAGCCTGCCTCAGCATTCAAAATGTGGCCCGGGAATGGAGTTCTGGGAACTCGAAGAACACGAAGTGGCCTACAGTTGGCTCCGGGCATTCAAAATCATGCCCAGGAATGGAGTTCTGGGAACTCGAAGACCACGAAGTGGCCTACAGTTGGCTCCGGGCATTCAAAATGTGGCCCGGGAATGGAGTTCTGGGAACTCGAAGAGCACGAAGTGGCCTACAGTTGGCTCCGGGCATTCAAAATGTGGCCCGGGAATGGAGTTCTGGGACTCGAAGACCACGAAGTGGCCTACAGTTGGCTCCGGGCATTCAAAATGTGGCCCGGGAATGGAGTTCTGGGAACTCGAAGAGCACGAAGTGGCCTACAGTTGGCTCCGGGCATTCAGAATGTGGCCCGGGAATGGAGTTCTGGGAGGTCGAAGAGCACGAAGTGTGTGACTGTTGGCTTAAACCGACTTCTGCGGCACCCTGTCCGGCACCCGCCCAGACCCCCCTGTGGAGTCATCTGCTGCTCTCTTTTGACCCCACTAGAAACGTATCAGAACAAGCTGTTAGGTAAATAAATGTTTCCCCGAGAAATTATGGGCGATGTGTGTTTCTTGCGGCCCTCACAGGTGTCCTCTTGGAACCCTCTTGAAGGGGTTTGGGAGGCCTCTCGTGCCGTTTTGCAGCCATCTTGCGCGTTTTGGCGCGCTTTTGGACCGTCTCGGAAGCCTCATGGACCGTCTGGGGGGCGCCTTCAAGCCCTCCGAAAGCCGCCCGGAAACCCGCAATGAATCCCTGACTCCGAAGGGCACAGCGGGCACCGCGGGGGGAGTTTTGGAAAAGTTGACCGCCTCCCCGGGCCTCAGGAGCCTGGTCGCGGGGTCCGCATGGTGATGGGCAATTATGATGAGCGCTTGCGTGCTGCAGTCAGAGTCACCTGGAGCCAAAATGGATACGGATGCTCGTGGTGCGTCTTTGGGGGTCCATTTGGGGCCTCGCGGGGCCTCTAGGTGGCTTCCACCTTCTAGGACGGTGTGATTATGCCCTCCGCGGCAGCGCCTAGCCATAGGCGCCAGCCAAGGGCCACGGACGGCCAGGAGGCTCGTGGTATTCTTCCAGGGCGCGCTGGCACATCGAGAGGTCGAACCGCTCCACGGCGCCATGCGACAGCAGGCACTGAGCGATGCCCGCATGCCAGGAGCAAGCGGTCAGGGGGTGCTCGTGTAGCCCAGTCCCGTTGCCCGAGAGCGGGCGAGCGAGTAGCGCAAGCGCGCCTGCCCCGAAGAGGACGTTGCCCAGCCTCGCGGGCTGAAGGGCAGAGGCAAATCCCCAGGGCCAGGTCTTTGACCGGAGCCTCGGGAACCTCGCGATGGAGAAGCTGGCGCACGGCAGTTGCGAGATGGTCATCTTCACGCGCCTTTGCCAGATCAGCCAGACGATCCACTCCGCAAGGCGAGAGTCGGCCATTTCCAAATATTCGTTGTGCTTGACGTCGATCGTCGGGCCCGCGCGAAGGCCGCGGCCCGCGAGGTAGCCCATGAGCCAGGCCTCCTCCCCACGGCAGAGCTCCAGCACATCGAAATACTCGATGGGTCGATGAGCGAGGCCGCCCGGTCGAATGCCCCTGGCGACGGGGCGGCATCCTCTTTCAGGTCCCGCAAAAGGGCGCCGTCCTCCGGGTTGGCCAGGGCGGCCCAGCCCGGGTAGAGCCACGTCTGGGCTCCCCGCTGCTCGCGCTGACGCCAGAACGCGCGGGCGGCGGGCGTTGGGGCGGGCGCTCGTCCGACGCACCGGCCATGCGCGAGGCGTCCGAGGCCAGCGCGCGCGGGCCCCGGCCCGCGGAGAGGTCAGAGGTCATCAGCGGCAGCAGGATAGCGAACAGGGTGCGCCCGTTGCTGGCGGCGCCGCTCAGCTCGAACACCTCGCGCGGGCCCCCGCGCTGGTCGACCGCCTTGCCGCGGCGGCGGAAGAGCGCCCGCCGGAACAGAGCGGCGAATAAGAGGCCCATGCCGAGGAGCCTCTGCAGGCCCAGCGCAATCGCGCGCCGGCCGCGGGCCAGGGGCAAGCCCATGACCAGCGCCAACCTACGCGCGCGGGGGGCGCTGACGAGCAGGTCGCGTCCGAGAAGCTCCGCCCCGACGACTGTCGCCTCGGCTGCATCCTTCGCCTCCTTGCCCGAGCTAACGTTCGAGCCGGCGGCGGCCCTCTCGCGCGCGGGCGAAGGGCCCCCTGGTCGCGCGCCGGGCGGTCTGCGAGCCGGGCGCGTCGACGGCCAGGCCGAGGTTGGTCGCCCAGCACGATGCCCTCCCAGGCGGCCCCTTCGGGCGCCAGGTGGCGGTCGAGCACCCGCGCCGTTCTGGAAGGAAGCTGCCAGCCTGGGCAGGCAGACGCGCGCGAGACTCGCGCGCCCAGTCCGGCGCGCCCAGGCCCCCCCGCGATCAGCCCGCCATGGCAAGCGGCCACCTGCTCAGGGAGATCACGGCCCCCTCGACGGCGGCGGCCCCACAAGCGGTGCAGCGCGGCGGGCGACGTCATTGGCGCGACCGGGTAGAAATCCTAAAGGTCATCGGCCCAAACCCACAGGACATGGCCCGCGGACACCCAGGCCGGGTAGGGGATGGCCACCTCGGCGGGCCACGCGGCTGGCCCTGGCGGCCGCTCGCTGCAGCCTGGGGGCCACTGGGGGGCGGCGCGGCGCCCAGGGCAGACCTCGGCTCGGCGCGCCAGCCATCGATCGTCGCGGGAGGCGAAGGCCTGGCCGTAAACGGACGGGGCAGCGGCGAGCTGCCGCCCCCAGGCGCTCGGCGTCTCCATGATCTCGGCAGAAAGGCACAAACCAGCGAGCGGCACGCCGTCGCGGTCCCAGGCAGGCAACTGAACCGTCTCGTGGGCCGCGTCAAGCCGCCCAGCTAGCACCCCCGCCGCCATCGAGGGGTCGTCGGAGCGCACCCGCGACGCCGCCCCCACGACCTCGTGGACCGAATCGCCACTGTCCCCCCGCGTCTCGAACCCGAATCCCACGGCCATGGACGCCTGCGACAGGAGCTGGTAGCAGCGTGGAGGCGGCGACGTACAGAGGCGTGGCCTGTTCGATCCAGGCCCCGAGGTCCCTCACCTCACCATCGCAAGTGTCGGGGGCGTCGTCCCCACGAGCCATCTTCACCAGCGGTGGAAGGGGGGGGGGCACGGACTCGGCACGGACGCAGCGTGGCGGTCGGCCTTCGCGAGGTGGCCCGAGACCGCCCCGTCCTCCGTGGCGAAGCGACGGAGGCGGCCCCCGCGGAAGTAGCGGTGGCTGCTGGTCCGCTCGGCGATAGCCTCCTAGGCCCGCCTGGCGCCGCAGTGCACCCCCAAGAGCCAGGGTGCCGCTAGGCTTGCCCAGACCGCGCAGGCCCAGACCTCGGTCCGCGCCGCCCAAGGCACGCGGGGCGGGGCGGACGAGGGTGCGCGGAGTGCGGCGACCGCAGACTCCGCCGGGGGCTCCGTCTGCGCCCCCACGTCGCTGCACGCCCTGCCCTCCCCAAGGGCAGCTTCGGCCAGCGGGCTGCTGGCCCCGTATACGGGTCACGATCACGCTCACGGTCTGGAGCGCAGCTCCAGCCGCGGGGCCGCCAGGAGAGCCTTCGGCCACGGCCGGGAGGGGCGCTAACGCCCGCCGGCCGCAAGAGGACGCCGCCGCCGCCAGGAGCGAGGCGGACATCGGAGACGGCGAAGGACGGAGGCTCGGTCGCGCGGGGGCGACCGGCCAATGATAGCCTGCAGCCACAGCCCACGCACGTCGAGGAATCGTTGTATTCATGTGTATGTATGTGTGTCTGTATGTTCGTATGTATGTCTGTCTGTCTGTCTGTCTGTCTGTCTGTCTGTCTGTCTGTCTGTCTGTCTGTCTGTCTGTATGTATGTATGTATGTATGTTTGTATGTGTGTATGTATGTGTGTGTATGTATGTATGTACGTGCGTACGTATGTTTGCATGTGTGTATATATGTATGTATGGATGAATGGATGGATGTCTGTCTGTTTGTATGTATATATCAGCATGAATGTTCGATTTATGTATGTACATACATATGTTTGTATACATCTTTACATCTAGAGATAGATCGGAGGTTGGGGGGTGAGATCGCATTGGAACGGAGACCCCCAACCAGGAAATCGTGTGGTTATGTTCGTGTCGTGCGTGCGGCCGAGGCGAAGCTGCGTGGGCGCGCGAGAGGAATGATCCCGCCGTTGCCAGGGTGAAATCAAGACAAATGATTATCCCCCTCCCTCCCGCACGTCTGGCGGTGGCTCGCGGTGTCCCGCGGTCCCGTGGTGTCCCGTGGTGTCCCGTGGTGTCCCGTGGTGTCCGCCGTTGCTAGGGCGAAGTCAAGACAAATGACTCTCCCCCTCCCTCCCGCCCGTGCGGCGGTGGCTCGCGGTGTCCCGCGGTCCCGTGGTGCCCCGTGGTGTCCCGTGGTGTCCGCCGTTGCTAGGGCGAAGTCAAAACAAATGATTCTTCCCCGCCAGCCAGTCCGTCCGTCCGTCCGTCCAGCGTTGGCTCGCGGTGTCCCGCGGTGTCCCGTGGTGTCCCGTGGTGTCCCGTTGAGTGAGATCGATAATGAGATCGATACTGAGATCGATGTGGTGCCCCGTGGTGTCCCGTGGTGTCCCAAGAAGTTTGATCGATAATGAGATAGATGGTGAGATCGACTGGTGTCCCGTGGTGTCCCGTGGTGTCCCGTTGAGTGAAATCGATAGTGAGATCGATACTGAGTTCGATGTGGTGCCCTGAGGTGTCCCGTGGTGTCCGCGAAAGTGAGATCGATAGTGAAATCGATAGTGAGATCGACAGGTGTCCCGTGGTGTCCCGAGGTGTCCCGTTGAGTGAGATCGATAGTGAGATCGATCGTGAGATCGATAGTGAGATCGATGTGGTGTCCCGAGGTGTCCCGTGGTGTCCTATGGTGTCCCGTTGAATGAGCTCGACAGTGAGATCGATAGTGAGACCGATAGTGAGATCGAGGGGTGTCCCACGGTGTCCCGTGGTGTGGTGTCCCGTTAAGTGAGGTCGATAGTGAGATCGATCGTGAGATCAAGAAGTGTCCCGTGGTGTCCCGTGGTGTCCCGTGGTGTCTGGTTGAGTGAGATCGATAGTGAGATCGATTGAGTCAGATGTTTGTCCCCCCCCTCCCCCCCTCACAACCTCCTTATCACCCGAAGGGTGGTCGGATATGCGTGTGTGTGTGGTGTGTGTGTGTGTGACTGTCTGACCGTCGCCGTACCAATGGGCGGGTCGGCACGGCCATGGCTCGCGGTCGTTTGTGAGTCCCGCGACGCTGGCAGCCTCTTGGAGCGCCCCAGAACGCAGGAAACTCGAATAGTGGAGGACCCTTGAAATACTGATAAACAAAAAAAAAAAAACCCAAAAGGAACTCAAACATCTGTGCCTCTCAAGGCCCTCGTCTGGGGCCTCGTGCGCCCGCTGAAGCCTGCCCGAGGCCGTCCTGGCGCCTTCTTGGGGCCTCCTGGGAGCCTCTTGGGGCGAAGAACCCAAAACGTCGCTTCATGCTCCTCCTCTTGAGCCCATCCTGGGGCCGTCTGTGAGGCATCTTGGGCCGACTTTTCTGGCCTTTCCTGAAGAAGTTGCAACGGATCGCTTGAACTGTTGAGAAACAGAGTGCACGCGCTGTCACGCCGACTGGCGGAGCACGTGCAGGAGGGGAGGAACGGGGAACGACGGAGGGCGGAGAGAGATAGAGAGAGAGAGAGAGAGAGAGCAGCCTTCAAACATCACGCACGCGCTGCCACAACAGCTGGAGGAGCACGTGCAGCAGGCATCAGGATACGGAGAAATGGAGATGGAGGGGTCGAGGTCGAAGAGCAGCTTGCCCTCTGGATCTCAGGGGGGCGGGCGGGCGCCTGGCAGGCACTGAAAGAGGTGGCGGGATCGAAAAACGGTCAACGCCGACGCGCCCCCGCAAAGTCAGAGGGGGCGGCACCCCATGCCGCCTGCCGCTCAGATCCACGCGGACCGAACAACCGATGAGTATACCTGTGGGTTCGACGGCTAGGTGCCTGCTGGGCCAGACCAGCCGCATCTCCTGCAGAAGAACACCGATCCCGGGCCCGAGCAGAGCGCACGGGCCGCTCGGATGACACGCGTCATGACGCGTCTTGATCTGACGTCCTTCGTGCTTCCACTACCGAAATAACATTCGTTTCCATCATCCGCACATCTGCGCAAACCTTTGTGCCTGGCCCTCTGGAACGAGTGCGGCCACAGGATTTATTGCGCGCGCTGCCGACGATGTTGAGGTTTCCCTGCGCTTGCAAGGTTCAAGCAAGCGCTGCGCGCTGCGAAAAACAAAAAAAGAAGGGGAAACGAAATGCACTGGAACTGCTCCATGTTTGAAACGTCGCATCAGAGCAGAACAATCGTCCCTGCACTGTCTCGGCTCTGCATGTCTCGAATACACAACCACAAGACGAGGAAGCAAACATTTACTACTAGTAGTAGCCTGGAAACGTCGCGAAGGAACAGCGTGACCAGGCTGGCACTTGTGCCGCCGGGTGCCCTCGTGGCGTCCCAAGAAAACAGGAGGGTTGGCAGCCCGATCGTCACCACAGCGCGACGGGGCTGTGGGAGAGACTCTTGCCCCGTGGTTGGTCCGCCACAGTAGGTGCAGACTCGCCGTACCACCCCTGAGAGGCTCGATGGGGCTACTTGAGGGGGTCCCCCGACGTGGGGGGCGCGGAAACTTACGTCCTTGGGCAGCGGGGCCGGCCTCCGCTGCTCGAGGCCGGCGGCCAAGGGGGGGTGGTGCCGGTGGCCCGTGTCTCGGGGTGGCATCTCGAGGCACCTCGCAAAGGCGGCGCAGATGTGACGCCCGGGGCGGGTCTGTGCCGCCATCCATGTTGCGAGGTCCGACTGCATGTGAATTCATGCAGGAACCTTGGGCACCTCCCTTCGGAGTGTCGCCCAGATGTTCTGTCCGGGCACGGAAAAACAGCGTGGTCAGGAAAAGCCGAGGACCAGAATGTACAGCCCCTGTCGCTGCCAGAGCTGCGCAATCAGCAGGGACGGATGAGTCCCGCAAGTGAGGCTGGCACTCTCCTCCCCTCCTTCTCTCCTCGGCACCACCCGCATCCCCCTTCTTCAAGAACGCACGCGCGCGCGACTAATAAAGCCCTCTCGGCACATGGCCCGCCTTGCTCGCGCCCAGCGCCGTCGAATGGAGCGCTCCAGGGCCGGCTGCGGTTGCGCCCGCGCCCTCGCCCTCGTCCTCCTTGGCCTCCTCCGCGCTCCCCCCCTCAACCCCCGCGTCCCGCGCGTCCAAAGAAACTGTTAAGTCGGACATGTTTCTCTACAGGGGGAATATTCAAAAATAATAATCACAAAACAAATATGGGGACGATTTTGGTTGACTATTTTTCACTATGTTTGATGATTTATTGGCTACTTTTTGCTTTCGTTCAAAATGCGCCTGTAGGAAGACATGCCCGACCTAACGAAACTGCCAACCGCGCGTTCACTAGGCAGCTGGCCTCGGGGCGATGAAGGGGTGAAACTTGTGATTTCTAATGCGGCGCAGCCGGCGCGCCTTCCACATCCTGGCGTTCTCCGAATAGCCCTGCGTCGCCGACACGGTGACCTCGATCACGGCCCCGTTGCTTCCAGCACCAGCAACTCCGGTCAGCCGCGATCCGTTCCACAAGATGGAGAAATCACGGGCGTCGCTTGAGGTGGCAAAATTTACGAATGCGATCCCTCTAGTGGTCCCACTGTCAAAACTGGTCGGCATGTAGGCGTAGTCGTAGCGGTTCTCGAAACCAGCCCTGTCGATGAGGTCCAGCAGGTCATTCTGCGTCACAGACATCGGAATGTTGCGGATCATGAGCGTGGTGATAGCTGGAGCGACAGGGGTGGCGGGCGCCGCATCCTCGGTGGCTGCCGGCATGCTGTCGACGAGCTCGCCTTGCCGAAGCTCCATCTCCGCCAGGTCGGCCCGCATGCTTGCCAGCGCCCTGGCGGCCGCGGGGGCGCCACTGGAGGCCCCCGCCCGCCCTCCGTTGGCCGACTGTCTCGCCCGCGCCGCGCGGTCTGTCTTGCCGGGGGGGCCTGCGGCGAGCCCCGCGTCGGCGGCGGAGCGCGGCGGCATGCTGGGCGGCCTGGTTGGCGAATAGGCTGGCGCCGCCCCCGCGGCGCGATGGAGCAGCGGAGCGCCTGCAGTCGTCAGAAACAGGGCGCCCCCGCGCGGGTGGTCGAACTCGTCAACGGCCCTCCACGTCTCGCCGCCGCTCGACTGCAAAATGTGGTGGTCTTCCTGCCTGCGCGGCAGCGGCTGGCCATGGAGCAGCGGAACGCCTCCAGCCTGAGATGGCAGCTGCGCATCGGCCGCCGAGGGGGCGCCGCCGAGGCCCAACTGGGCTGAATCCTGCGCTTGCTCGGGTGGGTGGCCGCCTTCGGTTTCTGCCCGCCGACGCCCGCGCGGGTGGTCGAACTCGTCAACGTTCATCCATGACTCGCCGCCGCTCGACTACAAAATGGATGAGCCCATACCGTGCAACGATGTACGCATGCCATCTGGTGTGTTGTCGAATGGGTGAGGGTTCACGTAGGTCTCAAAATATTCATCATTATGGATGCTCCGACATGACCCACGCCTCGTGAATGAGTCCATGTTGTCCAATGGTAAGCGTCAAGTCAGCTAGATCAACGCACAAACACAAAAGCATCTTAACCCGAAGGCACTGCAGCCCAAACTTGAGCCATAATGTACGAACGATGTTGGAGGCCTCTTGGGCCGTCTTGGAGCGTCGGAAACTTGAAAAGTGGAGGACCCCAAAAAACATTCAAAAACCTACGGGAAATCAGAGATTTTCGCCTCTCTGGACACTCGTCTGGGACCTCGGCGCCCACTGAAGCCTGCCCGAGGCCGTCCTGGCGCCTTCTTAGGGCCTTCTGGGAGCCTCTTGGAACGAAGGACTCGAAATTTCGGTTCATGCTCCCCCTCTTGAGCCCATCTTGTGGCCGTCTTTGAGCCCTCTTGGGCCGTCTTGGGCGCCCCTGGGGCTGTCATGGAACCCTGTTAGAATGTCCCGGGGCCCTCCTCGGGGCCTGTTGGCTCGTCTTGGGGTGGTCTTGTGGGCCTCGTGGGCCGTCTGCGATTGTTGAAACTCGAAAAGTGCGGGACCCCAAAAACATTGAAAAACCAATACGAAATCAACGATTTTTGCGTCCAGGGGCACTCGTCTGGGGCCTCGGGCGTCTACTGAAGCCTGCCCGAGGCCGTCCTGGCGCAGCATGGCACCTTTCGCAAGCCGTCCATAAGGCAATTGTGCTTCTCTCGGGGTGTGATGGACCGGTCCGGTAAACTATCGTGCCAATTAGTGGGCCATCTGTTCGCCCATGGGGCCACTGTGGAGGCCACGGGGGTGCTCGTGGGGCCCTCAGAGCCTCCATGCGAACCCGGGCACGTGGTTCTGGGCCTGCCCCCGGCGTTCCTCGACATATATATATATATATATATATATATATATAGAGAGAGAGAAAGAGATATATAAAGAGAGAGAGGGAGAGGCACACAACTATACGAAACTGCAAACATACATGCGTACATACATGAATGCGTAAATGCATAGATACATGCACGTACATACATATGTACATACATACAAACAAACATGCGATCTTACCGACATACATACATACATACATACATACATACATACATACATACATACATACATACATACACACATACATATGTACACGCATACACTAATTATATTACATGACATCCCATCCCACTACATTACAATACATTGCGTTACATTGGGTTACAACACATTGCGTTGCATTACGTGTACGCCCTGACAAATGTACTAAAAGAACGCGCGCTACGCGCGCGCCAAAGTTCAGTCGCAGATGAGCCACGGGTGTCGCTGTCAGCCCCGCTGTGGCCAAACCGACGATTTCCAACGTTCTCGGGCCCAAGCCATCTACGCAAAGAAACGCATAGTCAAAACGCGGAGCGCCACGTTCCCGCGCATCTCACAATCTCGCTGTCGCCATTGTTTGGTTGATCGAACTGTTATTTCCTATAATTTACCTTCCGCTCTGCCCCGTCGTGACATTCGATTATTTTGCACATGTGTTCGGTCTCCCCATGCCCGATCACGCAGACATCCACCTGCTCCTGATGTTGGGGCTGGCTCGGGACCTCTGCGCGCGCGTGGGAGCGCGTTTTTTGTTTCCCGTTTCTTTGTGCTCTAGGCTTCTCGTTTTCAGCGGTCGTTCAGCTGTCGGGTATCTGCAGAGGGCGCGCGCAGACTTCCGGGTCATCAGTGCCCTTCTCTGCAACCAGTTGTTGTCAAGTCCGTCCACGGGAGTGGGGAAACTTTTTTGTGCTGGGCGCCAAACCTGATCAGAAGGTTCGGGCTCGCGGGGGATGCCAAATGATTTGCCTGGCAAATCCCATGCGTGGTGCTGCCTGGAGCTCTGACGGGGCCTCTGGCGGCACCTCCTTGGCGCTCTGGCGAAGCCTTTTCAGGAGGTGTGTGTGTGTGTGGGTGGGGGGGGGGGGGGCACGAACCCTGCGAAGTTGCATGGTCCCGGTGCCACCCGCGCCAGGACGCGCAAGGCGTAGCCTCAGATATGGCACGACGATCTTTTGACAGCACCGCGCACAGCGCTACGGAGCTGGACGCCCAGGCACGCGAAAGAGCTGACAGTGCACTTCAGCGAGACGCGGCAACGAGTGGGCGGGATATCATTAGCAAACGAGTATACTCCATCACCCCAAGACGGAAACATCTGTTCCCGCTTTAGCGAGAGTTCTGTAAGAACAGCGTTGCAAACACATGCCAACCTGGCTGGACATCCAGTCCAGGGTTGAATGCTTGTGAGAGGGAGGGGGACTTGAGCCGGAACATGATCCTACGGCACTCATGGCTCGTTTGTCATAGCTCGTGAGCTATACAATGATCCCGCTGCCTCCAGTGTCAGAACGCGCAGGGCGTGGCCTCCGATTTGGTACAACAACCTTTTGGCAGCGCCGTGCGCAGTGTTACGGGGCTCGACGCCAGGGTACGCGAACGAGCTGGCAGTGCACAGCAGCGAGAGACGGCAACGAGTGGGCGGGACATCATTGCCAGCAAAAGTAGCTCTATCACCCGTGCCCACAGCCACGTGCACTACGGAGTGTTCTAAACAACTTGTTCAACTTGACTAGTTATCGACAAGTACGGGTGCAAGCTGGACGCATATTGCTCGTTTAGGTGGGACAGGAAAGAGGAGGCCAACAAGTCGCACAGGGGTGCGGACAGGCCTGGGCCCGTCTATTTCGGAAAATACCTTGGGAATCTTTACCGCTCAGAACGAGATCTTGGCGACCTGCGGCAAAGCACCGGCCCCCAGATCCAGTGCATCTTTTGAACTGCTGTATGGTGTCACAATGAATGATGAGGATACCTGTTCGCTTTTTCCACTGGGCCCCGCGCCGGCAATTTCGGGCGCCCAAGATACGAGCCGCAAGCTTTCTGCCAAGGTACTTTATATGTCTTGTTTGCCAGACCCTAGACGCGAATGGGGTTCTCAAGGATGACGGGGGCCCCGAGGGATACGAGCTGGCAGATGATGCGAAAAGTGACACGCCAGCGCGTTCGCGATCGCGGCCCACGAGACTGGGGATGCTCCAAAGGTTGGCCCCGTCGCCCCTCAGAAGACCCGGGCCTTTGCCATCGCCCTCGCGGGCGCGCGGCCAGGCCAGGCAGGGGGGGGCGGCGAGCGGGGCAACTGCGAGGCCGAGGCGAAAATCTCATATCAGACGCCTCCTGTTACGAGCGCGAAGAATATTAACGCGATCTCCATCGTTCACGCCCCAAGCTTCTGAAGTGGCGCCGAGCCCCGAGACTGCTCTCGAGAGGCCGCCTTCGCCGCCGAAGAGTTCGACAACTTTCTTGCCGAGGAGGCGCCCGGGCACAAGGCGGCGCGCGGCGTGCGCGACGGGGGCGTCTCCTCGAGCCCAGCCGGGGCCATGGCTGCACGGCCCCGCGCCTCCTCGCTGACCAGCTTCTCCTGCGGCTGCGCCCGACCGCGAGCCTCGCGGCGGCGCGCAGGCCGATCGCCCCTCCAGCGGCCCCTGTCCTTCACCTCCGCTTTTGACCCCCATCGATTCGAGATGTCGTGGGATGGGGCTGCCGCGACGAAGCTGGCAGAGATCGGGCTGGGTCGCCGAGAGGCCCGCCGCCCGGGCGCCCTTCCTGAGACTCTCTCTCGAGCTCCGGCAGTCGAAATCGGAAAGAGCTGGCCCGACAGCCGCGGCCCGCAGCGCGGCCGCCAGATATCCGAGGGCCGGGGGGGCTGACGAGTCCAAGAGAAGGAGCCCACAAAGGACGCACGCGCCCAGCTATGTGCATGAGCACGGCCCCTCGATCCGCGAGACCGGCCGCGTCATTCAACATTTGCGCAACGCGTACTCTCGAAACCAGCGTGGGTTCATGTGCATGTACGTCCTTTTTTCGCTCCTGACAAGAGCAACGTCTCGCCGCACAAGCCAACTTTGCTTGGCTGACCCCTCTCCGCTCGGCGCAGGTGGATGGCGCAGCGCTGGCCCCCGCGCGTCGGGAGCGGCAGGTCGTTGATCTACGACGACAAGAGCTCGACAGGTCCGAGGTGCGCTGAGAACACGAGGAGCACTGCCAGGGCCATCGCGAACTTCCCGTCATTGACGAGCTCCGTCGCGATAAGCGCCGCGAAGATGAGCGGCAGTGGCGGCCTGGCCCTGCCAGGGTCGAGCCTGTAGAAGCCCTGCAGCGCCTTCGCGGCGCGCGCCAGCTTGTCGGGGCCTTTCTTCGAGAACGACGGTCGAAGCTTCGCCCGTGCCGCGCAGAGGCCAGTCGCCTTCCCGACGTCGATCCCCTCAAGCCACGGCTGGTTGAGGTAGTCGACCGCGGCGCCGCCGACGTGAGAGGGAGGCCCATCCTGAGAGCCCAGCGCTCGAAGCCGCCCGCCCGCTTGACGCGCGTGGCGCGGGTCCTCACCGAGACGGCGTTGGCCCCCACGAAGGTCTCGATGTGGCTGTCGGGGCCCGCCGACGCCCCGACGCCGATGGACCCCGCCAGCTCTCGACGGAGACTCGCGCGAGCCTCCCTGTTGGGGGCCGCCCGCGCCAGGCGCTCCTTCTCCTTCGCATCCAAGGCGCGAGCCCGACGGCCAGCTGCTGGATGGCGTCGCCGGGCCGCAGCTGGGCCCGGGCCTCGCGGCAACCGAGCCGGGCCACCTCGAGGCGTCGGGGCGCGGGGGGCCCGGCTGAGGCCTGAAGGGGGCCTCGCCTGCGCCAGCGGGCGCTGGGGCGCGGCCGCCACGGCCCCTTGGGGCAGGGGCCCCCTCGCCATGTTCGAGCCGAAGGTGCCCCCGCAGGCGCGACCCTTTGTCCGCGGGGTGACGCCCCGAGGGGGTCCAGCGGCGGCGGGCGCGAGAGGAGGTGGCGAGCTCCAGGGCGCAGATCCTTCTACAGCAGACGGGCATCGCGAAGTTCTTCATCCTACCCTCTCGTGGCCCAGGACATCCCCGAGGTTGTATCCGAGGTGAAGGCGGCGAGTGCGAAAGGCCCCCGGAGCCCGCATACTGCGCTTGATCCCAGGCAGCGTTGCCCTAGACTCCAGGCCCCCGATGCCCTCGCTGAAAATGAACGGGGCGGCGTGCATTGTTTTCCGCCTCGCCCCCTGAAGTAGAGATTCTGGAACCTCCTGCAAAAAGAAATTGGGCTCGTGTGGGGGGGGGGCTCGAAGCGGTCCACAATCTGCTTCGCAGTCTCCAGATTCTCGAGCGGGTCGACGATGCTCAACGCAGCTCGGCGAGGCGCAACAAGTGGGGCTGCGCAACGATAGCGGGACCTCGCTCGGGCGCCCCCTGCTTCAATGACGTCGGACCTGTTCCAGGCACTCGCGCCCGCGGCGCAACCGGAGAGCGAGGCGCCAGCAACTCTTGCCGGGGGGGCCCGCGGCATGCGAAGACCAGCCCGCGCGAGCGGCAGCAGGAGGCAGATCCACTTGCACCCCAATGCTGCCGACTGCCAGAGCCGCCTCTTGCGACTCCAGCTCCCGCGCGCGAGCTGGCACGGAGCGTTCGGGGGGGGCGCGGGGCGAGTGGGGTGGAATGCCGGCGTGACATAACCCAGGGCCTTGCTTACCTGCAAGCCTGTAACGCGTGGCCTTCGTCTCATGCGGGTAAAAGCCCCGATTGCCTTCTCCAACCTCGATGACATAGGAGACGCACCCCCCCTCCCCCCGCCCACGAGATGCCCGGGGGACTCGCGCGCGTCGGCGACCTCAACCTCCTCGCGTACCAAGAGGCCCACGCGTCTCAGCTGGCTTACGGCGAGGGTCTTGCAGGCGCTCGCGGAGTCCGGGTCGATCCCCATCGCGAGCAGGTGGTCGCAGCGCGGCAGCGCCGCGGGCCCCCTGCCAGCGAGGTCCGGGGTCGGGGCGCCCTCCTCGAGTGGGCGGCCAGGGCCCGGGCGAGTTCCCAAGAGGGCCAGATGCGAGTGAGCGCGACGCGCAAACCAGGAGGCCCAATACCACCCTTGCGGGCAGACGCGCGCAACAGGATGAATGCGCCCTGGGAGCCCAGACTGGCGTGGGAGATTCTCGGACAGGGGCGCCCGCGGCCGAGGCGCTGCTTGACGGCGTGCCCCAGATACTTGCGTAGCCAGTGCGGCAGCACGAGCCAGTAGAAGAAGTTGCCGACGTCAGACAGGGCCCCGTAGGGGCGCCGGCCCTGGGGAACATGCAGACGGGGCATGACTGCCCCAGTAGCGACTCCGAAGTGGCGCGCGAAATCTTCGGCTGGGTCCACGAGAGCCCACGGCCATGCGAAGGGCGACACCTTTCTTGTCGACAAAGAACGGAGCGAAATGGCCCCCGACCGAAAATTCGAACTCAACGACGCCGCTTCCCACTAATATTTCACGAAACCTTCGCAGGCAGCCTGATCTGCTCATGGGTGCTCCTGTGCGAGGAGGACTCCACCACCTCCCCCCACTCCTGCGGGGACTTTAGCATGCGATCGGCCCCCTCGATTAAACGCCGTCGCCCTTCCTGGTCAAGCGCGCCCTCGAGAAGCGGGGCGCATGCCCCAGACTGAGGCAAAGACGCCGGGGCAAAGCAAAAGGCCCTAACCCGACTCGAGGCCTCCCCCAAAACGTTGGAGAGGCCAGTCCGCGCGGCCCCGCGAAAGGCGCCGCGCGGCAAAGGTGCAGTTTTACCGCTGCCCGGCACTGCGGAGATCTTTCGCAGCACCTGATGTTAGGCCCCCCTCTCGGGCGAGATTCGCAGCGGCGTCCGCGGGGCCAGCGCCGCGCAACTCATTTAGCGTCTAAAAAATCCGATTGGCACCATGCGCCTTGCGCTCTCGCCCGCGGAGGGCCCTGCCCGAGAGGGAAAAAACAAAAAAAAGGCCAGTTGGGCCGGCGGCTCGCAGCGTCAAGAGGCGGAAGAGGAAACATATCGCGAGGCCCATCTCCCTGGACTGCCCGTCCAAAACAATGCCCACGGGCAGTGGACACTTGCGGAGGACGGGGCGGGGCGCTGACGTTGCCCACCCCCCTCGCCTCCTGGGCCTGGAAAGCCCCCTTTGGTCGGCCGCGCGCGCCGGGACGGGGGGGGGGGGGGCTCGTCCTCCCTCGCCCGCGGGCTCCAGGCCGCCTCTGCCGCGGCCGCGGCCTCTCCCGCGCCCGCGCGCTCGGGCGCCCAGCCCCTGGCGGGCTGTCCTGCTTCCCCTGCGATCGCGGCCTGATCCTTCAGCCGGGTCGCCACGCGCTGGGAGAGAGCGGGGTTCGTCCCGCCTCCGGCTGCCTGCGAGCCCCATCCAGTGAAGTGATCTGCCGATGAGTAGTCCGGATTAGACGGCGCGGCCCTGTGAGCCTCTTTTATCAAGGCCATCCTTCTGACCGAGAGTTCAGCCCGCTTCGTCGACGGCAAGTTGAGCTGATCGCAGGCGGCCGCGGCGCCCAGGATTCTACGAGAATTGGTGTTCATGCACTGACCGATCTCCATCGGGGATGCGTCCTGCTCGCGCCCAACGCTCGCGATGCTGGTCGGGGTTGGCGCCATCATGCCTGATCTGCTTCAGCTGCCAGCAGGTCGTCGATGGGCCCTCGAGCCCTACTCCTCCTCGGGGCGGCGTGGAATCCATGGCAGAGACGGCGTCCGCGAAGCTGATCTTGCGATCTCCCGACGCGCCCAACTGGATCGGCAGCGCCCGCAGGCCGTCATGCACAAAACGGTAGATATCAGCTACGGGCATCCTGCGAACGAACGGCGAGGTCGGGCCCAGGGGGATGATGCCACGGCCCCCCGAGATCAGCGCGTCGTCAGGGAGAGTGGGGATCTGCGTGCCCGTTGCGGTGTCCAGCACATCCTCGGCCGCCACCCAGACGAGCGCGGCCGCCAAAGGCGCGGCAGCCGCGGCGCCCGCGCGGTCTGGCGCGCTCGCGGCCGCAGCCGCCGCCACACCTGGCGCGGGCGCGGGGCCCGCCGCGGGAGGGGCCGCCGCCGCTGGGACGAGCTGGTGTCCAGGCAGCGGCGCCACAGGCGGAATGGCCCCCGCTGGTGGGGCGGCAGCTCCCAGTGCGGGGAGCGCCGCGGCCCCCGCTGCCTGCGGGCCCGCGACGCGTGGCACCGCGGGCAGCGCTGGCGGTGCCACTTCCGCCTGCAGGGCACCGTCCCGCACGAACTGGAGCATCTCCGCAGCCGTCGGGACGGACTGGAACTGGTAAATGTCGCCCACCACGATGCCTGGGCGCGCACCCCCAAGACCAGGCGAGCCCCTGAACTCAGCGACGTCGGCGTTGTCTACTCTCAACTCCTCCAGAAGATACCACCATCAGGAATCCAAACTGCGAAATGCCCTGGAACACTTCCAACTGCTAGAATGATTCGTTCATGCCAGAACTGTCGACCAGGGACGTCGCATCTGACCAGCACCACCCCACCTGGCGCCGCCATGACGCTGTCTGAGGACTGCCAGCTGCTTCGGCGCCAGCTCACGCGCCTCGTCCTGCGTCTCGGTGCCTCCCTTGCCGAACGAACAGGCGAGGAGAGGCGCCGCGCTGCCTCCAACACGAGCGCGGCAATCAGCACAACTATCACGCCAGCGACGAAGCCCACAACCCCTGCCGACCACGAATCTGACATACCCTCAGGTCGCACAGTCGGACACGTGAAAGTCGGACAGGTGATGTTGACCGATGGGGTCGAACACGACACAGCTGGACAGGTGAATCGCTCGGGGCACGGCGGGCACTGCTGAGCACCGAGTGCCCACACAATGCTGGGGTCGGCGGCCTTAGAAGCTGCTACTGTGGAGAACCACGCGACCATGAGAAAGACTTGAGTCGGAACATTATGTTACGGCACTCATTACTGTTTTATCGTAGCTCGTGAGCTGTACAAATATAGCCACACCCCGCTCGCTCGGGCGGGTCCGCCCTGCAAGGGTGGGAGGAGCAAACATCGCGTGAAATAACATGGTGTAAGGACGCCTGCTCTCTCTGGCGGGGGTTTCCCTGACGTTTTGGCGGGGCTTGCCCAGGAGGGGAAGGAGGAACACGAAACCTGAGGAAACTTATGGTATAGCCACACCCCTCTGACGGGGCGACCTCGGGCGCGGTGAGAGGAGCAAGACAGAACAGGGACTGCGTATGGTATAACAACACCCCTCTCGCTCTGCCGGGGCCGCCCTTGACGGGTGGGAAGGGCAACGCAAATTGTGAAATGATAGGGTGTAGCGATGCCCCGCTCGCTCTGGCGGGGCCTGCCTGGCGCTCTGGCGGGGCCGTCTCAGGAGAGGAGGGAGGAGCACGAAAACTAAGGGGCGAGGGGAGAGAAAGAGAGAGAGAGAGAGAGAGAGAGAGAGATGAAGAAATAGAAAACAGGGAGGGGGCGGGAGAGAAGGAGGGACGGAGGGAGGAGGCCTGGGCCATCTGGGCCATCTTGGAGCGCCTTGGGGCCTCCCGCTCCCGCTCTGTGGCCCAGCTTGGGCCTGCCGTGGGGCTCTCTTGGGCCGTCTGGGGCTCCTCCTAAGCAATTTGGGCTCTTTTGGGTGCCTCTTCGGCGGTTTGAAGGCGGTCTTGGGGGCGTCTTCGGCCGTCTTCGAGCATTGGAAGCTCGAGAACGCGAGAAAGCGAAAAACATGGAACAAACCAATGCAAATCAATGATTCGGGCCTATTTGGGATGTCTCGGAAGCTCCGAGAGACGTTCCGAACGTCTCTCGGAGCTTCCTCGGGACCTCTTGGCGGCCTCTTGGGCTGTGTGTTTGCCGTCTTGAGCTCCTCTGGAGCCACGTTGGAATCATCTGGGCCGTCCTGGAGCACCTGGGGGCCTTCCGCTCCCGCTCTGGGGCCCAGCTTGTGCCTCTCCTGGGATTCTCTTGGGCAGTCTTGGGCTGCTCTTGGGCAATCTTCAGGCTCTCTGGGGCCGTCTTGGGGCTCTTTTTGGTGCCTCTTCGGCGGTCTTGGGGCGATCTTCGGTGAGTCTTCGGCCGTCTTGGAGCGTTGGAAGCTCGAGTACGCGAGAAAACGAAAGACATTTCAAACACAACGAGGAATCAAGGATGTAGGCCTCTTCGGGCTCTCTCGGGACGCCTCTCGGAGCTCTCTTGGGCCTCTTGGAGGCCTAATTGGCTGTGTATTGCCATGTTGGGCCCATCTGGGGCCACGTTGGGGCCATCTGGGCCGTCTTGGAGCGCCTTGGGGCCTCCCGCTCCCGCTCTATGGCCCAGCTTGGGCCTGTCCTGGAGCTCTCTTGGGCCTTACGAGGCTCCTCCTGGGCAATTTTCGAGCTCCCTGGGGCTGTCTTGGGGCTCTGTTGGGGGCCTCTTCGGCGGTCTTGGGGCGGTCTTGGGGGCGTCGTCGGCCGTCTTGGAGCGTCGGAAGGTCGAAAACGCGAGAAACCGAAAAGCATTGGAAAAACCCATGGAAATCAAGGATTTGGGCCTCTTCGGGCTCTCTCGGGACGCCTCTCGGAGCTCTCTTGAGGCATCTTGGAGGCCTCTTGGGCTCTGTATTTGCAGTCTGGAGCTTATCTTCGCCCACGTTGGGGCTATCTGGGCTGTCTTGGAGGGGCTTGTCGAAGTCCCCCGGGGGCTTCTGGGAGCGTCTTGGAGCTCTCTGGGGCAGTCTGGGAGCTCCACGGCCCCTCCGGGGTGCTCTGGGAGCGGTCTCGGAGGCCCCGGTCCTCCCATGCGCGCTCGAAGCCCGGGCCCTGGGCGCCCCCGGGCCTCGTGCGCGGGGATATATATATATATATATATATATCCATACATATACATATACATATACATATACATAAACATATACAAATACATATACATATACATATACATATACATACACATACACATATACATATACAC
>CAUYUJ010017864.1:215195-222105 GCA_963575745.1 Prorocentrum cordatum
GCCTCGGCGCCGCGTCTTCCCAGGTGGCGTCTCTCGCGGGCCCTGCCGCCAGGTGCGACCTCCCGCGGGCCGCCGCGGAGGCCCTCTCTTCGGGGCGCAGAGCGAGGGCGGCCTCCGCTTCGGGCGGTGGCGCCTGGGCGGTTGGCGAGGCCAGCGGTGCCGCTTGCGACGCGTCCCGCGGGCGCTGGGCGCAGCTCCTCCCGGGTCTCCCGCCCTGGCGCGGCCGCCAAGCTGCCGAGGGCGCACTGAGCTGGGTGCGATCTGCAGCGGGCACTGCCGTCGTGGAGGTGGCAGCCCGGCGCGCATCGCTCTGGGCCCTCCCAGCCACAGGCCTCTCCAGGGGGGTCTTCCATCTGGCGCACGGGGGCGTTGGCCAGACTTGGGCCTGGGCTTCCTTGGACCTCATCACCAGGTGGGGCCTGCCTGACTGGCCCGTGTGGCTGCTATCCCACGAGGGAGGCACGCTGGAGGCTTACAAGACGGACATCCACGCTCAGTGGGCGCCAGGTGCCTTGCTGCGTGGGCCGCCGCTGCCGCACGGCACGAGCTCCCGCTGCCATACACAGAGCTGCGACCACAGATGTCCCATGACGTCCGCGGGGCCCTGGGCTCCAGCCTGGGACGGAAATTGCTCGTGGCGCAGCGCTCTCTGGCGAGGCTGCGCGGCGGGTTCCTATCGCTGGGCAACGTGCAGGGCTGGCAGTCGCGGGCCTGGAGGCGGTCGTGGGTCCTCTGCGGCGCTGTGCAGCCCAGCCTCTCTTGTGCGTCCAGCAGGCTGTCTCAGCACGGGAGTGCGCGGCCGCTGTGCTGGGCTGTGGGCTGGGCCAGGCGGGCTACGCAGAGGCACTGCTCCTGGCCGCAGAGGTCGAGCGCGGGGTGGCCCAATTTTGGGCGAGTTGCGGCTGAAGAGTCTCCTTCCCTTGCTCTCCCCTCCTGCCCTCTCTCGCTCTCTCCTGCCCCCTCGCCCCTCGCCCTCCGCCCTCGTGTTCGCTGCTGCCAGCCCTGGGAGGTGGTTGATGCGCCTCCCGGCCCCCCTTGAGGACGTCTCTTGTTGATCCTGGGGCCCGTCGGTTTTGGGGCCTTTCGAGGCGAACCCTGCCGTGGCCGCGGAGGGTCTTTGGGTTGCGGTGTTGGGCCGGGCCGAGGGCATCCTCAAAGGCGTCCTTCAAGAGCCGGCTTGGATCCGCGCACTCGGCGGTCGTCCCGAGGGTCCTCGCGGGGGTGGTCTCTATGGGAACGCTGCGTGGCTGTCCGCCGTGGGGGCCCTCTGGCGCCCGTCCTCCCTTCCTCCCCTCGCCGGTCTTCCTCCGAAGGTCGGGGCTGGGACAGGTCAGGGTTCCTCCCCTCGCCGGTCTTCCTAATTGCAAAGGCCGGTGCTGCCCAACAACTTCACCAAAGAGGCCGTGCACGCGGACTCACCCGGGATCCGAAAGGGTCCAACCAACCATTCAACCAACCAACTAACCAATCAACCAAGCAAGCAACCAACCAACCAACCAACATCCTCCTCCTGCTCCTCCTCCTCCTCCCTCCTCCTCCTCCTCCTCCTCCTCTCCTCCGCCGCTCCTCCTCCTCCTCCTCCTCCTCCTCCTCCTCCTCCTCCTCCTCCTCCTCATCCTATAACTCTATACTCCTATACTCCTCTCCTCCTCCTCCTCCTCCTCCTCCTCCTCCTCCTCCTCCTTCTCCTCCTCCCCTCCTCTTCCTCTTCCTCCTCCTCCCTCCCCCTCCTCCCTCCCTCCTCCCTCCTCCCCTCCTCCTCCTCCTCTTCCTCCCTCCTCCTCCTCCTCCTCTCCTCCTCCTCCTCCTCCTCCTCCTCCTCTTCCTCCTCTTCCTCCTCCTCCTCCTCTCCTCCTCTCCTCCTCCTCCTCCTCCTCCTCCTCCTCCCTCTCCTCCCTCCCTCCCTCCTCCCTCCTCCTCCCTCCCTCCCTCCCTCCCTCCTCCCTCCCTCCCTCCCTCCCTCCCTCCCTCCCTCCCTCCCTCCCCCCTCCTCCTCCTCCCTACTCCCCCTTCCCGCTCCTTCTCCTCCCTGCTCTTCCCTTCTCGTCCTCCGCGCCCCCCTCATCCGCCGCCGCGGGGGGGGCTCTGCTGGGCCAGCGGCAGGGGGAAGCACGAGGAGCCCGGGAACAAGGGGCCTCGGTCCTGGGTCCTGCCGCGGGGGGGGGGCCGGCGCTTCCAGGCGGCGGGGCCGAGCCGACGGGTTGGGGAGCGAGGGGAGGGAGGGGGGAAAAGGGGCGGAGAGGAGAGGAACAGGATGGCGAGGGGAGGAGAGGGAGGAAAAGGGATGGAGAGGGGAGGGACTGGATGGCGAGGGGAGGGAGGGGGGAAAAGGGACGGAGAGGAGAGGAAGAGGATGGCGAGTGGGGGGAGGAGGGAGAAACAGGGAGGGAGAGGGGAGGAACTGGATGGCGAGGGGAGGGAAGGAGGAAAAGAGATGGAGAGGGGGGGGGAGGGAAAGGGTGGCGAGGGGAGGGAGGGAGTAAAGGATTGGAGAGGGGAGGGACTGGATGGCGAGGGGAGGGAGGGAGGAAAGGGATGGAGAGGGGAGGGGAGGGAAAGGGTGGCGAGGGGAGGGAGGGAGTAAAGGGTTGGAGAGGGAAGGTACAGGATGGCGAGGGAAGGAAGGGAGGGAGGGAGGAGGGAGGGAGTCGAGGGACGAGGGGGAGGAGGGGGGGGGGGAGGAGGGGGTCGCAGGCCGAGGGGAGGTAAAGGGTGGGGGGGGTGAGGATGGTGTCGAAGTAGATGGGGTCGGCGTGGAGAAACATGCCTTGAACTCTGAATTACATACTTTGTCTCGCTTGGTCTCGTCTGCGTTCCCCTTCCCTTGCCTCCCGCGCTGTAAGCGGCGCACGGGAGTCGGCGTGGGCTCCACGTCGAGCCGCATCGCCGATGCAGCGGCGATGCGGCGCGATCCACCGACCGGAAGGGAGGTGTGGAGGATGAGCGGTGGTAGCAGCAGCGGCGCTGGCAGGAGAACTCGCGGGGATGGCTGCGAAGGCGAGGGCAAGGGCAGAGGAGAGGGGGGCCAGGAAGGGACGGGGTGGATAAGGGGCAGTTGTAGCAGCAGCAGCAGCAGCAGCAGCAGCGGCGGCGCTGGCAGGACGAGCGGCGAGGATGGCTGCGCGGGCGGGGAGCGAGGACAGGGGAGGCACGGCGGTCGACTGGCGACGAGAGGCTCGGGAAACAGGAAAACACCGATGCCGCTCCTCCCTGGACCCCGCCCTGGGTGAGATGCGACCAGCATCTCGAGGAAAAACCCGACCGCGGCGACGAGGGACCTCCGGGACGAGCAGCGGCATCGGCACGGGCTCCTCCCCCGAGGTGCAGGCCGCGCCCTCCGCGCCGCCCTCGGAAGAAGAAAACCCTGCACAAACATTAACTGTCGGAGCTCCGCAGATTGATGTTCATACCGTGGCTTCGTCTTCGAGTGCCCTCTCTTCCCCTGGTTAGATGCTCATTCTGGGGACCTTCCTGTAGCCACTCGCTCCACTCGTGCGTCGAAGCTGCGTCGAACCTGAGTCGAACCTGAGTCGAACCTGAGTCGAACCTGTGTCGAATCTGTGTCGAACCTGAGTCGAACCTGAGTCGAACCTGAGTCGAACAGATCCGTTAGGTGGGCCCCAGGAAGGTCCCCAAAACGAGCACCGAACCCCGGGATGCAGGCCGCGGCGGGGAGCGATCTCCGGGACGAACAACGGCATCGGTATACCGGCATACCCTGATATCCGGTGTTGCGAAAAACTGAACATCGCGAAAAATCACAACCAAAACTCTCGAGACATTTTCGAGCCGGATCGATCCGTGAGGCTCCCGGGGCCCGAAACGTGGCAAAGTCGCCCGTATCTGTATCTCTCCCTCCCCCGAGATGCAGTCCGCGCCCTGCCGTCCCAGACACGCGACGTCCTGACTTCTGTGCTTGTCAATGCGCGGCCCCCGGAAGTTGAAAACCCGACCCTCTCCCCGGGACCGGCTTGTCATCCCGAGTCGCTCTTCGACGGCCCCGGGACCCCGTGAGGGCCCCCAAGCCAGATTTTCGGCGATGCGATCATGTCTGGGGTGCCGTCCTGGTGCCCTCCAGCATGCCCATCAGCTCCGCGTAGATGCAGCCGACGGACCACACGTCGATGGCCTCTCTGGCGCTCCGACTCCGCCCGGGGCTCCTCCTCCTCCTCCTCCTCCTCCTCTCCCCTCCTCCTCCTCCCCCTCCCTCCTCCTCCTCCTCCTCCTCCTCCTCCTCCTCCTCCTCTCACCTCCTCCTATCCTCCTCCTCGCTCCTCCCCTCCTTCGGGTCCTTTCCATTCCATCCATTCCATTCCATTCCATTTCCATTCCATTCCATTCCATTCCATTCCAGTCCATTCCATTCCATTCCTCCTCCTCTTTCTCCTCCTCCTCCTCCCTCCTCCTCCTCCTCCTCCTCCTCCTCCTCCTCCTCCTCCTCCTCCTCCTCCTCCTCCTCCTCCTCCTCCTCCTCCCTTCAGCGCCCCCCCTAGGGCCACAAGGATGGCCCGAAGGGCCCGAAGAGGCACTCCAAGGCCACCCCCTTTCTCACAGAGATCCCTCGATTCATCCTGTTGCCGGCGGAATCTGGCGAGAATCTCGGAGATCCGGCGGGTGTATCGGGCACCGCGGCCTTCCCAGAGCGTTCTGGAACGCTCTGAGAGCGTTCCGGAACGCCCTGGAACGGATTGATCCTCGTCCTAGCCCCGCCCGATCTGGGGCGACGAAATGTATACGTGATTACTGCTCCACCCATTCATGCTCGCGGCCTCACTCAAAGCACGACGAGTTCGGCCTCCTGGGGTCCTCGCCCGGCCACGGAACCGTCAAGCTGGGCCCAGGGAAAGCCAGCCCTGGGGAACAGGTCGGGACTGTCGGGGACCCCAGATGGAAAAAAACAAGACTTCGCATGAAGGGACCTCTGGACGAGACAACAGCTTTTCCATAATAGCACAGCCAATCTGCGGCGAGCCCTGGGGGAAGCAAGAGGGGGCAGTCCTTCTCGGAGGGCGGCGGGGCTTCTCCGAAGCCCTGGCACCTTCTGAGAGGCCGCCTGTCTCCAGAGACGGCTCAGAAAACCATTCACAAGGCACGAAGCCTTCTGAGAAGCCCCACCGCCTTCTGCGAAGAAGGCCTGCTCTGGGACGCACAGATTTCGGAAACCCTGAACCCAAAAACTTTCTCATATCTTGGAGGACAACTTTTTAGTTCCGCCGCGTTCCGCCGAGCTTCCGCCGGCTTCCGCCGGCTACAGCCAGCGGAGGCGGCCTCGTTTTACTTCCGCCGACCTTCCGCTGCCTTCCGCGGCGGAAGAGATGACAACTCCTTCGATCCTCGAAGGCAAGGCCATTCTTGGAACGCTCCACGTCCTGCTTGGAGGCGCGCGTCCGACCCGAACATATAGTATACCTATCTTGTAGTATATCGTTTCCCGAGCGGTGTGGTCAGAAATCGCCCGCCACGACGCATGTACTATAAGATGTCTCGGTGCGCGCGTCGCCCCTGGGGCGCGATGCACACATAGTATTAGCATGTTGGGGCGCTGTAAGCCTTCTCCGAGGCCACAGACGGCTCCTCAGAAGGCGCCAGGGCTTCTGAGAAGCCCCGCCGCCCTCTGAGAAGGCCTGCCCCTATGGCACTTCCTCCCCTGGGCTCGCCGCTCAAGACTGGGACTGGCACCGGCTTCCCCACCCCGCGAGCCGAGGTCGCACACCCGCAAGCGCGGCCCCTCTTCCGACGACTCGGCGACGAAGCACACACACGCACCGCGCCAAAAAGGAAACGCAGGTTCATCAGGAGAGAACTTGGGATCGGAAGCGACAGTGACACCCCCCTCGCCGGCACGCGGCCTGGCTTCCGAGAGCACGGCCAGGGCAAACACGCGCGGCGCACGAGCAGGAACGCAACTTTCTCGCGCGCGGGCCAGCTGTCGCTAGGACTGGCGATCGACAAAAACACAAAACACACACACACACACACTCACACACACACACAACACACACACAAAACACACACACACACAACACACACACACAACAAACACACAACACACACAACACACACACACACAACACACACAACACACACACACACGCCGCTCCCACGCGGGAGCGCAGCGTTCAGACGAGACCGGCGGGAGGCGCGGGCGAGAGCAGCACTCCGCCACCTCGCGCGGAGCCTCGCCTCCGCCGGTCGAGCACGTCCGCATCGGTGGGGCGAGAGTGGCAGCATCGGGCTCTCGCGCAGGATGTGCACCACGCCCCCCCTGCTGCCGTACAGTCTGCGACGCCGGCGACAGCACGTCCATGTGTAAAGACCAGGGAGGCCGCGGATGTTGCTGCCATGGTATTTGATGGGCGGGGGGAGCCACCCGCTGATGGTTCGAGGACTGGCAGAGCACCCGTTTGCAACGCGCCCTTTCTAGTGAAGGTCTCCAGGGGCACTCCACGCGCGCAAAGGCACCGCATTCCGAGTGGACCCAGACGGGATAGCTAGTCGACGTCCTAGAACAAGCTAGTTGATGTATCCGGCAAAGCACACGTCGATTAGCGAAGCCGACTGAGGACCGCACTGGCAGACTCGAATGCCCATGCCAAGTGAATCGGTGCAGATTTCCTCAGCCGACTTGTCTGTGTGGGCGCCCTCTCAATGCCCAAATGGCTGCCACCAGGAAGCCTTCCTTGTAAGGGAGTGGAACAAGGTTAGGAGTAGGAGTCAGGGTAGTCACCTCGAGCGAGCCAGGATGGCTCGCCCGCTCGCACCCTCCAGCCCCACAGCATAAGATCCAATACCGGCACGGCTGGACTTCGGGACTGCTGCGGCCAAGACGCCCAGGAAGACCTCCAAGGCCGCCAAGATTGCCCAACACCGCTCCAAGACGCACCCAAAAGCGCCCCTCAGAAGTGCCCGA
>CAUYUJ010017865.1:0-25439 GCA_963575745.1 Prorocentrum cordatum
TCCTCCTCCTTCTCCTCCTCCTTCTCCTCCTCCTTCTCCTCCTCCTTCTTCTCCTTCTCCTCCTCCTCCTCATCATCCTTCCCCCCCGCTCTCCGCGGCCGAGGGCGGGCCGCCGCCGCCGAAGAAGGCGCCCCCGCCGAAGGGCAAGGGCGCGGCGGCCGCCGGCAAGGCGGCGCCCAAGGCCACGGTGCCCACGACGACGACGACGACGACGACGACGACGACGACGACGACGACGACGACGACGACGACGACGACGACATCGACGACGACGACGACGACGACGACGACGACGACGACGACGACGACGACGACGACGACGACGACGACGACGACGACGACGACGACGACACCCCATCGCGTCGTGAAAAAGCACGACGGGCGTTTTGTTACCTAACAGCGAAGACTGATAGGTTTAAAGTAGGGTCGAAAGAGAGCATCATGACTCCCCAGGGTGGTCTGGGCGGGATCCGGGGACGGGTGCCGGGGACTCCTTTTTTAGCAAACAGTAACGCACTTCGTGGTCTTCGAGTTCCCAGAACTCCATTCCTGGGCATGATTTTGAATGCCCGGAGCCAACTGTAGGCCACTTCGTGGTCTTCGAGTTCCCAGAACTCCATTCCTGGGCATGCTTTTGAATGCCCGGAGCCAACTGTAGGCCACTTCGTGGTCTTCGAGTTCCCAGAACTCCATTCCTGGGCATGATTTTGAATGCCCGGAGCCAACTGTAGGCCGCTTCGTGGTCTTCGAGTTCCCAGAACTCCATTCCTGGGCATGATTTTGAATGCCCGGAGCCAACTGTAGGCCACTTCGTGTTCTTCGAGTTCCCAGAACTCCATTCCTGGGCCACATTTTGAGTGGTGAGGCAGGCTGATGCTGAGGCTGAGGCAGGCTGAGGCTGGCTGAGGCTGAGGCCGAGGCTGAAGGCAGACTGAGGCTGAGGCTGAAGCAGGCTGAGGCTGAGGCTGAGGCAGGCTGAGGCTGAGGCTGAGGCAGGCTGATGCTGAGGCAGGCTGAGGCTGAGGCTGAGGCTGATGCAGGCTGAGGCTGAGGCAGCCTGAGGCTGACGCCGAGGCCGAAGGCAGACTGAGGCTGAGGCTGAAGCAGGCTGAGGCTGAGGCTGAGGCTGAGGCTGAGGCTGAGGCAGGCTGAGGCTGAGGCGAGGCTGAGGCTGAGGCTGATACAGGCTGAGGCTGAGGCAGGCTGAGGCTGAGGCCGAGGCTGAAGGCAGATTGAGGCTGAGGCTGAAGCAGGCTGAGGCTGAGGCAGAGGCAGGCTGAGGCTAAGGCTGAGGCAGGCTGATGCTGAGGCAGGCTGAGGCTGAGGCTGAGGCTGATGCAGGCTGAGGCTGAGGCAGGCTGAGGCTGAGGCCGAGGCTGAAGGCAGACTGAGGCTGAGGCTGAAGCAGGCTGAGGCTGAGGCTGAGGCAGGCTGAGGCTGAGGCTGAGGCAGGATGATGCTGAGGCAGGCTGAGGCTGAGGCTGAGGCTGATGCAGGCTGAGGCTGAGGCACGCTGAGGATGAGGCCGAGGCTGAAGGCAGACTGAGGCTGAGGCTGAGGCAGGCTGAGGCTGAGGCTGAGGCTGAGGCTGAGGCTGAGGCAGGCTGAGGCTGAGGCTGAGGCAGGCTGATGCTGAGGCAGGCTGAGGCTGAGGCTGAGGCTGATGCAGGCTGAGGCTGAGGCAGGCTGAGGCTGAGGCCGAGGCTGAAGGCAGATTGAGGCTGAGGCTGAAGCAGGCTGAGGCTGGGGCTGAGGCAGGCTGAGGCTGAGGCAGGCTGAGGCTGAGGCTGAGGCAGGCTGAGGCTGAGGCTGAGGCTGATGCAGGCTGAGGCTGAGGCAGGCTGAGGCTGAGGCCGAGACTGAAGGCAGACTGAGGCTGAGGCTGAAGCAGGCTGAGGCTGAGGCTGAGGCTGAGGCAGGCTGAGGCTGAGGCTGAGGCAGGCTGAGGCTGAGGCAGGCTGAGGCTGAGGCTGAGGCTCAGCAGGTGAGGCTGAGGCAGGCTGAGGCTGAGGCCGAGGCTGAAGGCAGACTGAGGCTGAGGCTGAAGGCTGAGGCTGAGGCTGAGGCTGAGGCAGGCTGAGGCTGAGGCTGAGGCAGGCTGATGCTGAGGCAGGCTGAGGCTGAGGCTGAGGCTGATGCAGGCTGAGGCTGAGGCAGGCTGAGGCTGAGGCCGAGGCTGAAGGCAAACTGAGGCTGAGGCTGAGGCAGGCTGAGGCTGAGGCTGAGGCTGAGGCTGAGGCTGAGGAGGCTGAGGTTGATGCAGGCTGAGGCTGAGGCAGGCTGAGGCTGAGGCCGAGGCTGAAGGCAGACTGAGGCTGAGGCTGAAGCAGGCTGAGGCTGAGGCTGAGGCAGGCTGAGGCTGAGGCTGAGGCAGGCTGATGCTGAGGCAGGCTGAGGCTGAGGCTGAGGCTGATGCAGGCTGAGGCTGAGGCAGGCTGAGGCTGAGGCCGAGGCTGAAGGCAGACT
Organism: Prorocentrum cordatum; assembly: GCA_963575745.1. Taxonomy (NCBI): domain Eukaryota; class Dinophyceae; order Prorocentrales; family Prorocentraceae; genus Prorocentrum; species Prorocentrum cordatum. Next base: position 2,467 of record CAUYUJ010017865.1, read on the forward strand.
GAGGCTGAGGCTGAAGCAGGCTGAGGCTGAGGCTGAGGCAGGCTGAGGCTGAGGCAGGCTGAGGCTGAGGCTGAGGCAGGCTGAGGCTGAGGCTGTGACTGCGACTGCCGTTGCCACTGCGACTGTCATCGCGAATGCGACTACGACTGCGAGAACAGCAGAATTCTACAACTGGATTCTCATCTGAATCTTAAGGGGAATGCTTCCAGATATGCTCCTACACATCGCTGTTAGGTTGCTTTGCCGGGATCATTTATTTTCCGTTCGGGGGCCTTCGCGGAGCCGGGGGGCCGTCAAAGGATGACCCAATATAAAGAGCTGGTTGCGAGGGATGGGTCTAGAACTCTGGGGGTCCACGTCATGAACATGACGTCGGAGTTCTGGGAACCCAGCCTCCTTTGAGATCCTGGCCTCGCATTTTTCGCGACTGGCGAGTTTGCCTTGTTTCAGGCCCCGGTACCCTTACGGATCGATCCGGCTCGACAGATGGTGCAGAAAGATTGGGCGCAGGGCTCCAGTAGAGTTTTGTTTCTTTACGATGTTGCATGTTCTGTGGCGTCAGATCTTAGGGTCCGACGACATGGTTCTTTTACTCGCGGGTATTTTCTGCCGTCTCGTCCTTCGGGCCCCGAGGCCATCCAAACACTGACCCAGGGCCAAAAACGGCCCCGGGGATGGGGCCGGGACCTTTCAACGAGCGCTTTCTGCGGCTGTTGGCAGGGGAGGGTTCTGCCCCCTACCCCCCCCCGCTCCCCCAAAACCACGAGGGAGGGGGCGGGAGTGTCCGCCCCAGGGAAAACGATTCGGGGTGGTCCAGAGCCACCCCTTCTGGCAACGGTGACGATGACGACGTCGCCGCCGCCAGCAAACGAAGCGGACGACGGCGACGACGCCGACGACGACCACGACGAGGACGACGACGACGACCACGACCACGACCACGACCACGACCACGACATCGACCACGACCACGACCACGACCACGACCACGACGCCGACGCCGACGCCGGCGCCGACGCCGACGCCGACGCCGAACCCGACGACGCCGACGCCGACGCCGACCACGAGGACGAAGTGTAGGGCGAGGTACGGTAGGGTAGAGTAGAGTCGAGGAGGAAGATGTAGATCATATCAGGGTAGAGTAGGGTCGGCTAGACAAGAGTAGATGAGTGAGTAGAGCAGAAATGTTATAGACCAGAGCTGAGTAGTGTAGGAGTACAGTACAGTAGAGTAGGGGTAGAGTAGAGTAGAGCAGAGCAGAGCAGAGCAGAGTAGAGTAGGCGTAGAGTACGGTCAAGCTAGCCAGATCGAGCGAGTCAAGCATGGCATGCCCATTCCCACCCACCCTCCCACAACATAAAAAAAAACAGTGCTGGCGCAGCTGGGGACCGAAATCAGATCGGCAAGGTGGTTTGCCACAGCTGATGCAGCCGCGATGGCGGTTACCGATGGGAAATTCCTGGCGCGTATCAATGACTGCGCTGGTTTTTCAGTACGAGCCTAGGAGGCCCCAGGAAGCTCAGGAGGCCCCAGGAGGCTTCAGGAAACCCCAGGAGGTTGCAGGAAGCTCCAGCGAAGCCCAGGACGCCTCAGGAGGGCTCACGAGGGCCCAGGAATCCCCAGGAGGTTCCAGGAGGCTCCACGGAGCTCTTGGAGGTATCAGGAAACTCAGGGGAATCCCAGGAATCTCCAGGATGCCTCAGGAGGCCCCAGGAGGATTCACGAGGCCTTGGGGAAGCCCCAGGATGTTCCAGGAGACCCTGGGAGGCCCCAGGGGACCCTAGGCGTTCGACGAACTGGCGAGCGACAAATGTGCGCCGAGCCTGAGCGGGAGCGCAACTTTCAGAAAACATGCGCGCGGCGCCGAAGCGGGAGCGACATTTCGCTCTGTCGCGCGTGACCTGCACCGCGCCCCATTCCTGCCACGCATTTCGCAAAGCCGACGACAAGAACGTCCTCGATGAGAGTAAACATGCCGATTTTGGATTGGCTTATGCAAGGTCGGATGGCCCCTCCCGCTTCGAGTTGCCCCAGGCGTCCGTGCGCGATGCGCGCCGCGTCCTGTTCTTGCTACGCATTTTGCATCGTCGACGACAAGACAGGCCAGGTTGAGAGGAACGACGGAGACCTGGTCTTGATTCTATAGGCTTACGCCACATCCGCCGACCCCTCTATAAACTACTGCGCGTCCAGGGCTGCAGTCCACGAGGCTTTGTCCGATTCCTGGGAGCTTCTCGGGGGCGTTTGCGGGCTCTGTTCGGGCTCCCCTCCTCCTCCTCCTCCTCCTCCTCTCCTCCTCCTCCTCCTCCTCCTCCTCCTCCTCCTCCTCCTCCTCCTCCTCCTCCTCCTCCTCCTCCTCCCTGGGGGCTTTTGGGGCCGTGTTGGGGGCTTCTTGGGGCAATCTGGGGGCGCCGAGGGCTGGAAATGTGGATTCGGGTTTCCCCCGGGCCCCCTTTTGGCGCCGTCCGGGGGCCCTCTGGGGCCGTCATCGGGGCTTCTTTGGCGGTCTTGGGACGCTTGTGGGCCGTTTTGGACTGTCTGGCACGGTGTGGAAGCGCAAGAGGCGAGCATGTTTGGAACATACGTTTTCCTAAAGGAATGAGGCGATGTTCACTTCTTCGGTGCCTTTTGGGAGGCCTCTTGGAGGTGGGGCGTTTGGGATGCATTTTGGGCCGTCTGGATGCCATCTTGGGCGTCTTGGGGCGACCACTCTCATTCGACAATTCGGGACCCTCTTGGATCGTCTTGGGGTCCTCTTGGCCCGTTTTGGGGCCCTCTATGCTCCCATGACGCGTCCGTCCAGGGCCAGGGAAGGGGGGGTCAAATCTCCAGTTTGAGGTCCCTGGAGGGCGTTATGTGTGGGGGAACAATCTCACACGCGTAGAGACCCACAAGGGGTCGGAGACTTGGTATTGATTTTTCACAGTCAGGATGGGAGGGCCCGGATTGACGTCCGCGCGCGATGTGCGCTGCGTCCCATTCTTGCCACGCATTTCGCATCGTCGACAACAAGACTGGCCATGTTGAGAAGAACAACGGGGACTTTGTATTGATTTTTACAGTCAGGATGGGACCCCACGGATGGGGTTACTATCGATTGAACAGAGGGGGGAGTCAGAGCATATTCTAAGAAGGAATAGGAATAAAGTAGAGTAGAATCGAGCAGAGTAGAGTAGAGTAGAGTATGGCACAGTAGGGTAGAGTAGAGTAGGGTAGACGAGAGTAGGGTAGAGTAGAGAAAAGTAGCGTAGGGTAGGGTAGAGCAGGGTGGAGTACAGTAGAGCCCTGGGAAAGAGCTGGAGCGAGCCTTAGTGGTATTCTGTCAGTGCCTCCGCCTGGCGCGGGCGCTGGCAACAAATAGGCCGCCCCCGCCGCTGACGTTTGCCCCTTCGTCTTCGTCTTCGTCGGCGTCGTCGTCGTCGTTCTCGTTGCCCCGGGGGGTCTTGGATTGCCCGAATTATTTTCCTGGGGGAGGGGGAGAGGGTTTCTGGATTCTTTGGATAATTTTCCGGGGGGGGGCCTGGTTTCTGACCCCCCGTAAGATGTTGGTGTTTTTTTAGGGGGGGGGGCCTGGTTTCTGAACCTTCGTATAGACATGTTACAGGCCAGCGGCGGTAGATCGAGTTCCTTCCGACCTCCGGGGCCGCAACCAAAAACATGTTCGAATGGTCGGGGGTCTTGAGGTTTTCGCTGCGTTCGGCTCGTACGGGCCGTTGCAGGCCAGGGGGCCGCCGTACAGAATGGTGACGAAGACCAACAGCGATTCTTGCCCAATCTTGCGTAACAGAGCTCGTTGTCCATTCATTCAGGGGCAACGCCGCCTACCCAACAGCGGCTTCTGCTGGCTTCGGACAAAAAGTGCTATCGGGCAGTATCTCCATTGTTGCCGTTCTCGTGTCGGTGTGCCAAACAGGGGGGGTACGGAAAAGCATCGACCCCCCGTTGCCAGTACGGTCGAGCATGTGATTAACAACCCTCCTCTTGAAAAGTTGGGCCAGCATTTCAGAACCCGTTTGCCGGAGAGTTGGTCCAGCTCCTTGCAGCGTGAATAAGAAAATTGACCCATGCACGTCCCAAGAAACCTCCAGAGAGCTGGCCCAGGCGCCTCAGCTTACCACGGTCTTGATCACGTGTTCGGCTGTGCATCGCCGATCTGGGCTTAGGGTGCAGTCAACCCGCGTGGTAAGGATGGGCAGCCTTCCCAAGGGTAGATACCCTTGCATCCTCGCCACCTCGGTCCATCCTTGGCCGCTTCCGCTGGCCGCGCCCCGCCCGCAAAGTGTCGACATGGCCTTCCAAGCCCCTTGCGTCCTCATCGCGCGTCCTTACTGTACGGGTTGACTGTACCTCGCCCTGCCTTCGCTGCCGGGGGCCCACGCACCGCCGACCTGCCGGCACTGCACCGCCGCTTCCAGGCGAACGTTTCGCCTGCTGAGCCGCCACGCCCCGTCGCCCCCCTCGCAGCCTGGCAGCCGAGAAGCAGCCTGTGCTCCCATTTCTATCGACGCGGCCTCGCCTCACCCGCCGCAAGATGTTTGCTTGCTCGTCGTCGTCGTCGTCGTCTTCGTCTTCGTCGTCGTGCTCGTGGTGCCCACTGTGTCTGTAGAAGCCTGCCGTGCTGCGAGCTTCCCCGGGTATGCGTGGGCGTCGTTTGCCGGCGCCGCGCCGAGGGGGGAATTGAGAGGGGCAGGCCTTCTCAGAAGGCGGCGGGGCTTCGCGAAGGCCCTCCCCCCGTCCTTTTGTAGGAACCCCTCTTTGGCTTCGGAGGAATATTCGAACGCTTCTCAGATGCCCGGAAGCCTCCTGATCCTTTTGGGAAGGCTTGCCCCCTGCTTTTGTTCGCCCCTCGGCGCGCCGCCGAGTTTCGGCATGAGGGCAGACGCGTGTTCCTTTACATCGATGCCCCAGCTTCTCCCAGCGCGGCTCCGCACGCGCGCCCCTGGCGGCGCGGCAGCCGGGTCACTGGGAAAAGAAGCTCCGTCGCATCATCCGGTCGATTCGTCCTACAGCCGATCGGGACCACCGGACAGGGATACGACAGGGAAAACCAGTTCAGTAATCGGGGGCCCTGCTCCTCCTCCTTCACCCTCGTAGGTGGGGAGGAGACATTGGGTCCGATAGTTCATTGTTCCTCCTCCTCATCACCTCCTCTCCCTTCTCGTTCGGGAGGGAGAGCTGCCGATGTCTCAGCTTGCCCCTCTCCGTGTGCGGGGCGGTGCAATTGGGAGGGAATGGTGGGCGGAGAAGAATGAGGGGAGACGGGCAGATGAGGAAGGATGAGGCAGATTAGGATGCGAAGAAGAAGAAGGAGGAGGAGGAGGGAGATAATGTGAAGGCGAGAAGGAGGATGAGGACGAGGACGGGAACGAGACGGTGGAGAAGGACCACAGTATCTAAACCGAGCATCCCTGTGTGATGCTGTGGCACATCCTCCGTTGACGTTGGCGTGAGTCTGTTTTCTTAGGAATCAATCATTCGTGCTCTCGTTTCAAACGTTCTTAAAACACAATGCCGGAATGTTCGAACCCTCGAATATTTGCTTTGGCTGGCGGCCGCGTTACCTTGCCGAAATTTCCCCTTGATTATGCCTCCCTCGCCGCTCGTGATCGTGAAGCGTTAGCATCTCCAACAGGTGCACGGCTGTGGGGCGGTTGATTATCGGAAAGTGCTGTCTATCTGGAGAACTCCTCACAGCAGCCTAGCTCTGGGCGTAATACGGTCAGGAACGTTAGCCGAGCGTGTCGCGGCGCTGGTTGTGGCCCACCAGGCTTCGGCGCAACCAACTGAGCAAGTCCCAGTCCCCAAGCATTGACGTTCCCAGCTTTTCCCAGTCTCCCGCCCCACGAAGCAGGGCGACACGATAGCAGCATGCAAGGAAGGCGCAGCGTGTCGCAGCGCCACGCTGTGCAAGAGGTCGTCACCCCTCGGGCGCTCTCAGAGAGACGATCTCCTCCGTTCATCCAAGCGGGGCCGTTCGTCAGAGGCCCGCGCGGATGTCTCGACTCGGCGCTGGACCCCCTCTCCCTGACGCCGGAGGCGCCGCCAGGGGTGCCCAGCGCCGATCCAGGAAGCCTGCGCGGACCCGCGGGCCCTGGAACGGCGGCGGGCCCACCCAGATTCCGGGCGGGTTGGTTTCTCCAGTCCGCCCGAAGTCTGGGCTGGGCCGGTCAAGGGCAGCTGGCGTGACATGCGGCCACGTGTCGGCTCGACGTCCTCTTCCCCTTCCTCCTCGAACGGTTTGCGGTGATGACGACGAGGACCAAGAGGACGAGGGTGACGACGAAGACGACGAAGACGACGACGAGGGCGACGACGAGGGCGACGTCGTTGCCGAGGACGACGCCGAGGACGAGGACGTCCATGACCACGACGAGGACCGCGACGAGGAGGGAGAGGAGGATGAGAACGAATATGGGGACGACGATGTCGGCGATGACGTCGGCGGCAGCGTCTGCGACGACGGCGGAGACGACGACGGAGGCCAAGTCGAGCATGCAGCCGCTGTTCGGGCGGCGCCTGGACTGGCACTCGCTCACCCAGGAGAAGGTGTCCGGCACAGTGTTTGCGGGCCTCAACGAGGAGGCGCCCCTCGCCCCTGGTGGGCGGTCTCCGCGCTGCCCTTCCTGCGCCTTCCCTCGCGTCCTCTCCTCCCTTCTTTCTCCTCCCTTCTTTCTCCTCCCTTGTCCCCTCTCCCCTCCTCTCTCCTCGCTTCTCCCCTCCACTCTCCCCCCTCCTCTCTCCTCTCCCTCTCTCTCTCACTCTCTCCTCTTCTCCTTCTCCTGCCCTTCCTTCCTCCACAGCTACTCAGTATGAGTGAATACTACTCTCCGCCCTCCCCCGAAGATGGCCAGGGAGGGGCCCGCAACCCTTCACATATTATTTCACGCGCAAAATGTCAAGCGTTTTTTTCTCGTATGGCGTGCTTGATCGAAACTCTTTCGGTGTCTGCTGCTGTTTGCCCTCGTCCTCCTCCTTCCTCATCCTTCTCCTGCCCCTCTGGCTCTTGGTCAGTCCAAGGATTTGGAGGCGTTGGCGTTGATGCCAAAAAGAACTGCCCCTCTGGCTCGTCCTCCTGCTCATCCGCAACTTCCTCCAATGCACGCAGCTCTCCTCCTCCAATGTACGCGCATGGCACGATGTGGTCTTTGGAGGCCCAGGTCCGGTAGGACACGCGTCGGCGGATAGAAACAGAAACCATCGCAAGCGGAAGGGATGGGTGGAAGGGGTAGGATGTCACTGGACGGGGCCAGGACGAGGAACAATCCGTTCCGGAGCACTCCGGAACGAGAGCGCTCTGGAACGCTCGGAGAAAGCCGCGGCGCCCGAGACGTCACTTCCTCCAGAGCCGCCGGATCTCAGGGACTTCATCCTCGCCCGATGGTTTTCCGCCCTGGCCTCGTCTTGTGTCAGGAGTGGCCCTTGCGCACCGGGCTCGCCTCCCTCCCCTCTCCTCCCTCGTTCCCCCTCTCTCCTTCCCGCCGCGGCCAGAGTTGGGCGGAGCCAGCTCCGAGGCGGGCCGCGTCTTTTCGGATGATCACTCGTCAATTTCGGCGTTCCCTTCTTCCTTTGCTGGTCGGCGCCCCCAAGCTCGCGTCCAGGCGTCACTCGCACCTTTACTTTTGTCCCCGCATCCTGAGTGGGGTGCTTGTTTTCCCAGAACACCCTGTCTCTCCTCCTCCTCCTCCTCCTCCTCCTCCTCCTCACGTAAGCTCTGCAGTCCCTTCTCTTGCAATCCCCCTGCTCATGCAAGCTCCACATTCCTCGTGCAAGCCCTGCCCACTCCACGAGCCTCTCAGGCCTTGGAATTTCGTGACCTCCTCATGCAGGCTCCCTGGCCTTCTGTTGCAAGCCATCGTCACTCCTCCTCCTCCTCCTTTTTCTTGGCCGAGCTCAGAGCGGTCCAGCCGCTGAAGCGTCAGTGTGCTCGGCAGTCGGAGCCCGACTACCGAGCGATGCAAGGGCACAGATGCCTCGATCTTCTCCGAGGCCACGGCGCGCCTGAGACGCCACAAGGAACATGCAATCTCTGTGCCCGTCAACCAGACCACCTAGAAGTACTCACCCTCCTCCCAACCACGTACTCGGACGGGCACAGAGCCAGCACTATGGCCGTCGGTAGACGACCACCTCAAGCAAGTAGGAGAAGGGGACGACGAGAATCATCTAGGATGAGAAGAGGGAGAAGGGGCTCGCCCCTGGTGGCACGCCGCCAGGACGACGAGCAACAGCTCAAAGCACGAATTTGGGGGACGGGGAGGCTTGGGGTGGCGCTCGACGGTTTGTTTCACCCGCCTTACCACTTGCGCCTCCCTTGCCCTCCCCGTCCCCTACAGAAGGCCGCACAGCATCCCCCTTGGTCGGCCCCTCGATAGTCCAACTACTCCGTGGTAGCGCAGAGCCCGAGTAAGACCTTCGTACTCGAGGGGCCGCCAAGGAGGGGGACGAATATGATTACTCCTCCTCCACCAACTCCGATAAGACAACTCCTCCTCCAAGATGTTGTCGCCCTAGGCGACGGAACACACGGTGCGCACGGCACCTCACAGCCTACAGGCTGGGCAAAGCACTGATGCAAATCCACACTCACCTACGCACACCTCCAAAACAACTTACAAGCTCCTGCGAAGACTGGTCGACAGAGTCATGAAAAAAAAGGCCCTTTTGAAAGCCCTGCCAATCAGTACACCAACAGCCCGTGGAAGTTCACCCGCTTGGCTCTGTTGTCCATGGTAGGCATGACAGCAGCGTTCAGGCCCATGGTGCCGCAATTCCATCTCATAATCACAATGTGTATGAATGATCATCATCTCTCTAGCTTCTGTAGTTCCAAACATACAACCATCAATCTCAGTGTGGCCCACACGGGCACCAATAGTCTCAAAGTCTGGCATGAAGTTCTGAATGTTGTCGTAAGCTTTGCGATCAACTATGACCGCCACTGGAACACCGGCCATGGTACCTGCTTGCAGTAGTCTCCACGCCGACCTCACCTGAGAGTTGTCTCCAGAGAAGCTCCGTCGGCGTTGGGGAGGCAGACGTCGGATACCCCAGGGTTCGGTTAGGGTACGCCTCTGGTCAGGTCCGACTCCAAGCCAAGTTTTCCCACTGAGATGAATAACAATAGCCCCTACGTGGCCTGACTGCATACGAGTGACAATCATCCTCATCTGCGACTCTTGTAGTCCAACAACCGTGCCATCCTCGTCCTGCCCAGGGTATGTTTCCATGTCAAGGCCACATGACTGATGCAGCGCCTCTGAAAATTCAACATCGCACTCGGCTTGAAAGACATTGAGCAATACCATTGTACCGAGGTCGCCAGTCTGCATGCGTCGAACTGCGTTGGGTACTTCACGTACAGGTAACCATACCTCAGGGGCTTTGACAGGAACAAGCCTGTCACCTTTGCCGCCAAGAGGGTCTCCGTAGCGAGCCCGCTGTTTGACCACCCTGTAGTTGTATCCTTGCTGAACTTGCTTCCTCTCACGTAATAGATCTTCCTGCCGTAGAAGTTCAGCTTCATCAGCAGAGAGAAGATCCCCATTGTCCAACAGCCATGATATACACCTGTTGCCTCGTCTGCGCAGATGCCGTAAAAGATTGGAACGATCTCCGAACGATGTGCCACACGCTCCACACTGCGTTCCTCGCGCGACCAGTTGGGCTCCGTCAATCGGCTGATGTTCCAAGAAGTGTTTGCGCCATGCCGACTCCTTCGAGCATACCCATCCACAGGTATAGCACACGAATTTCTTCTCCAAGTCCGCAGTGACCGCCGGCGCCATCTGGGCATTGAGACCTCTTTCTGCCATCTGCATTTGGACATTCTCCAATTCTCTGTACACGTGATACTCCCATGTAGTCTTGATTTCATTCAGGAAGCTCCTCCTGTTCAGTCTGGCGTACTGGAACCACTGCTGCACCGTCCAAGCTGCGCGAGCTCTATCCTTGCTATAACTATCAAGCCACTCCAGGTCGTCACGAAGCAGTGAGACCCAAGATCCACGTTCGTCAGCCAACTGGTCGAGAAGTAGCCATAGGACAACAGGAGCCTGCAAAAACATCTTCCCAAAGTACATTAACCTCTTCTTACGAATAATATCTCTCAGATGCAGTCTCCTCGCAGAACATAGGACTTGTTCGTCGTTGTAGAAGCTAGTGGTCTGGCGATGGTGCTGCAGACCTTGTGCCACACGATATGTCGCTATTCGAGGTGTCTCTAGCCGTTGTAGGAGTGACTCGCTGAGTGCTGTCCACGTCTCGGCTAAGTAGGTGAGGTGCACGTTGGCCAAGGTATCAACAAGATTCGTTTTCGCTGGCCTCGACATACCCCCAAATTTCGAGATCATCTTCTTGACAGGCATAGCCGCAATCTTCTGCTTCTGCACCAAGTGTGCTATCCGAGGACCCATCTCAAGGCGACGGTTGATCATCGTCCCTAAATACTTGTACTCCTTCACCACGTGCACCTGGATATCACACCGTGTAGGTATAATCAAAAGTTCATCTTCATTATCGAGTCGATCTCTCAAGTCGACAGGTGCTTGCCTGCTAGGTATGATAAACATGGCTGACTTGGACTTCTTGTAGTTGACCAAAAAGCCGTGAGAGAGCATAGCCACATGGACTGCATCCGCAACTTCACCAGCAAGTTGTATAGGATCTTGTCCTACTTCAACAGACTGCATAATTAGGGCATCGTCAACGAAGGAAATATCCGTGAGGCGGAGGTCACCTTGTAGTTCCGCAGGTGCAAAACAGCTCTGGACTCCATCCACCCGCAGCGGCAAGCTGGCACCTAGCGGTCGTAGGGCCTCGTCAATGCTCTTGAGAGGCTTGCAGAACGCTGCGTTGAAGATCGCGTCGGCTAAAGAGCTTCCTGGGCGCGAGCTCCTGCGTGACCTTGCAACAGTATTTATAGTATTGGTGCCGAAGTGTGTGTCTCGATGTCCTTCGATCAGTAAGGCCAGGAGGTGAGGGTGCGCTCCCAGGCCATCCAAGGCTGCTGGTTGTGAAAGGATAAAAGTCAACAAAGGAAGCATCGCTATGGGCAAGTCATGATGGTGTATGATGTATTCATCGTCTCCGTCTGGATCGCCAAGTCGAGGTAGAACCATACTGCGCACCACCGAATAGAAGGCCTGCACCAAGTCAATAAAATATAGAATAGCCGATCGACCTTGAAGCTGCGCCGCTTGAATAAACGAAACTGCAATGTGAACCAGCAACGCAGGGCCTTTGGCAGGTCGACCTCCACACTGAGTATCGCGGAGGAGTATGTCAAGATATCTTGTGAGTTGCTGCCGTAGAAACTTATGCCAGCACTTGCTCACCACCCCATTCAACAGGATGGAACGATACGTTTGTAGTTGCTGTCCAGGTCCGCCTGTTTTAAGTAGAGGAAACACAGTGCCGTGCTTCCAATCGAAGGGCTCTTGCTGGTACACGCTCGTCTTGAACATAATCGGCCCGTAGTGCCGAGCAGCGGAACGAGGGCAAATACGCAGGAGGTCGCCATGTATATCATCCTTCCCTGGAGCCTTACGCCGCTTGACTCGTGAAAACATTCCTGCCACCAATCCAGCATGCGGTAAACAAGCGGTGTCCAGCTCTGTACCATCAATGTCGTGATGCATGCGCTCGTTGTATTTGGTCCTCAAAGCGTTCTCGCCCATTAACTCTGCGTCCTCGATGTTCGCGAAGTATTCCAGTATCATCAAATCGGCTTCCTTGTCCGTCGTTGCCACCTGACCTGCCGAGTCCACCAGCATAGGATATCTGCTGGACTTACCCTTCCTGCCTCCATACTTGAGCAGTATCTTAAGTAGTCGCCATTCCCCATGTGGTTCGTTGTTCGCAGCACACACATCCATCTGCCTCGAGAGATCTTCCAAGAAGGCCGTGCGGTCGGCATCAACCGCTCGCCGAACTTTCTTAGCAGTATTAGCCAAGAATGTGCGAAGGTGATCCTGGAAGTCGTTAGCCGTCAGGCCGCCTTCCCTCATTTTTTGTCCATGACAGCGGAGGTGCAGAACATCGGATTGCCAAGGCAACTCCTGTCGAGGTCGAAAGAGCGGATCATCCAGGTGATGAAGTAGTTCTCGCCAAGGTGGTCTGGCTTCATTGTGCTCAGGGAGCCATCGCCGTGCCCGCATAACGTACCTACGTAGTCGTACTAGTTCCATCGTAGACTCAGAGACGCATCCTTTATACGATGTCAATCTGTTGGTACCAAAACACGTTCTAGCAGCACGCCTAATCAACTGATTCGTCATTTCAAGATGGTCATTTACATCGAGCTCCCACTCTGGCAGTAATGCATTGTCCAAGATGGTAGTGAACTGTTTGACCTTGCTCTCGTCTTTGAGCTTAGACTGATCCAGATGCAGCGCCGAACGCTGTTTGCCAACCGTGCGGACTCCGCTCGTCCTCAGGTCCAAGATAACTGGGTGATGATCTTCTCCATCGCTGTAAGAGTCGAATCCATAGTCAACCTGGCATTGAGTTACTGTGTCAGCCCAATGTGAGTCCAGAAGTATGTGGTCAATACGATGTCGGACTCCAGCAATAGAGGTATATGTGTGTCCACCTTCATGCGGATGCCAAGTAGAAGCAAGAGACAACTGATGTGCTTCTAGTACTCGGCGCATAGCTTTTGCAGGTCCATCGTCGCAGGCAGGGACACAGTACTCTGGATGAAATCTACCAACTAGCTCCCGAGGCCCACCCGAAGATACGTCTGCCTGCCCGATCTTGGCGTTCATGTCTCCAAGTACTATAGCAGGAGGCCACCGCGACATCATCTCCTGCACATTGGCCCACCAGTCGGTGTACGAAATGCTCTCATGCCTATCGTGAGGGGCATGCACCACGTAAACGAAGATATCGAACTCTGTTGTCGTCAGCCTGACCACCAAAAGCCTCGGGTCCTTGTAGATTAGTCTGACATTGTTTTTCTTGAGCAGCTTCTCGCCATTGGGTACTGAGCAATAAGCTTTGTTCATGTTCACTAGCAGTGTGCAACCGAGCTTCGACTGCTCTCCTGAGCCAATAATGTAGAAACCGTCTCGGATACCTGGTGCCGCCGGTGATGGAGCCTCCTGCAGGCCAACGAGGTGCGCACCCAGTTGCTGAAATTGGAGCCGTATTTGCTGTCCTCTGTGAAATTGCCCTGCTTGCGGCTCCCCCATGTTGGCACGCTGTGTGTTGAAAGTTATCACCCGAAGATTCACACTGAACGGTATAGTCTTCGTAGCCGTTCCTGTCGGTGCTGAGGTCGGCTGGAGTATGGCTTGCTGTCGTATTGCCTGATATGTGAAGCCATGCTCCGTAAACTTGGGGTAGGCCGCGCTATCTAAGTCCTCTCTATCTCTCAACATTGCCCATCCCCAATTCAATGCAGGATTAAGCTGTACTACCAGTTGCTGTGGAAGAGGTGGAGGTGGATGCTCCTTCGCATGCTTCGCAACAACATCCGACATCTCGTTCCAGGGGTGCCCGTCATGACCAGCTGTGTGAGACAGGGTGATCCTCCTGGTACGTCGGGCAGCGTCAAGGGCATGGCTCCCCAGCCGAGAGAACGGCTCTTCCTGGGCCACCCCTGACGAAATGCGCCACATCGCGGGTTGGCAGTCGCACACCACCTCCACCTCGACGTGCGCCTCGAGCTGCAAGGCATATAGTAGCGCCCATAGAATGCCTGCCGTCTCGGTGGTCACGCTGTTGATCTGGTGGTCGGACAGCTCCACGTTGATGCTGTCCACCACGTAGGCGCTGAAGTAGCCCAGGAACTTGAAACAATCGCCGTCAGTTGCCAGCACTGTGCAAGCCCAAGCTGAACTCGTAGGCTCACTATCGTGATAGGAGCCGTCGCAGAAGATGAAGATCTTGCTCACTGCATTCTCCAACCTCCGCGAAAGGGACATGGCCAGCATGCTATGCTCATGGAGCGACATGCCAGCAAGATTCCGCTGCAACTGAATATGCCATCGAAGCCGTTGAAACACCAAGTGTAGTGGCTCGGGCGTCTCCAGAGAGCAAAAACGTCCATAGCAATTATACTGAGGTGAGACCTGGGCGTCAAGGTGCCCGAGCCTTTCTTCGGCTCTCGGAGTGCCTTCGATGAGTTGTGCATCGTGATTGCCACAAACCACTGGAGCAGCTCCGCTTCCCAACCTTTGCTGAGGTATATGTGCGGACGAGTCCGCAAAGTCACTTAGAAATCGAGCATCTACTCTGACGGATGTTCCCAGCCCACTCAGTCCAAGACTGGGAACCCGTAAAGCGTGGGCCATAATCTCCGCTGAGGTCTCAGCCCCCGACGCTGGCTGAGACCCTTCCCATGCGCTCAGGGGCGCTGGGACGCGCCTTGTTCCTCCCCGCGGTGATCAGGAGGAACGTCCACTGGTTGCTGATGCCTTGCATCAGTGGGTACTCGAGAACGAGGTATGTCGTCAGCTCCACCTTGCTCAACAGCCTGGCTTGACGACCATTCGCCGCTCGTAGTGGCGACCCCACCTCTCGTCTTCTCATGACGTGTGCGACTATCTTCGGTAAGAGGCGGGACCTGCGGGTACAAGAATTGTCTCCCATACTTCCGCGCTGGCCTTTTGTGCACCGTGCTCCTGTCAGTATCCTCTTCCCCTGAACGAAATGCCTGTTGCGCCACGTCTGAAGGTACCTCATCCTCAACATCTGCAACATCCAGACCTTCCAGACCTTCACCGTCCCGATGTTCATCTCCGTGGCCGGCCTCCTCCGCAAGTTGTTGTACAACCTCGAGTCCGTACTTGGCTAACTCCTCCTGGTATTGTTCTTCTTGTTCCTCTCTGGCTACCTTTCTGTCATGCATCAAAAGGCTGATTTCCTCCTCTTGAATGGCCTCGAGTTCAGCTGCTACCTCCCGATCATACCTTTGGGCTGCGTCCATGATGTCTTCTGTCGAAACTGCGTCTGCCGAGTCCATCGTAGTGGGATAACGATCTAGAGGCACGTCACGAAAAACTTCAGCCAATAATTCAGGTACCGCCGTCGGTGAAGAGTGCACAGAATCGACTTGAATTACTTCTCGGTGCTCGGCTCGTTGCTGTGCCTCACGCTGCTCTGCCTCCTTGTATTCTGCATTCCGAGCCGCTGACATCCGTACCTCCTCAAATGCATAGACCTGCCGTTCTGCATGTAGCCATTCTTGAAAGTCAGCTTCTTCCTGCTGTCGAGCAGCGTCCTCATCAGCAAGCGCCGCATCCACTGCCCTGGTCATGGTCGAGGGTGGTGAGGAGTAAACTGAAGAGCACAACGGCGAGCCCGCCATATACCTCTGGCACTCGTAGTCGATGTACATCTCGCTGTCGCGCTCAGCCTGCCTCTTCTGCAAACGCAACTCTGCCTCAAACTTCTCCGTCTCGTTCTCCAAGCTGCTGCCAGGCTGAACTCTGGATACACCTGTCTTGCCATATGGATTCGTTCGATTCGATCGCGGAGTCATTCCTTTCCCTTTCTGAGCACGAAGCCGTCCCATCTCCCCTTCATAGTGCTGTGTACGAGCCTCTGCTGATCGGACTGCCTCCACGAGCTGCTGTTGTCGTACTTCATCTTGTTGCCGCTGTTCCGCTAGTTCCATCCAAACCTTCTGGTACTGCTCGTCATTCTCGGCCTTCATCTCCTGCACCTCTCTGAGTTCGCAAGCCACTTTTGCCAGTTGACTTCGCTTCCATTGCTCCATGTCCTCGGTATCTTTCTGGTGTTTGGCTTTGTCCATCTCGATGAATGCCTGGCGCTGTTCGTCAACCTCCTCTGAACGACGCTGGAGCTGATGCATGATCGTCGCGATCTTAGCCATTTCCTCCTGCCCAAAACGCTGTACTTCAATTTCTCGGCTTGCAAGTTGCTGCCTCTGATGCTCCAGTTCTTGTTGTTCTCCGCTATGTTCTCGACGCCCACACTCGATCTGGACCTGCAGCTGCCGATTCTGCTGCAGTAGCATTAGGTTGTGATGATGAGCTGCTGCCGCCGCCCTCTGCTGCTCCAGCCATTCGTTGTGCCTGGCCGCCTTAAACTCGCTCTCGTAGACCTTGGCCTGCTCCTTCGTGAGTAGTTCTGTCCTCGGCGCTGACTTGGCTACCGATGTCGCCGCCACTGAACTGCTGCTGTCAACCGTCATGTGGCCATCAGCTTCCCTGCGCGGTGGTTGCGGCGTCACCTGAGATGGCGGCATCTGCGGGGCTTCTGTCGTCGGCGCCTGAGTAGCAGGAGTCTGCATTTGTTCTGGCATTGAAATCAACACAGGAGTATCTTGCCGACCTTGTATGAGTTCTTTGTGACGAGTCTGTATACCCACTGGAAGCGGTTGCGCCGACTGCTGTGAACTGGGTACAGGCACCGATCCATACACCTGAAACGCCGATCTGTCCAACGAGCTCCCTGGCATACTTCCTGCTGGTGTACGTGTACTAATACCCCCATATGGATCCAACCTGGCTGGCGAAGCTGAAGGTCGACGAGCATCATCCTGCGCTGGGTTCTGCACTCCAAGCTGCTGTACTGTACCACGACCTCTGGAGACCTGTCCCTGCGGCTGTCTCAGAGAGGCCTGGCAGCGCAAATGTTTGCCGTCCACAATTGGCGTTGGATCCCGTCTCGAATACAGTGGCGGCGGTGGTGGTGGTGGCGGTGGTGGTGGTGGAGGTTGATCTTCTTCACCTGCTCGAAGATCCTTCTGAAGCGCAACCCTCCTGTCGTACCCGATGTCCACCTCCGTACTTGATAATTCTGTCGTGTCTGCCTCTCCCTCAGCTGCCTCCCGAAATAGATCATGGTAGTAATCCAACAACGTCTCTTCATATAGAGCCTCCTGTTTGAGTGTAGCTATCTTGCCCTCAATCTTGTGCAGCTTCTCCTCCGTCTTTGTAATGTTGTCCTTAGCTTCACGACGTTGGATGGCACAAGGTTTGAGCTGCCACATCATCCACTTCATGACACTCAGCTCCTTCTCTTGAGTAATGACACATGTTCCCAGCCGCCGCCCATGTACTATAACTTCTGCAGTTTTCTGCATCCTCTCCTCCAAAGACTTCCGATACTTGGCTACGTCGGACTTCGGCGGTGGGCTGTACATGGAGTGGTTCACGGCGTACTTGCTCGTACTCATCATCGTCTCCTCCAGAACTTTGGCAATCTCATTCCTGAATGTGGTACTGTCCCGATCACGTCGACGTTGATCAGCTTGCTTCTGCATCTGCTTCCTCCAAGTATTGCTGCAGCTCTTCTTCGCACACTGCCATGAGGCTGGCTCGTTGCTCTGGCCACAGTCAATGCACGTCCACTTGCCTGGCTTCGCCATACTGGAGTGGTGCGCCGACAAGAGCTGCTTCGCCTTCGTGATCCTGAGGAGCGTCCTGGCCTGGGCACGTAGTCGCCGCCGCCGACGATGTGCAGCGCACTCAGGGCGCTTGGCCGTCTGGCCTGCTCCTGGCGAGCGGTCCCCCGCGCGCGGCCTCGCGCGCGGCCTGGCCCGCCGCGGGCTGCCGCCAGGGGCTGCCGCTGCTGCGAGGGATGTGGGGGGTCCTCCCCCTCGCTGCAGCCCCTATCGCGGCCGCCGCGCTGCCGCCCGCCCACGCGTGGGGCGGAGTCCGCCCCACCCCGAGTGGGCAAACGGCTCCTCCTCCTCCTCCTCCTCCTCCTCCTCCTCCTCCTCCTCCTCCTCCTCCTTCACCTCCTCACGCAAGCTCCAACTTCCCTTCTCTTGCAATCCTCCTCCTCGGGTAAGCTCCGCATCCCCACCTCTCCGTGAGCCCTCCCCACTCCACCAGCCCCTCGGGGCTCGTGCCCTCCTCGTGCAAGCTCCCTCGCCTTCTCTCGCAGGCCCCTCCCACTCCACCAGCCCTCTAGGGAGCCCACGGCGGACCGCGGCAGGCATCCGTGCACCGTGTTATTCATCAGGCTTCGTGCCCTCCCCATTCCACCAGCCGCGGCAGGCATCCCGACGCCATCTGACTCCTCAGGCTCCGTGCCCTCTGCTTCACCAGCCTCGCCGCCAGCCTGGCCCTCCAGGGAGGCCAAGCCAGACCGCGGCAGGCATCCGGATAATTACCGTGTCACTTCCCACATTTTGAGTGGAGCTATTGTGTTTGTCTATATATGTACACTTCACTCTCGCTCTCGCTCTCACTCTCTTTCTATCTTTCTCTCTGTCTATATTCTCTGCTCCCCCTCCTCTTTTCTCCTGCTCCTGCCCCTCGTTGTCGCCCTCGTGTTCCCCCTCGACCCTCTCTCCGTTTCCTCCTGATCCTCCTGTTCCTCCTCCTCCTCCTCCTCCTCCTCCTCCTCCTCCTCCTCCTCCTCATCATCATCATCATCATCATCATCATCATCATCATCACGCGGGCGCTGTCGTGGAACCCGACGAAGAGAATGCTGGTGCTCCCTGCAGTCGACACGCCCTGGCAAGAGGAGAAGATGGTGCGGCTTGCGAGACGGACAGGGAGAGCCCGCGGCCAGGATCGACGTGCCCTGCAGGAGCACCAGAAGCCCGTCTCCACTGCAGCGCGTGTGCAGGAGCATCTGGTTACCCCCTCTGTGGACAGGCACATGCCTGCGAGGGGTCATTCTCACCTCCCGGTGCCCTCGCTCGAGGATCTCCGGCTGGCTTGCAAGAAGGCCACGGCCTCTGCACCTGAGCCGGATAGGCTCAACGCCATGGCCTGGAGAGGCCATCCGATCCTCACAGAAGTCCTGCACGGCGTTCCGGTCCAGATCGCGGGAGGGCAGCATCCCCCACACCGCGTTTTCACGATTGCCTCCTTGCTTTTCTCCCGACCCATGGAGCCCAGGAAGGGTTGGTGCCAGGATCAGGTCGGGCCTGTCCCCCTACAGGCGGATTTTGGGCGAAAAATGACAAAATTATGAAAAACGTACTCCCCGAATACTCAAACATAGTCAAAAAGTGGCCCCCTGATTATGTTTGACTATTTTTGAGTGTCCCTCCTGTCGATGGGGCAGGCCCGACTTCATGCTGGGAGGGAAGCTTGGCGAGCACACCGTTGCTCTGGGCGCCGGGTGCCGGCGTGCCGGCCGCCCTTCCTGGTGCGGGCACGCGGCTCCCTGGGTTTCTTAGCTTCCCCCTCCTCCCAGAGGAGGGGGAGGAGGAGGAGGAGGAGGAGGAGGAGGAGGAGGAGGAGGAGGAGGAGGAGCGGGAAGGCGGAGGGGGAGGAGGAGGAGGAGGAGGAGGAGGAGGAGGAGGAGGGGGAGGGGGAGGAGGGGGAGGAAGGCCGCTTTCCCTGGCATGTCTCGGCTGTTTCCAGGGCGCTCTCGGGCGAGCGGTTCGGCCTCCCGCCCTCCCGTGGTCTCACCTCCTTGCTGGCCCGGCGCACGAGACCATGGGCCGCGCGTACTGGGTCGGGGAGAAGCTCGAGCTGCTTTTTGTCCCATCTCGTCGGGCATCCCCCTGGGGTGCCCTCTTGTCTCGGAGGAGGAAAAGGTACCCATACCTCTACCCTTCGCCCGTTTTCCCCTGTTTGGGCCTCCCGGGAGGCCTTCGTCGCCACCGTTGGATTCGCCTCGAAATTCTGGTCAGAACGCACCCCAGGAGAGGTCTGGGGAGTAGCGGTATCGGTACCTTTTGGCTTCCCCATTGTTTGGGAGTCTCTGGGCTCTGGGCTTCGATCCGCGGATTCGGTGTTTGCGCGAGGCGTTTCCTGTCTGTGTGGAGGGGACCCTTGCAGGGCTCGTTTCGATTCCTCCGATTCGATTCGATTCAATTTCGATGGCTTCCGATTCCGATTTGATTCGACTTGGGATTCCGATTTGGGTTCCGATTTCCCATTGGAGGCCTACTGGCCTGCCGATTTCCGCCGATTTGACTTTTTCCGACTCTGCTGCCGACTTCCGCCGATCCGATTCAGTTCGGTCGCCGATCCGATTTATCGATTCGATGTTGGGCTCTCCTGCCCTTGGGGGCTGCGCCGATGACGTGGGGGCCGCGTCAATGCAGATTTCCAGAGTAAGTCACTTGCACGAGGCTTTCCGGCAAGTCGAGCAAGTAGTTGCCTTGAAGTTCCAGCCAGCTAAATGTTGCTTCGTCCCACTGCGGGCTGGGTGTGGTGCAGCCACGGCCGCGAGGGCCACAGCGGCCCTCGCTCAATATGCCCCCGGCTGCAAAGCCTTCAAAGTCCAGGGGTCCGCCACATATCTAGGAGTCATGCTGGGCCTTGGGGCCGACCTCGCCGCTCAATGGAGAGGTCCTGGACAAAAATTGTGGTCGAGGTGTCGCGAGTTTGCTTTGTCCAGCCCCCCCCGAGGCCTCGGTCAGGCTGTATCTGACTGTCGCCCTTCCTTGCCTCTCTTACGTTGCCCAGCTTTTTCCTCCTGACCCCCACGTCACGGCCAAAAAGGGCCTAGCGTTGCCCAAACTTGTGCGGCTTCCCCCGCTCCGAGTGCCCGAACTGCTAAGGATAGGCGGGTGGCATAAATCTGCAGCACGGATTCTCATCGAATCTAGTTGCATTGCGAATGCTTGGCGCGCGAGTCGACGGACCTTCTCGGAGACTGGGCCGTCGGGGGGCGTGGATCGCCCCGTCTGCCGCCCCCCCGCCTCCTGCTCTCCCTCCTCGTGATCCTCCTGCTGCTGCTGCCGCTGCTGCTCCTCGTCCTCGTCGTCGCCCTCGTCCTCCTCCGCCTCGTGCGCAACCCTCGTCCCCCATCCTCTCCTCCTCTGGCGGGAGTGCGGGGATCGGCTTTGGGTGGCCACGGTGGAGTGCGGACTCCTCGCCAGACTGACGCGCGCCGGATGTGGTCGCCTCGCTCTGGGGCGGCAGCGGCCTGCCATCGTTCCGATGTCTTATGGCGTTCGACCCGCCGTGGTCTGAATTCGCGGCCTCTCCTGCGAAGCGACGGCGGCCCTCTCGAGTGGAAGGAATGAGGTGCAGTAACTGACTCAAGACGTGGACGATTTTTGCTGTTATGCGCGGCCCACCACTCTGCTATGGTGGGATGTGGCCTCGGTGCTAAGCGCTCTCCGCGCTTGAGCCAAAATGGCTACGGTGCTCGAGTGCTCGAGTGCTGCTGCCGTCTCGAGTGCTGCTGCCGCGCATCCAGAGGGCTGCGATCCAGGCTGCTGTCACTGCGTCGGAGCTGCCGGGTGAGTGCTCACGGAGAAAGCGTGTTCCAAGCTCCCAGTCCCTCGTCCTTCTCATCGTTGCCCCCCGACCGTATCCTTGATCTGATTGAGCGGCGGTTTGCAACGTGGTGTCCCGACCGTCCTGCGCTTGGCAAGATCGTGATTGCCGAGAGGTGGGGATGTCTCACATGCACGCTTGCTTCCTGAGCGCCATCTCGAATTCGGCCACATTTGAAGGCTATCGCAGGTGGCTGGTTACTTCTGCGAGAGTCGGTACATCGACTCACAAGACCTGCAGGCTTTGGATGTATTGACGACTGCCTTGGGATCGGTATATGCGCCCCCGCTTCTCTCGCCTACTATCTTCGCTGTCCCCGTTTGTCTCATCTCCTCGCTCTCCCTCGCGCCATTATGCCTCGCGATCCCATCATCTGTCTCGGGGCAGGGAAAGTAGGAGTAGTAGTAGTAGTAGTAGTAGTAGTAGTAATAGTAGTAGTAGTAGTAGTAGTAGTAGTAGTAGTAGTAGTAGTAGAAATAGTAGTAGTAGTTGCAGTAGTAGTAGTAGTAGTAGTAGTAGTAGTAGTAGTAGTAGTAGTAGTAGTAGTAGTAGTAGTAGTAGTAGTAGTAGTAGTAGTAGTAGTAGTAGTAGTAGTAGTAGTAGTAGGAGTAGGAGTAGTAGGAGTAGGAGTAGGAGTCAAGCTAGCCAGCTCGAGCGAGTCAAGCATGGCATGCCCAGTCCCACCCGCCCTCCCACAACATAAGAAGCAAAGCTGGCACAACTGGGGGCCGAAGTCACACCGGCCAGCCGGTTTGGTACAGCTGATGCGGCCGCGATGGCGGTTGCCGACGGGAACTGGCGAGCGCGTGTTGAATGCCGCGCACGCATTGCCAGACGAGTCGAGAATGGCCCGGTACACCGCAGGAAGCCAGAGGTGGCCGGAGGAAGCCCGACGGTCTGACAGGACACCCCAAAGCATTTTTGTGAAAAAGCATTGGGTTTTTGATGTTTTTATGTTGAAATGCTTGCAAACACACGGTGTTCGGTAGGATTCTGACATGAACGCGCGAGTGTGCTCTTTGTGGTATTTTTTGCACAGGATTCGCGGCCTGGGTGCATGACAGAGCATCGCGAGTGCACCGCGCGATGACGTGAAATCGCTGGATTTGACAGAATTCTTAAGATTCCTATGGTTTTCCTATGATTTCAGCAAGAGAGCCCGGGCGGGAAATTTGTACAATTTTTGTGAAAAAGTATTGGGTTTTTGATGTTTTTATGTTGAAATGCTTGCAAACACATTGTGTTCGGTAGGATTCTGACATGAACGCGCGCGTGTGCTCTTTGTGGTATTTTTTGCAATGGATTATCGCCGTGGACGACAGGACGTCCATGTCGAGAGGAAAAAATAAGAAAAATGTTGATTTTATATTGTTTTTTACAGGTTAGGATGGGACCCCCGGATGCGGCCCCTATGGCCGGCCTGAGGGGGGAGTAGGAGTATATTCTAATAAGGAATAAGGATAGGAGTAGTAGGAGTAGGAGTAGTTAATGGATTATCGCCGTGGACGACAGGACGTCCATGTCGAGAGGAAAAAATAAGAAAAATGTTGATTTTATATTGTTTTTTACAGGTTAGGATGGGACCCCCTGGATGCGGCCCCTAATGGCCGGCCTGAGGGGGGAGTCGGAGTATATTCTAATAAGGAATAAGGATAGGAGTAGGAATCGGAGTAGGAGTAGTAGCAGTAGTAGTAGTAGTAGTAGTAGTAGTAGTAGAAGAAGAAGAAGTAGTAGTAGTAGTGGTAGTAGTAGCAGCAGCAGCAGCAGTAGTAGTAGTAGTAGTAGTAGTAGTAGTAGTAGTAG
>CAUYUJ010017865.1:25539-45539 GCA_963575745.1 Prorocentrum cordatum
GAGGAGGAAGAGGGGGAGCGCGAGGAGCAGGAGGAGGCGGAGGAGGAGGAGGAGGAGGAGGAAGAATTCGCTTGCTGTCATGCGCCGTCATTGCTCTAGCCTCACGCGGGCCAATCTACTACGTGCGCATGCTCTTCTCACTCATGCATCGCGCTGTCGCATACCCGTTGCCAATGGTTTGGCTGCAGGGTTGTTGAAACAACAACGGCGCTCGTTTGTTCAGTTTCCGCAGGGGGCCGCGGGACGCGAGAGACAGCGCCCAGTACCAGCCACAAAGAAGCATGCAGGAGCAGGACGAAGGAGGGGGAAGCCGCCTCAGAGCCTGACCCACAAGAGCCACCTCAGAGCCTGACCTACAGAGAACATGCGGGAGGCCCTTGGAGGCCTCCCAGGGGCGGCGAGGCCGAAGAGCCGCACACGCAGCAGATTTCGTAGCCCACCCTTTCCCATTCTTCACCCTTCCGTCCGACCCGCCATGGGGGTCCTCACAGGTTCGGCGACGAGAGGGTGGAGGGAGGGAGGAGGAGGAGGAGGAGGAGGAGGAGGAGGAGGAGGAGGAGGAGGAGGGTACACATGCACCGACGACGGCGCCCGCTTGCGCGCGCACCCGCGCGCAACGCAACGCGACTCCGAGGCAAAGGTGCGAGGTTCGGCCGCATGCCCTTCGTGGACACCTTCCCAGACATCACGAGAGGCAGCCTGGATCCTGACCCACAAGAGGTTCCAGGAGGCCCCTTGGAGGCTTCCAGAGGGCCTCCGAGGCGCGACGAAGAGGACGCACATGGGGTGCAGAAGGGAGGAGGCTCAAATGAAGAAGAGGGGCCCATGCCGCTACCCTTCGTTAGTTTTCGCCTTTGGGGGCCTCCTGGGAGGCCCTCGTTGCCACCGGATTCGCTTCGAAATCTTGGTCCGAACGCATCCAAGGGGAGGTCCTGGGAATAGAGGTATAGCTACTTTGTCGTTTCCCCAGAGGCAGGAGGAGGAGGAAGAGGAGGAGGAGGAGGAGGAGAGGGAGGAGGAGGAGGACGAGGACGAGGAGGAGGACGACGAGGCGGAGAAGAAGAAGGAGGAGGGGGAGGAGGAGGAGGAGGACGAGGATGCAGGAGGAGGAGGAGGAGGAGGGGGATGAACGGCAGGAGGAGGAGATGTGAGATCCGAGTGAGCCAGGACGCTCGGTAGTCTTTTTGTGGCATGGCACGCCGCGTTGGAGCTGGCTCCATCTGAGCACGCGCTGCTCTGCGCAGCTGCGCAGGACAACTTGAGCGCGCGCTGCGCGGGACTCTGGATACTGGGCTGAAGCGGCTACGGACACGGCAGGTTTTGCAGACCCGTTTTTGCGACAGCAGGGAGGAGGATCAGGCAGGACTCGAATCGAGATAAATCGGTCCAGAGCGTTCCAGAACGCTCTCGAGGCGTTCCGGAACGCTCCGAAACGGCCGCGGCGCCCGATGCTTGTTCTAAGCCCGCCGATTCTCACTTCCGATTCATATCGGCCCGATTTTGTCTCGGCTCTGTCTGCGTCTGAAAGCAGGCAGGAGGCGGAGGAGGAGGAGGAGGACGAGGCGGAGGAGGAGGAGGCAGCAGCAGGAGGCCCTTCAGAGTCGGCCTGCAGGTGCCCGGTGCCGCGGAGGACATCGGCCGGCTGAGGGCACTCTTCGAGCCGCCGAAGGCGTGCCAGGCCGCCCCGAGCAAGGAGAGGCGCGGGGCGCGGCGAGAGGTCGCGAGGGTCATTTGTTGTGGGCAGGTGTGCCTTCTCTCCCTCGGCCTCCTCCTCCTCTTCCTCCTCCTCCTCCTCCTCCTCCTCCTCCTCGACCTCCTCCTCCTCGACCTCCTCCTCTTCCTCCTCCTCCTCCTCCGTAGCCATTTTGGCTCAAGACCCAACCAATGCTTGGGTGGGCGCAGCCCACTGGCATTGCACGGATACCGCTGTCACCGCGGCCAGATCACGACGGGTCCGCGCCGCCCCGCGTCCGCGCGCGCGCCCGCCCATGCCAGATGGGGTCAAGCGCAAGAAGAAGCCTCGTGCCGTACGTGGTGCTAGCGTCGCTGCTGATGGTGATGCGCGTGCTGGTGCAGAACCTGCAGCCGCTGGTGATGACGACGCTCGTTCTCGCTCCAACAGAGGTGCCTCCAGCGAGGGTGAAGAGGACTTCATGGACTCGGTTGGCTGGGACGAGCATATCAAAGGGCTCATTCATGGAGAGCTGCAGGCCAAGTTCAACATCTTCCAGACCGAGGTTACCGAGCCCGTCACCGCGTCCGCCAGCAAGGCTGCCTCGTCCGCCGTCGATCCTGTCATGGCTGCCATCAAAGGTGTCGAAACTGCAGTTCAGCAAGTTCCGCAAACATGCACGTCCCAACTTGAAGCGCAACTTCGTCCCGAGTTCGAGGCCATGCAGCGACGCCTACAGCAGCAGATCGACACCATCCAGTCGCAGGTCCGAGACATCGACACCCGCACAGAGACGCTGGCCACGGACATGGAGCAGCTCAAGTCCCTCGTCGAAGAGCTTCGCAAAGAGTTGGTGGTCGCAAATCGGTCGCCGCGTCCACCTAAGCCGACGCCTGGGTTCACTCGAGCGGTGGATGGCACGATTCTCAAGGTCGTCGCTCCTACCCTCGTCAAGAAGTGCGACGTTCAGGGCTCTGTGGATAAGTGGCTCAAGGACGCAAGCATCGACGGCTTCACCATTCAGGGCGACGACCAAGACAAGCTCTTCACGATCCAGTTCACTGGTGCAGTGGGTATCGCTGGAAAGAAGGTCGCTGCCGCTTTATCAGCTCTTCGTCTTCCTGGTAAAGGACAATGGATGCGCTTCCCCATACCCGCAGCCAGCGGGGGAAGCACCCAGCTGCATATCGGCCCCGACAAGAACCCTTATCAGATCAAGATGGAGATCACAGGAAAAAATGGTTGCAGCCCTTCGCGATGAGTTCAAAGACGCCAAATTCTACTTCGATCGCCAAAATGGGTGGATCACAGAGAGTTGGAACCCTATTGTCAGGATCGAGCCGCAGCCTGGTCGCGACCCCACGAAGATCTTCTGGCACGACGCTGCGATCACCGCACGGCAATGATCACGAGCTGAACTACGTCGCCTCCTTGATCCAATCGCTGCGCCGACGGCTGCGCCTGAGTGGGCGCTTTAGCATATTCGACGACATCTTTCTGCATCATGTCACTGGCAGTCTCCCTCTTAAGTGCTCTGAGCTGTCCTTCGTCACGTGGATCGCTCGTGCACTACTACGTTGGCGAGGTATGCAAGCGATGGCTAAGGCGGCCTACTTACAGTTGCGGGGATTTCTTCTTCCGTTTTTGCTCTGCAAGAGGTTCATCAATCGTTGGACGAGTTTCGCTCCTTCTTGCGGCGGATCGCTCCAGAGGTTACCGTCTTCGGCTCGTTCGACACCGGCGCCTGCGGCCATACGCGTGGTGGTGTTGCGACGGTGGTACCTCTTTCAGCTCAATCGGCGGCGGCGTCCTCATCTCGCTCGCCGGTTTCAGGCCGGGCGCTCAAGACGTGGTTGGTTGGGTCACAAGCCGAGATTCGCCATTATAACGTGCACAACCATGACCTTCATCACGGCGATGTTCAGCGTATATCTTCTCTTACTGCAACTGACTTAGAGTGGGCACAAGCCGATCCACAGTCAAGACTGGTGGTTGTATGTGGCGATTTCAACTTTGCAGCATCGGAGCCACTACTTCTTTCTCAGCCGTGCCTGAAGCGATCGACCCGTCCGACCAACAACAATCGCGCGCATATGAAGAGCTGGACGGTGGTGCTGGACAAGATGCTTGAGATTTCGGCGGAAGACCCTACGCATTATTGCAAAGACTCTCATACTGTCGCTCAGCTTGATCGTCTTTGGTTATCCGAGCCTGGATGGGTCGCCTGCCAACTTCATCATTCCGCAGCAGTGGTCTCGTCACCTGAGCGCCTCAGCGAGCAGCACATTTCGGATCATGCAGCTCTTCGGGTCCACCTTCAGCATCGCTCTCTTGATGATATCTATCGGCGTCCTGTTCCGCGTTTTGTGTATCTTTGTGATGACTTTCGCGCTCGACTCGACAGGCTTCTGCGCCAAGATGGTCGTTTCCTCACAGCTATGTCTCCTCCTCGTCAGATGGAAAGGGACAAGGTGCTTATGGACTCAGCGGCTTATGATACGCTTCAACAAATTCTGGTTACTGACATTGACAAACCTGAAGCCCAATTGATTTTTGCTCGGCAAGCTGCGCGCGCTATTTGGCGGCAGGATGCGCGTCTTGCTCAGAAGGTTGCCAACTCGTCCGAGGTCTTCAACAGCTGCGTTAACATCACCACCGAGGGACTGGTTCAGTTGGTGCATCCTGCGGCGCTTCAAGCTTGGGTGGAAACTATACAACATCGAGCGGCTGAGCAAGAGCTGGCGGTTCTCCAACAGGGTGCTCTTCATGGGAAAGGCCGCGCTAAGGTTTCTCCTGGTACTTTCTGCAGCACAAAGGAAAGCCAAGCTCTGGGTCCCCTTCGGCAAGCGGCTCACGTTGCGCGTCATTCAGGTTGGCGACCAGCAGCTTTCTGATCCTGCCGAGAAGTTGAACGCGCTGGTCAGCTATTGGGCGCCTGTGTCAGCTCGCCCTCCTTCGTGCCCTGCACATGCTGAGCGGTGCACTCAGAAGTTTGTCATGCCGTGCGTGTTCGATGATGTTCCCCCACCTTCGCTTCAGATGCTTCAGCGTACTTTGCGGCGTATGGCGCCATCGCGCTCCGCGCCTGGAGTGGACGGCCTCCCCTATGTTGCTTGGGCAGCACATGAGCATGGAGCTGAGGTATTATGGCAGGCTTGTCGCTGGATGATGGATGGTCAGACGCTCTTCCCGTCAGCGGGAGCGACGCTGCAGGCTTTTCTTCCCAAAGGTTGCCATGCTGGAGACGATGGCGAGCGCGGTGTCGTTCGCTCCCCTGACACTGTGCGTATTCTCGGCCTTCGCAACACCGATATGAAGGTCATCTCCGCAACTCTCAACGTGGCCTCCTCGCCGATCGCAGCAAACTACTTCAAGGACGCAGCGGGGCTTTATCGCGGGCAGGCAGCTTACATCGAACATTCTCGAGCTCGACGTTATGGCGAGGACTGCGCCCCTTCAACCTCGGGCACGGGAGTAGCAGCCGATCTTGGTGGCACTCGACTTCGGCCAGGCGTTCCCCAGTTTGAGTCAGCAATACCTTTTTTACGGTGCTCAAACGGCTTCGCCTACCTGATGCTCTCTTTTCAGCCCGTTGCTCGCTTTATGCTTCTGTCACAGCTGTGGGGCGGCTCGGTGGGATTACTGCGGGTCTCTTCGCCATCGAGTGCGGCATCATCCAAGGGTGTGCGTTGTCTGGTAGCTTGTTCGCGGCTGCTACTTCGCCGTTTCTCGAAGATCTTCGCCTTGGGCTGGAGCTCAAACGTCGTGGTCTCTTTCGCGCGTGCGCTGATGATATCGGCGGCGTATTATTCGCCTTGGTGGACTTGCGTTTCTTGGCACGGGTCATGGCGGTGGCGGAAAAATTGCCAACCTTAAGCTCAAGCCGCCGAAGTGCGTCATCGTCCCGCTCGCGGGGAGGTTCGGAGGCGATCTGAGGGCCGGCTTGCGAAATGGTCTGGAACAACTGGTGCCTCACTGGCCTGCCTTTCGCATTGAAGCGACGCTGCTCTACCTTGGCATGTGGTTGGGACCTGCCGTTACTGACTTATGCTCTTGGCTGAGCCCGTGGGATAAATACAGAACTCGCATATCGGCGCTTGCTTCGTCGGCTGCGCCAGCTTCTTTGAATGCAATCAACTACATGGCCAGAGCGCTACCCACGTTGTCCTACGTGGCACAATTCGCACCACTCCCCAAGCAGCTACTTCAACAAGATATCCACAACTTGGTGCGGCTTCTGCGGTTGCCTGGTGGCGCTCTACGGTATGTGGATTTCCACTGTCTTGGCCAGTGGGGTGGCCCCAAGCTTCGTGCTCTTGGCCCTGCGTGTGGTTCTGCGCTTATTCGCTCGGCTCTTACTACTCATCCTGAACACGCTCGTTACCTCCATCGTCTTCAGGTGGCCGCTGAACGCTGGGCTCCCTTCCGTGTCCTTGCTGATCTTCGAGATCGACTGTCTCCTCATTTCTGGGATCAGCCATCCTATGTGGAATACTTGGCTCTGGCTTCGCAACGCACGGCTTCTTCGGGTGCTGATTCGGCGCGCACGCTTCTCGCAGAGTTCCCTGAAGCTCGTCGCGCAGTTCAACGTGCCGCCTACTCGGCGCTTTATCAGGACATGATGCTGCCGTTTCTGAACAACTCGTACAACACTGACTCGCCGCTGGTGGTCACGATCGTCAAACAGTGGTCCAAATGGTTTCCATCCCTGGTGGACGATCCCACGCAGCTCGACTGGAAATGTTTGCAGGACAAGATGGTCACTTACCCCGCGGCCTGGGCTTCAGCGCTGCTGCGCGGCCTTTGCGGTGGTTGGCTTACGTCGTCGAGGATATCGTCGCCTTCAGGGCCTCGCACATGCATCTTTGGCTGCGCAGGCTGCTCGGACGAGATCGGTCATTATCTCGTTTGTCGTGGTCTCGCGTGGGACATCGCCATGGCGAAGACGGGTGGCCGCATCGAACTGCCTGGCAACATTCTTGATAGGTGGGGCCTTCGCGGTGCATACGACGACGACTTGATGAACCTGCAGCTCGCCACCACCATCTACCACGAAGTACGGCATCTGGATTATGTCGGTCCTGAGCATCTTCTCCATACAGCGCGTGGTGCTGTTCGTGTTCGGGCATTGGCGTGCCCGGCGGCTGGTCGGACTCGGGCCCACATTCGTCCGCGGCAGCATCTTGTTACGACGGGGCTACCAGAACCACCCTCTCCTGCTGTCCAGTGGCCTCCTGTACTCATGGTGGATCTTCCACGTGGTCATCACTCACTGCACGATTGTCTACCTGGGCGAGTTCGCTATCCGCGTGCTTGGGGAGAAGCAAAGTTCGCTATTTTACAGCCGAGTGGGATCGGTCCCATCATGAGTGCGCGGCTAGCTGATTTGGGCTCTTTGGTGCAATCGTGGGCGCGCAAATGGCTGTGCTCGTTCTTCTTCGTCGCTAATGGTCTGACGGACTTCGAAGACTGGATGAAGTGGGCAACCGACTTCTTGTGCATCGTCTTTCGCTACAAGCACTTCGTGGGCCTTTTCGGCGATCCGACCGCTGCCTTGGGAGAACGAACCGCACTTGCTTCAAGCGTAGCTCATGTGGAATGGCACAATTCTCGTGTTGGCCGCCTCAGGCTCGTTGAGCACTACACAGAATTACAGCAATCGGATTCGAGCAGCTGGTTTAAGGTGGCGCATGAGCGGGCCCAGCTTCTCATGGATCTTCGTTGGTGGCCCCATGGTCTTGCGTCGTTTGCTGTGGTTACACCTGACATCGAAGAAGAGCTTCAACTCCTTCGGCCAGAACCTCGTTCCCTTCTTCCTGAACTACGGGACTATGGTTCGCTTGTTGCTGATGATTTGTGCTCTCGTGCTGATGAGTTGGCTGTGGATATCTGGGATGTGGAAAGCGGCAGTGGCAATCGCTCAGGACGTGACGGCGCTGGGCCACTTGTCGGTGCTGCAGGAGGTGACCCTCCTCCTCCGCGCTTCCCTGGACACCCTCAGTATATGGCACTTCTGGATCGCACTGGTATGTGGTCACAGAGATGGGTTCCGAGTTTGCTTGCCAGCACCATCGGCAGCGACTTCCAGCAGTGGGTGGAGTGGTGCGTTCCATACACGGCTGACACGTTACGCTTTGACGGCTTCAGAGGTATTCTGCAGTGCCCTGCCAATGAGGACGGACGTGGCGAAGCGCTGGGAGCTCGCCATTGAGCTCTGCTTGCATGGGTGGTATCAAGGCGCTATACCGAGGGAGCGGTTTCGTCAACAGCTCAGCGACCCGTGGCCGCCCAATGAACGCCGCCGTCTTGCAGCGCTACGGCGCCAGGGCTTGGCGCACCTGCGGCAATTGGATTGGTGCCCTGATATCTCGAGGATGCCACCAGAAGAGCGCGGGGATTTTCAGCTGGTTCGCCGTACTTTCTTTTCTGGCCCTGCGAAGGCTGCGGCACCTGATCTGCTCCTTCTTCCTCACCTTCACGAGCAAGCCCTTCTGGATGCAGCGGCTGCCGTTGGCTCCGCCCATCTGCCCGACGAAGACAACGAAAGCATTGATGCGGACGGCTACCCCGACCCAACCGACGAGGACATCGAGTGCATGGTCGAGGCTGCCGCTGTCACGGAGGCGCCCGAACCTGGTGGATCGCCACCGCCCGAGTACGAGAATGATACAATGGACGCTGGAGAGTTTTCGCATCACTTCGGCCCCATCCTCACCGACGAAGAGTTTGAAGCGCAAGTACAGCTGGCTTTGCGCAGGTCTCGGGAGTTTTTCAGGCGTGATCAAGGCTGTGATGCTGCGGCTTCATCGTCGGCACCTCCTGCGGCTTCGGTGTCGGCTCCCCCAACTCGGACTTCACCTGCGCGCCCTTCTTCGCCAGTGGCTGCCAATGATAGCTCCGGCGATGAGTTCAATCAAACGATGGCTGCCCATGGGTTTGGCGTTATCTACCCCGACGGCTCCCTTGGTGGGGCCCTTCGGCCTTCTGCAGCCTCGTCTACGCCTGCGTCTGCTTCAACGTCGCCGCCGCCCAAGCCGGCCCCTCTTGGTGCTGTTCTTGCGGGGGGCGCTCTTGAAGAAGGATCTGGAGCACCCTCTCACTGCGACGGCGACGATGAGCGTCAAGCCTTGCTACAACTGCGGGCGCTCCAAACTGTCAGTGTCCTAGTTCGGTCCGCGACTAAGGCGGCGCAAGGGGGTTCTTCTCCCCCAGCGGAACCTGGAGATGCACTTTCGCCTGCTCAACTTGTGGTTGCCACACGGTATCTGGATGACAATTACCAACTTTCTGCAGAGCAGCGCGAGCTTGTAGTCTGGATGTTACTCAACCCAGGTTCCCTTTTGGAAGGCGACGCAGAGGGCGATCCCGCTCTCCCTGTATTCGGTGCCGAGGTCACGTTCCACGATGACGGAGAGGTGGGGGCGGGCGAGCTCATGATGGCACAGGCCGAAGCGGAAAGTTTGGAAGTGCCTGACGTGGACGCTCGCAGCATGCACGATGTTGAGGACGATGTCGGAGAGGCTGATGAAGGTCAAGATGCTTTCAATCAACTTTTGGCTGCACAGATGATCGCCGCCACTATGGGTGAAGCGCCTTCTGCTGGTACGGCGGCAGCGTCCTTGCCTGGTCACGACGTCATTACAGCGCCCGCGGAAGATGCTGAGGGCGATGCTCGGCTACCCGTACCTCCGCCAAGTGGCTCTGCTCCTTCATCGGCGCGCGCGTCTGGATCGTCTGCTCGGTGGGATAGTATTCGGCCCGACACGATGCGCATCGTCCCTTTGCTGATTGATCGGCTGCTGCCAGATTTGCCGTCGTCACCTTCAACTCTCTCTTCTTCCTTAACGTGGCTTCCAGAACTTCCTCCTGGTGTTTGGGACGGTGCACCGCTTCCTCATGGTGTGGACCACGCTCAGGCTGTGCTGCTGCTCCGTCACCTGTTTCCGAGCCTGACGGAGCCCGCGATCGACTTCATCACGACGGTGTTGGAGAGGCCGCAGCTTCTTCTTCAAGATCATCATGCTGATGCGGATATGCCTGGTGCTTCGGGGCGTTCTGGCCCTGCGGCTCCTGCAGGCGGTGAGGGCGAAGCTGGCTTGCCTGGTGTATCCTCGGACTTCGATGCATCTGTCTCGCCCGACGGCTACGTGATCGACGTTTTGGCTGCAATACGGGATCCGCTGGTCAATGATGGAGCTGATCAGCCCTCTGACTTCGAGTTCGACGACAGCAATCACACTGACGGGTGCGGCATAGGCGAGCCCTCACATACTTCTGATGCTCTTCGGCCCGAGGGTGAAGGACTATCGCATGCTAGTGGTGAGGTCCATCCTGGTCGTCGTGATGGTGGAGATCTTGTCCCACGCGATCAAGGTGTCGTGCATGGGGGTGTTGGTCACGACCAAGAGCCTCTCCCTGAAGGCGCTGGGCTCCATGGTGAAGACGCTGGGCACCAAGGTGGTGAGCTTCCTGCGGGTCAAGAACAGCATGGTATACAGCCTGAGCCTGCTCCTGTCCACCCTGTACCTGGTGCTGCTGGTGATCTTGCACCAACTGAAGAAATTCATGACGGAGAGACCGTCGCTGCCGCCATGGACGTGGTCGGCGGCTTCATTGACACCGAGCTGGCCGACGGCGCGCGCGTCGGCGCCGAGGGCTAGGCGCGGGCGGTTGACAGGACCGCGCCCCCCTCCGAGGCGTGGGCTCCTCCTCCTCCTCCTCCTCCTCCTCCTCCTCCTCCTCGACCCTCTCCTCCTCCTCCTCCTCCTCCTCCTCTCTCCTCCTCCTCCTCCTCCTCCTCCTCCCTCCTCCTCCTCGACCTCCTCGACCTACTCCTCCTTCCTCGACCTCCTCCTCCTCCTCCTTCTCCTCCTCCTCGACCTCCTCCTCCTCCTC
Organism: Prorocentrum cordatum; assembly: GCA_963575745.1. Lineage (NCBI taxonomy): Eukaryota > Dinophyceae > Prorocentrales > Prorocentraceae > Prorocentrum > Prorocentrum cordatum. Next base: position 36,107 of record CAUYUJ010017865.1, read on the forward strand.
CTCCTCCTCCTCCTCCTCGACCTCCTCCTCCTGCTCCTCCTCCTCCTCCTCTTCCTCCTCCTCCTCCTTTGCGACGCGTGGCAAAGTTCAGCAGTGGAGCTGTAGCTCCGCCTCCTCCTCCTCCTCGTCCTCTCCTTTTCTCCCGGCCAACTGACCCACTGCCCCCACCCCCCCAGGACGAGTCGGCCCTTGGGAGGGGATCAAACTAAATAGCCTGGCGAATGTTATCGCTGGCTGGCGAATGTTATCCTCCTTGTCTTTTCCCCTCCCTCGGGTGCACGGGTGCACGCACAAGTCCACAAGTCCATTCAAAGAACAGAGAGGGACAAAAAGGTGAGGCAGAAGGCTAAGGCGGCAGCCTCCAGCTGCGCCTCACCGTAGCGGGCAATTCCGTCGCCCTGGGACCCATTTGCCCAAGAAAAAGCTCAAGCTCGCGAGCTTGAGAAGACAAATTTCGGACCCATCAGGTCGCCTCCGCTTCGTTCCTGGGATCCTCCTCTCCCCACCTCTCTGTGTCCCCTCGGCGGGGAAAAGGCCACGCTTTGTTGGGAGACTGTTCTCCAAAGAAGCGGAGGGAATTCACTCCGGGCACCGTCTCCGTGCCCCAGCAGCTAAGGAGGGGTGGAAGGTGGAAGCCATCCTATCCCCACCTGATAGGATATCAGCAGCGCTGAATGGACAGGAGATGCAGTAGCTGCAACAACACCGAACCCAATGTGCAAAAATTCAAATTCGCCAATGCCCTCGTTCGGCGCGCGCTTTCGAGTCCATGCTCGATGTGTTGCTGGCGGGGGCAAGTTTTGAAACCCAGCTTTTAACACGACCTACCGGTGATCAACATGCCAGAACGGTGTAAGACGAAAGTTGTCCCCCATCCCTCATGCTCTCCCTCGGCCTCGTCTTCCTCCTCCTCCTCCTCCTCCTTCTCCTCGTCCCTCGGCCTCATCCTTTCCTTCTCTCCCTCGGCCTCCTTCTCCTCCTCCACCTCCTCGTCCTCGTCCTCGTCTTTCCTCCTCCTCCTCCTCCTCCTCCTCCTCCTCCTCGTCTCTCCCCTTCCCTCCTGCTCTCCTCCTCGTGTTCGTCATCCTCGTTGTCCTCCTCGTCGCTCCTCCTCGCCCACCTCTGGCCGCCGCTCGCCCAGGAGCCCAAGGCACAGAAGCCGCGGAGCGTCGAGCTGCCGCTCCGCCCGCCACGTCGTCGGACGGTCGTCGTCGCTGGGTCGTCGTAGCCATCGTCGTAGTCGTCCTCGTCCTCGTCCTCGTCCTCGTTCTCGTCCTCGTCTGCCGTCGTCGTCGTCGTCGTCGTCGTCGTCGTCGTCGTCTGTCGTCTGTCGTCTGTCGTCCATCGTCTATCATCGTCGTCGTCGCAGTCGTCGTCGTCCTGTGTCGTCGTCGTCCGTGGTCGCCGTCAGCGTACTCTTCGTCCTTGTCGTCGTCTGCGTTTTTGTCCGTCGTCGTTGCCGTCGTCTTCCGTCGGCCGCCGTCGGTCGGTCGTCGTCCTTGGAAGGGGGGAGGAGCAAGATGGGAAGGGAATGAAGAGGGAGGAGGCGAAGGAGGAGGAGGACAAATAGAAACCTGAGGTGCCTCAGCGCCTCAGCGATGCTGCAAGGCATCCTCCCGCCCCGGAGCTCTTCTCCGTAAGCCCATGCGAGCGCCCCGTGTCCCCTTCAGGTGCGAGCACCGTTATGAAACAACTCGGTCTTGCGCCCTTCGAACTACGGTGGGGTCGTCGGTTAAGGAATGTGTCCAGGGGCTTCAGACCCTGGAGGGTTCCTTTTCTGATGAGGGCGACCTTGATATCCATGGCCAATCCACGATTGGCTTTCCACTGGCTTCCAGACCCTGGTTTCCTTATCGAAGGTTTCCTTATCCAATGCCATCACCGTGTCTGAAATTCGAGTAGGCTGCAACATCGGGTCAAGGAACTGCCCGGCGAGGGCCCTGCTTCGAAGAGGAGCCGCCGTCGAGGGGGGGGCCCGTCCCGTGGCGAAGGCCGCGCCGCCCGCGCGCACGCGGCGAGTGTAAGTTGGCAGCGTGTAGCGCCTGCTGTTTGTTGCACAGGTTTGGCAAGGCTGCCGACCGCCAGCTTCGAGGCACTTCTCTGCGGGCGCAGACAACGTACACCACAACCGCCGCCTTGCTCCCCCCTCTCCTCCCCCAGCCTCCTCCTCCTCCTCCTCCTCCTCGTCCTCCTCCTCCTCCTCCTCTTCCTCCTCCTCGTCCTCCTTCTTCCTCTCCTCCATTCTGACAGAACGTGGGGGTGAGAGAGGCGGTGGTGGTGCACAATTGTGGACCCCCCCGCACTCTCACGGGGGAGCCCCACTCCCGAGATGAGCGGCGGTCCGCCCGTGCAGCGGATTCACGGCTGGGAAGTCATGGTCTTGGGTGCAAGGCGAGAGCCCGCCTTCGAAAAGGAGTTGCCTTCCGTCCACCGTTCTGGCTGCGGGAAGCTGTGAGGACAACTGCGCGCGGCGTAGAGGCGAGAGCGGCGTTCTGAACACGATCTGCCCTTTAGACAGACTGTGCGCGGCGCGTCTGGCGAGAACCGCAGTTCGAAAGACACCCGCCTGTTTATCGGAAGATTTCGAAGCGAATGCGCGGGACGCTCAGATGCGAGACCCATTTTGAATTCTATCCGCTCTCCATCCTTGTCTGTAGCTATCTGAAGCTTTCAAGTCTAATGTGCGTGGTTCCGTAGCCATTTGGGCTCAAGCAAGTGTGGATCGAGTCACTTCAAAGCAATCAATTCCGCACGAGCTACTTTCCAGTACAGCACACATACCTGAAAAGGCGAGCCCATGGTGCTCAGTATCGCTCACTTTGTACTATTCGCCAACTTCGCCCTGCCACTGCAGGCAGTAACGCTGCAGAATGCAGCAGATGAGGCGCTGCTCAGGCGTGCTGGTCGTGGCGCTGCAGCGGGTGAAGCTGGCAATCGCAATGGCATGGTAACTCTCCAGTACCTTATGGACCAGCACGTCGCGTCGGAGACCGAGCTCCATCTTCGTGCGGGCGAAACGTGGCGCAAGTACGCAAACCAACTTGCCGATAGCGGATGCAGCTACAGAGGGGGGTTGTTGCCTTGCCCCAATGGCAACATCTGTTATTACACAGGACACGGAGGCTTGAACGTGACAGCCACAGTGGAATATCGCGGGAACATCATCAAGACAGTCATATCCCCCGACCCTGATGCAGGAATCGACATGCCAGACATCGTGACGTTCTTGGGGGCTAGTACCGACGACGCTCCGGCAATGCTGATGGATGTGCCAGCGGAATACCGGCGAACAGCGAACCCCGTCATGCTGAAGATGTTTTTCGTGGAGGATACTGATGATGTCACTGAGCAGTGCCCTCATGACAGTGAGCGCGTGGAGTCCGTGGGGAACGGCAGTGTGTCGTACCGCCTGGAGAACAACACGATCACAGTTTCAACGCAAAGCCCGAACACGTTCATGGGCATGGCCTTCGATTTCGTCAGCGAGGCACCTGTGGGTCATACCCTGGCCTTCGAGATCCCTGTCGGGGCGGAGATCGTCTGGGTGAGCCGTGCAGAGATGGTCGAGGTGCTCCAGTCGGAGGAGTTGCCGGCTTCCGTCGAGAGGCGCTTAGAGGAGCAGTTACGCAAGTCTGCTTTGGCCAAGGGGATGGATGACGCGCTCACGCAGAAGGGAAGCACGCGGCGCAGGCGGCGCAGGTCGGGCTGCTCAGCCAAACAGACAGGTGCCATGGCAGGAGGTGCAGCCGCCGTGGCCGTCGGAGTCTTAGCTTGCGTGTTTACTTTCATCGGCTGCTTCACGGCGTCGCCGTTCTTGGTGACGATGGGGACCAGATCGGTGAAAAACGGTGCTTGCGACTGTTGGGCTAAGGATAACCATGGAAAGACCGCCTGCGGGGTGGCGCGGTGAGCGGTGGCCGAACAGCTCCAATCTCAGCTCTACTCGCAGCTCCGATCTTACGATCCATGAGGAGGGGTGGGAGAGAAGTGGAGCTGCAGGCAGTGGGGGGGGGGGGGGCAGCATCCACGCTTCGCGGGAGCGCTCGTTCCTCGGCGGGCAGGGCTCGCCCTCGGGCTCGCGGCCCGCCGCACTCCAGCAGCGTGAAGGCTTGGGCGGGCGGAAGCGCTCCCTGCGCTCCTCCTTGTCATCGTGCCCCTCGCTCCACTTCCTCCTCATGCTCCTAGCAGATCGGCCCAGACTGCGAGGTTAGAGGCATCGCTTTCGAGACTTCTGTGCAAGGCTCGCGCCAATTTGCACCACTCTCGGAGTGCCCGATGAATCATTGCGCGAGAGGTATTTTCCATTCTGGAGCCCTCCTCCACACGACAGCTCGCGCACGAGGGGCGCAGTCCTCCCCTACGCGACAATTTGCGAACGAGGAGGGTTTTGTCTCTCCACGCGGCAGTCCGTGTACGAGCAGGATCTGTCGTCATGCAGCCCCCTCCACGCGGGAACTCGTGTATTTGGATCCTGCGAGCTCCAGTGTATTTCTCTTGCCGTTGACATTGCGGGGGTGCGTGGTCAAGCATGTTCCCCGGGCATTTAGCGATGACATGTATTCCATTCCCGGGTAAAAAGAGTCTAATGTGCGTGGTGCATGTACGGATACACATTACGAAAGCGGCGTGCCCTCCATCCTTGAGACTTCTTGAAATTTCACCTGGGAGGCATGGAGAAGAAATATGCGACGTAGCAGGAGAGGGCAGGAAGTTAATGAGGGGGAGGAGCCGGAAGGGGAGCAGGAAGGAGGTGGAGTTGGACGGGAAGGCGGGAGGTGGCATGGGAATGCGAGCAGGAGGAGCAGGAGGAGGAGCCTGAGGAGGAGGAGGAGGAGGAGGAGGAGGAGGAGGAGGAGGAGGTGTTTTCAGGAGGACCAGGAGTAGCAGCAACATCGGGAGCAGTTGAAGAGGTGAAGCCCGACGCCCGCGCGCGCCGCCGCCCATGGTTGCCCCGCCCCGCCCCGTGCCCCGACCCGCGCCCCGACGCCCCCCCGACGCCCCTCAAAGCCCAGCTCGCGGTCCTTGCCCCTCGCGTCCTCATCCTCGCCGGCGCCTGGCCCCGCCGCCCCTCAAAGCCCAGCTCGCGGTCGTTGCCCCTCGCGTCCTCATCCTCGCCGGCGCCTGGCCCACGTCTCAGAGACAAGTGTTGCATCCCCTGGCGAGAACGGGCGTGACCCCGAGGGAGGGGAGGTGGGAAATAGGCAGGTAACGCAGCGACTCGCGCCAGCGCTGCCTGGGAATGCGTACTCCTAGGAAGTGCTGATTCCCAGAGGGCGCCAGCGCGAATCGCGACGTGACCAGGGGGGGAGGGAGGGGGGGGGCAGGATTTGTCCGCCCCTGGTCTTTGAGCATCGCGTGGAGATCGTCATGAATTCAGTTTCTGGCAAGGTAGTTGCGTCCGCTGTTCAGCGCAGGCGGGATGGGCGAGATCGCAGCAGAGCTTCGCCAACTCCGCCACCAGCTGCCTCAGAGGCCCTGGAAAGGGCCGTGCTAGCAGCACACTGCGAATTGCACGACGTTGCGGGGGGCGGGGGGGGGCGGGGCCAGTCAGGGCGTCATCGCGAACGATGCATGGGCGCTTGCCGCATGCACAGCGCACGTGAGACACGGCCGCCTCGCGCGCCAGTGGAGCTGCGCGGTCGGCTCGGACCAGTTCTCGCATCGCTTGCGATGTCGCGGCGCTTGGTAGTCCGCTTGCGTGGCTTCGTACACCGTCGCCCATGCGCGCCCCCTGCACCGTCTCGGCCCGGCACGATGAAACCAAAGAGCCCTGTTTCTCTGATTGCGCAGTTTCTTCCGACTTGCTCTAAGACGTGTCAAGTGACTTCTAGATTCGAGCCTCGGTGACGACTGTTCGATCAACAATTTCACGGAACATGTGCATGCGTGCACACATGCGCACTTGCCTTGACTCATGCAAAGTATATGTCAAGCACTCGCTGCAGTGGCAACGACGCTCGGCTCAAGTGCGGTAAAACGTAGCCTGGCGAAGGACCCGACCACATGCAGTTGTGAGTACCGCGAAGCAGGTGGGCCTAAGGAGATGGAGCTCCCGATGTGGCCACGAGAAAAGTGGGCGACCGAAATGGGCGTGATCAGGCATACGAACTTTGCCATTTGGGCCTTCTGTGGAGCTCACGATGGGGCCTGAAAACGTGTCATGTGCCAGTGAAATGAGCGTGGGTGGTCAGGGCGAGCGATATATCGAACTCAGCCCACGACTGCATGCGTCTGGCGAGAACCACAGTTCGAAAGACACCCGCCTGTTTATCGGAAGATTTCGAAGCGAATGCGCGGGACGCTCAGATGCGAGACCCATTTTGAATTCTATCCGCTCTCCATCCTTGTCTGTAGCTATCTGAAGCTTTCAAGTCTAATGTGCGTGGTTCCGTAGCCATTTTAGCTCAAGCAAGTGTGGATCGAGTCACTTCAAAGCAATCAATTCCGCACGAGCTACTTTCCAGTACAGCACACATACCTGAAAAGGCGAGCCCATGGTGCTCAGTATCGCTCACCTTGTACTATTCGCCAACTTCGCCCTGCCACTGCAGGCAGTAACGCTGCAGAATGCAGCAGAGGAGGCGCTGCTCAGGCGTGCTGGTCGTGGCGCTGCAGCGGGTGAAGCTGGCAATCGCAATGGCATGGTAACTCTCCAGTACCTTATGGACCAGCACGTCGCGTCGGAGACCGAGCTCCATCTTCGTGCGGGCGAAACGTGGCGCAAGTACGCAAACCAACTTGCCGATAGCGGATGCAGCTACAGAGGGGGGTTGTTGCCTTGCCCCAATGGCAACATCTGTTATTACACAGGACACGGAGGCTTGAACGTGACAGCCACAGTGGAATATCGCGGGAACATCATCAAGACAGTCATATCCCCCGACCCTGATGCAGGAATCGACATGCCAGACATCGTGACGTTCTTGGGGGCTAGTACCGACGACGCTCCGGCAATGCTGATGGATGTGCCAGCGGAATACCGGCGAACAGCGAACCCCGTCATGCTGAAGATGTTTTTCGTGGAGGATACTGATAATGTCACTGAGCAGTGCCCTCATGACAGTGAGCGCGTGGAGTCCGTGGGGAACGGCAGTGTGTCGTACCGCCTGGAGAACAACACGATCACAGTTTCAACGCAAAGCCCGAACACGTTCATGGGCATGGCCTTCGATTTCGTCTGCGAGGCACCTGTGGGTCATACCCTGGCCTTCGAGATCCCTGTCGGGACGGAGATCGTCTGGGTGAGCCGTGCAGAGATGGTCGAGGTGCTCCAGTCGGAGGAGTTGCCGGCTTCCGTCGAGAGGCGCTTAGAGGAGCAGTTACGCAAGTCTGCTTTGGCCAAGGGGATGGATGACGCGCTCACGCAGAAGGGAAGCACGCGGCGCAGGCGGCGCAGGTCGGGCTGCTCAGCCAAACAGACAGGTGCCATGGCAGGAGGTGCAGCCGCCGTGGCCGTCGGAGTCTTAGCTTGCGTGTTTACTTTCATCGGCTGCTTCACGGCGTCGCCGTTCTTGGTGACGATGGGGACCAGATCGGTGAAAAACGGTGCTTGCGACTGTTGGGCTAAGGATAACCATGGAAAGACCGCCTGCGGGGTGGCGCGGTGAGCGGTGGCCGAACAGCTCCAATCTCTCCAATCTCAGCTCTACTCGCAGCTCCGATCTTACGATCCATGAGGAGGGGTGGGAGAGAAGTGGAGCTGCAGGCAGTGGGGGGGGGGGGGGGCAGCGTCCACGCTTCGCGGGAGCGCTCGTTCCTCGGCGGGTAGGGCTCGCCCTCGGGCTCGCGGCCCGCCGCACTCCAGCAGCGTGAAGGCTTGGGCGGGCGGAAGCGCTCCCTGCGCTCCTCCTTGTCATCGTGCCCCTCGCTCCTCTCCTCCTCATGCTCCCAGCAGATCGGCCCAGACTGCGAGGTTAGAGGCATTGCTTTCGAGACTTCTGTGCGAGGCTCGCGCCAATTTGCACCACTCTCGGAGTGCCCGATGAATCATTGCGCGGTTCCCCTCCACGCGACAAAAAGGTGCACGAGGGGGATTATGTCCCTTTGCGTCCCTCCACGCGGCAATCAGTGCGCGAGAGGGATATCGTGTTTCTGCAGCCCTCCTTCACGCGGCATTCAGCCTGCGAGAGGCTTTGTTTCACTGCGCAGTCCTCCTCCACGCGACACACTGGCGTACGAGGAGGATGTTTTTGTTGGTTTTTGTTTTCTGCATCCCTCCACGCGGCAATCCGTGTGCGAGAGGTATTTGCCATTCTGGAGCCCTCCTCCACACGACAACTCGCGCACGAGGGGCGCAGTCCTCCTCTACGCGACAATTTGCGAACGAGGAGGGTTTTGTCTCTCTGCACCCCTCCTCCACGCGGCAGTCCGTGTACGTGCAGGATCTGTCGTCATGCAGCCCCCTCCACGCGGGAACTCGTGTATTTGGATCCTGCGAGCTCCAGTGTATTTCTCTTGCCGTTGACATTGCGGGGGTGCGTGGTCAAGCATGTTCCCCGGCCATTTAGCGATGACATGTATTCCATTCCCGGGTAAAAAAAGTCTAATGTGCGTGGTGCATGTACGGATACACATTACGAAAGCGGCGTGCCCTCCATCCTTGAGACTTCTTGAAATTTCATCTGGGAGGCATGGAGAAGAAATATGCGACGTACCAGGAGAGGGCAGGAAGTTCATGAGGGGGAGGAGCCGGAAGGGGAGCAGGAAGGAGGTGGAGTTGGACGGGAAGGCGGGAGGTGGCATGGGAATGCGAGCAGGAGGAGCAGGAGGAGGAGCACTAGGAGGAGGAGGAGGAGGAGGAGGAGGAGGAGGAGGAGGAGGAGGTGTTTTCAGGAGGACCAGGAGCAGCAGCAACATCGGGAGCAGTTGAAGAGGTGAAGCTTGACGCCCGCGCGCGCCGCCGCCCATGGTTGCCCCGCCCCGCCCCGTGCCCCGACCCGCGCCCCGACGCCCCTCAAAGCCCAGCTCGCGGTCCTTGCCCCTCGCGTCCTCATCCTCGCCGGCGCCTGGCCCCGCCGCCCCTCAAAGCCCAGCTCGCGGTCGTTGCCCCTCGCGTCCTCATCCTCGCCGGCGCCTGGCCCACGTCTCAGAGACAACTGTTGCATCCCATGGCGAGAACGGGCGTGACCCCGAGGGAGGGGAGGTGGGAAATGGGCAGGTAACGTAGCGACTCGCGCCAGCGCTGCCTGGGAATGCGTACTCCTAGGAAGTGCTGATTCCCAGAGGGCGCCAGCGCGAATCGCGACGTGACCAGGGGGGGAGGGAGGGGGGGGGCAGGATTTGTCCGCCCCTGGTCTTTGAGCATCGCGTGGAGATCGTCATGAATTCAGTTTCTGGCAAGGTAATTAGTTGCGTCCGCTGTTCAGCGCAGGCGGGATGGGCGAGATCGCAGCAGAGCTTCGCCAACTCCGCCACCAGCTGCCTCAGATGCGAA
>CAUYUJ010017865.1:50539-78039 GCA_963575745.1 Prorocentrum cordatum
TAATGATGTGGGGATTAGGAGGTGGAGGAGGAAGAGAAGGAGGCGGTGGAGACGGAGGAGTGGGAGGACGGCAGCGATGATGATGATGATGTTGATGATGAGGATGAGGATGAGGATGATGAAGATGATGCTCATGATGATGATGTTGATGCTGCTGGTGATGCTGATGATGATGCTGATGTTGATGATGATGATGATGATGATGATGATGATGATGATGATGGTGATGGTGATGGTGATGGTGATGGTGATAGTGATGGTGATGGTGATGGTGATAGTGATGGTGGTTATGGTGGTAATGCTGCTGATGATGATGATGAGGATGATGATGATGACGAGGATGATGATGATGATGATGATGATGATGATGATGATGATGATGATGATGATGATGATGATGATGATGATGATGATGATGCTGATGATGATGATGATGATGATGATGATGATGATGATGATGATGATGTGATGATGATGGTGATGATGATGATGATGATGATGATGATGATGATGATGATGATGATGATGATGATGATGATGATGATGATGATGATGATGATGATGATGATGATGATGATGATGAGGCGGAGGAGGAGGAGCAGCAGCAGGAGGAGGAGGAGCAGCAGCAGCAGGAGGAGGAGGAGGAGGAGGGAGGAGGAGGAACGAGGAGGAGTCCTTCCCCCTCTCCAGGTACTCATGAGCGCGCTTCCCACGCCGGAGGAGACCGCCCTGCTGAAGCAGCACCGCGATCGCGCCTCGGAGCTGCGCGAGGCGGCCCCGTCGTCGTCGTCTTCGTCGTCGTCGTCGTCGTCGTCGTCGCTGTCGTCGTCGTCGTCGCCGTGCCGCTGCTGCTGCTGCTGCTGCTGCTGCTGCTGCTGCTGCTGCTGCTGCTGCTTGTGTTCTCTCCTCCGCCTCCGCCTCCTCCTCTTATCTTCTTCCTTCGTCCTCGCCTCCTCCTCCTCCTCCTCCTCCTCTTCTGCTCCTCTTCTTTCCCTCCTCCTCCTCTCCTCCGCCCGGGGGCCAATTCTGGGCCGCGGCGAGCTCTCGCACCCCGGCGTGGCGCCTCCGCTGGGAGCGCAGGGCACACCGTCGGACCAACGCATGAGATCGAGGCCGGTTCTGGGAGGGTGCCCTGATGTCCTTCGTGCTCGTTGGGTGTCCTCGTGCATCCTGGGGAGGGTGCCCTTGGAGGTTCTCTGATGTCCTGATGTCCTTCGGGCTCGTCGGGCGTCCTCGTGCGTCCTGGGGAGGGTGCCCTTGGATGTTCTGTGCGTCTGAGCCGGCGGAAGAGGGGTTCTTCTGGCCCGGGTCCGACTGCAGTTTGGGCAGCCGCGCGCCGCCGCTTTGGCCTACCGGTTTGTGTGACCTACGCGTTGCCCATTGACGCCCATTGGCGCTTTGGCGAGCGCATGGGCTGCCACTACCCGACGATGAGCGCCGCATGGAGGGCGGCCCGCCTGGTAGGGCTCGGGTCCTTTCTCCTCCTCCTCCTCCTCCTCCTCCTCCTCCTCCTCCTCCTCCTTTCCTTCTCCTCCTCCTCCTCCTCCTCCTCCTTCTACTCCTCCTCCTCCTCCCCCTCCTCCTCCTCCTCCTCCTCCTCCTACTCCTGCTCCTCCTGCTCCTCCTGCTCCTCCTCCTCCTCCTCCTCCTCCTCCTCCTCCCTCCTCCTTCTGCTCCTCTTTCTTCCTCCTCTTCTCCTTTTCTCCTCCTCCATGTTCCCTCCTCCTCCTCCTCCTCCTCCTCCTCCTCTCCTCCTCCCTTCCTCCCCTCCCCTCCCCTCCCCTCCCCTCCCCTTCCTCCCTCCCCCCCGGCGGCTAGCCAGGTGGAGCGCATGCTGCTGCCCCTGGCATGCCTGGCGAACCCCTCCGCGCAGCAGCGGCTGCGCATCGTGCCGCCGCTCCCCCACGCCCCGCCGTTGCCGCCACCGCTGCCGCGGCCCCGCCGCCGCCATTGTCGGGAAACAGGTCGGTGGCACCGCCTCGGCACCTGTCCCACTGGAGCTGGAGGAGTAGCGCGGGGGGGAGTCGGAGGAGGAAAAGGGTGCCCATACCGCTACCCTTGCCTCGTTTTCCCCTTTGTGGGGGTCCTCCAGGGAGGCCTTCGTCGCCACCGCTGGATTCGCCTTAAAATCCTGGTCAGAACGCACCCCGGGAGAGGTCCGGGGAGTAGCGGTATCAGTGCTTTGGGATTTCCCCAGGAGGAATGGAGGGGAGGGCGAGTGGGAGGAGCAGGGGGTGTAACGAGAAGGGGGAGGAAGAGGAGGAGGAGGAGGAAGAGGAGGAGGAGAAGGAGGAGGAGGAGGAGGAGGAGAAGGAAGAGGAGGAGGGAGATAAATAGGGGAGGAAGGAGGGTGGGCCAACAGCGGTGCACAGTGGTCTCTCGAGAACGTTTACATCGCTGGCACAAATCATCCGTCCGATTGCCTGCTAGGTACTGTCTGGACTCCGTCCAGTACCCCCCACAGGCCACCAGGCGGACCATGCTAGCTAGAACGGGCTGGTCACGCTTCTCGAACCTCTCGACGACGGCGACTACTGCTGGCTGGGCCTGGAGTGTGTTATGGCCAAAACTCCCAGGAACACCCACCGCCGTGGCGTCGGGAGCCCTCCAAGACGAGCGGCAGAATCAGCACATATCCTCCTCTGACTGGCGGCGACGGCGTCGTCGCCGACGGCGACCGCGACGACGAGGACGGAAAGCCACAGCCGTGGCGACGAAAACCTTCCTACGACGAGCACCTTCCTACGACCTTCCTCTTCCGATCGGCGGCGTCCGCGGCGACAGCGACGACGACCACGTGCTGCCGCAGGTGCTCTTCGGGCGCACCAGGGTGGAGCTTGCCGGTGACCTGCGGAGAGCCTTCGGGGACCTGAGAGGCGGACGCGGGGCTGCGCGCGGGGAGGAAGGGCAGGGGGAAGGACGGGGGAGGTGGGCAGACAGGGGAGGGAGGAGGGAGGAGGAGGGATGGGGGAGGGGAGAGGGGAGGAGGGAGAAGGGACGAGGAGGCAGGAGGGAAGAGGGAGGGAGGGAGGGAGGGAGGGAGGGGAGGAGGGGAGGAGGAGGAGAGGAGGAGGAGGAGGAGGAGGAGGAGGAGGAGGAGGAGGAGGAGGAGAAGGAGGATGAGGAGAAGGGAGAGGAGGAGGAGGAGGAGGGGAGGAGGAGGAGGAGGAGGAAAAAGGAAAAGGAGGAGGAGGAGGAGGAGGAAAAGGAGGAGGAGGAGGAAAAAAGGAGGAGGAGGAGGAGGAGGAGGAGGAGGAGGAGGAGGGGGAAGAGGAGGAGGCGGAGAGGAGGAGGAGGAGGAGGAGGAGGAGGAGAGGAGGAGAAGGAGGAGGAGTGGGATTTTGGGAGGAGGGTATTGGGGAGGGATCAGATAGGATGGGGGTTGTTGCCCCCCGTTTTTTTTTGTCCTGTGGAAAGATCACGATGGCATGTATTTGACTGGTTTCTGGCTCCCTGGGCCCCCAACAGACCCCAGGACATTAAATCAGCCATTTGATATGGAAAACTGGTCCACGGGAAGGTCCAGACCTGCTCTGAACAATGGCGACGCTGGGGGTCTGGGACCGCTACTCGTCCTGGAGAGCTCTCGTCGCAACAGCTGAGTTCTCGCCGAAGTTCCGAGAGTTCTGGTCACAAGATGCACCCCAGGAAAGGTCCAGGGAGTCGCGGAAGGAGTAGCTTTCGTCCCCCCTAAGGGTGGGAGGAAATGGAGCGGGGAGGAGGGGAGAGGAGGGGTGGGAGAGGAGGGGGAGGAGGAGGAGGAGGAGGAGGAGGAGGAGGAGGAGGAGGAGGAGGAGGAAGGGGAGTAGAAAGGGGCCAGGAAACGGGAGCAGGGGAGGAGGAGGAGGAGGAGGAGGAGGAGGAGGGAGGAGGGGGGGGGAGGGCGAGGTGTAAGGAGGAGGAGGAGAGAGGGGAGGAGGAGGAGGGGAGGGGGAGATGGCGATGAGGGGAAAGGGAGATTTCCGAGGAGGCGAGAGGAGGAGGAGGAGGAGGAGGAGGGGGGAAATCGGGCGAAGGGATGAGGGGGAAGGGGGGGGGGAAGGGCAAGCTAGGTGCGCTCGCGTCATATCTGACGTCCTACCCCTCCCTCCCATCCCTTACCATGGCGCTGATTTTCTCTATCCGCGGACGCGTGTCGTAGCGGACCTGTGGCTCCGCGCGCGCGTGCGTAACTAGTGGGTGGTGGTGCGCGTGCGTGCGTGCGTGCGTGTGTGCGTGGTTGGTGCTGGTGCTGGTGCTGGTGCTGGTGCTGGTGCTGGTGCTGGTGCTGGTGCTGGTGCTGGTGCTGGTGCTGGTGCTGGTGCTGGTGCTGGTGCTGGTGCTGGTGCTGGTGCTGGTGCTGGTGCTGGTGCTGGTGCTGGTGCTGGTGGTGGTGGTGTGGTGGTGGTGGTGGTGGTGGTGGGGGTGGTGGTGGTGGTGGTGGTGGTGGTGTGTGTGTGTGTGTGTGTGTGTGTGCGTGTTCTGCGCGTGGCTGTGGCATGGCATGGCACGGGAAATGCCGCCAGCGCTGCAGCGGGAGCACGAGTCGAAACGGGCGGAAGCGCGGAAATCAGGCCAGCGCTGCAGCGGGAGCACGATTCGAAACGAGCGGAAGCACGGAAATGAGGCCAGCGCTGCAGCGGGAGCACGATTCGGAACGAGCGGGGCCCGAAAATGAGGCCGGCGCCTCAGCGAGAGCAGCATTTTGAAAAAAATGCAGGCGAAAACCCAACTCCCGGGAATCCTGTGTGTAAAAAAGCAGGACGCGGGGGGGGGGGGCTACTCCCAGGACGCCATCAGGGGAAGAGGGAGAATAGTATTCATATTGAGTAATTTGTAGAGGGGGAGGAGGGAGAGGAGAAGGATCAGGATGAGGGAGGAGGAGGAGGAGGAGGAGGAGGAGGAGGAGGAGGAGGAGGACACGGCAACGGAGATGGTAAGTTCGCGAAGCGGAACATATCCATTCAAGTGGGATGCGGCCTCTGGTTCGCCCCCCCTCCGCGACGCGGGCGCCGCAGAGGTGCCTTTGATGGCGCCCGCGCGAGCGCCGCGTTCCGCACGGTGCTGCAGCACACGGCGCACCTCGGCAACGTTATCAACTACGGCGCCGTGAAGGCGTCATCATCGCCGCCGTCGCAGCCGTCGTCGTCGTCGGCGTCGGCGTCGGCGTCTTCGTTCTCGCAGCCGGCACCGTCGTCGTCGGCGCCGTCGTCGTCAATTTGTCGGCGGCGTTTCGTTTCCTCGGTGTTCGATTTTCGGGTGTGTTTCATTGATCTCGGGCTCTGCGAGTCCTTTTCGGGACCGTCGGAATTGTGTCCTAGGCTTTTAACAAAAGCGGATCCTGACACAAGCAGATCTTGGATGTCGAAACCTCCGGGATCGCCGTCGCCGTCGCCGTCGTCGTCGCCGCCGCCGCCACCGCTCTCGCCCCCGCCTCCAGCGCACGGCTGGCCAGCTCTCGACGAGAGGGCTGCCCAGGGCCGCGTCGCTTCGGAGAGTGCTCGGGCCGCGGCCCTGTGCGCGTGAAGGGGTACATAATTAGGAGAGGGGAATCTCGGCCTGAGGAACAGGAGGAGGTTTTCGGGACCCCAGATGGTTCTCATCAGCTGCGCCGCGACACTTCCAGGGGAAGCCAGAATCGTCCCGAACGGCCGCCTGAGGCCCGGGCTGTCGCCCGAAAGCACTCGGAGGAGGGCCAGTCGAGACAAAGAGTCCTTCTTTGGGGATCTCCTGGAGAAGCGCCTCGTCGCCACGTCCGGACCCGTCTCGAGGAACCGCGCCGAGATGGCCGCCGGACGGGGTCCGCGGGCCGACTTCCGGCGGGCGCGGGCCGGGCGAGCGAGCGAGTCGAGGGACAACAATACATGGCATGAGGAGCATCGACTGTCAGAAGTCCGCGCAGAGGTCTTGGGTCGGCACTGGGCCCCCCCTGGCGGCGCCTCCGAGGCTGCCCCCTGCCGCGTTCGCCGCGGGCCAGGGCTGGGGGGGGGGGTCCAGCGCAGATCCAAGAAATCCGCGCGGGCCTCCGCGAACGCTTGTGCTTGTGCCGGCGCTTCCTGGTATGGTCAAGGAGGACATGCCGCCAAGACGCTGCAAGAAGGAATTGCCTGGGTGCGGAAGGAGCTCGATGCTCCTTGGGTCCGTCCATGGTTGTTCCTCTAGCCCTCCTCGTGCACCCTGGCTCCTTGGGTGCCAAGAGGGGGCGTCGTTCCTTCGTTGGCGCTTCTTGTTGCATCAGCCCGACAGTGCGCCACACTCTCGGAGCAGGACGTGCCGCGCCGTCTCGAGCGGTGTGCACGGCAAGAGTCAGTCTGCACGGGGCGGTTGGCGCAGGCGGCTTTTCATAACAAGCGGCCAGAGAGGATAGTAGAGAGGGGGAGAGCATGGATGGGGCAACGGCTAAACAAGAGTAGGAGGAGGAGGAGGCGGAGGAGGAGGAGGAGGACGAGGACGAGCATTGGGGGAAGGGGGAAGGAGAGGAGGAAGAGCAGGAGGAGAAGACATGAGGAGGAGGAGGAGGAGGAGCAGCAGCAGCAGCAGTAGGAGGAGGAAGAGCCAGAGGAGGATAGGGAGGATGAGGGGTAACAGGAGGACCCGGGGGGGAGCAGGAGGAAGAGGAGGAGCGAAGACGGGTGGTGAGGAGAGAGGAGACGACTTGGAGAGGACTTGGAGGAGAGCCGGCTGGACGTAGGCCGACGACCGCGTGGCTGCCGGCTTCTCGCTGGAGGCGCTGCCCAAGCTGTGCCTCTTCAAGGCCGCCACTCGATCGTCGTGGTCGTCGTCGTTGTCGTCGGCGTCGGCGTCGGCGTCGGCGTCGGCGTCGGCGTCGTCGTCGTCGTCATCGTCGGCGGCGGCGGCGTCGTCGTGGTCGTCGTCGTCGTCGTCGTCGTCGTCGGCGTTGTCGGCGTCGTCGGCGTCGGCGTCGCCGTCGTCGTCGTCGTCGTCCCCCGTCGTCTTCGGTCCTTGTCGTCCTCCGCCGTCGTCGTCGTGTTTGTCGCCGGGGGTAGTTTTTCGTCCCGGATCCATTCCTGATTGTCAGGGGCCCGATGACGGGCCCCAGAGGCCGAAGTTGCGGAACATCGCTGGGTTTGCAGAAGCATGTCGCCGGAGATCTTGGATTGTTACCCCTGCTGGCGCCCCTGTTCCGAGTAGCTTTCGGGCCATAACTCGAGCCTCCGCCGTCCGTTCGGGATCCAGGCCCCCCCCCGAAACGCTCCTGGCGAGGCGCAGCTGCTGGAGAGCACCCCCGAGGCTGGAATGCCTCCGAGAACCAGCGAAAGCCCCACGACAACGTTCGAAAACTCATACATTGGAGGCCCATGCCAAGAAACGCCCTGCTTGCTATAGAGAGCGTGATGTTCCGACACCAACAATCACTGGACGTCCTGGGGTCTCAGGGTTGGGTTTCTTGTGGAGGGTTTCTTGTGGTCGGGCCCCACTGTAGAAGATTCTCCCAGAGCTCACATTCAAACATTCCTGGAACGATCTGGGCGAGGCGCAGGTGCTGGAAAGCACCTCGAAGCCGGAACACCTCCGAGAACCAGCGAAAATTTGGCAAAGCCTCCGAACACTTCCCGACAGGGCGCAGCTGCTAGAGAGGACCGAGGCTGGAAAACCTCCAAGGAGCAGCAGATCCCAGAGAACGTCCGAAACATCTCCCGACGATGTTCCCGAAACTCAGATGCTACTAATATATACATCCATCCATCCATCCGTCCGTCCGTCCGTCCGTCCGTACGTACGTACATACATACATGCATGCATGCATGCATACATACATCCATACATACATACATACAAATGCATCACATACATACATACATACATACATACATACATACATACATACATACAAACATAGATACATATATATATATATATATATATATATACATACATACATACATACATACATACATACACATACACATACACATACACATACACATACACATACACATACACATACACATACACATACACATACACATACACATACACATACACATACACATACACATACACATACATACATACATACATACATACATACATATTGCTCTGGCGTGCCTGGTGTTCTCTGCGAGATAGGATGAGAGGGCGCCGTTGCGACCGTCGTTGCATCAATGCTCAAGCTTTTGTGGCATCCAGATGCCTGTACTCCGCAACGGGGTTTGGCTCGTGGGTGCCGTCACTCAGCTCCTCACTGCATATTGGTGGCGGACACAGCCCTGTCCAACGTGCCCCGACTGCCCGTCGTGCCCCACCTTGCATTGTCCCAGCTGCCCGCATCTGCAGTGTCCTGCGGGGCCGAACCCCTTGCAGGCCGGCGGGATCGCCGGCGGAGGTTGGAGCTCACCACCTCCTGGGCCGCCACCTGCGGCGGAGGCTGCCGCGGCTTCTGGGTTCCCTGGCGACGCTGTTCCGGGTGAGGATCCAACATCAGTGCCGACCGAGGCTTCTCGGGAGGCAGGCGGCTGGCTGGGCGAGCTCGTGTCCCTGTGGCTCCACGCGCTGATCGCTTTGGTCCAGGCGGTGGCGATTTTGGGATACTCGTGCCTGAGGAACGTGTGCTCTTGGCGACTACCCAGCCGCCGATCTCCTGCCACCATCGACAATGGTCGCGCGGCTGGGATACGTCCGCCCCTGGGTGTGGGTGCTATTCGCCGACGAGCTGCGGTGGCATCTGCATCGGATCTGGGGGCAAGCAGAGTATCCGCCAACTGGTCCTCAGGTACGTCATCGACTGAGCAGCAGCGCGCCTGATCATGGTGCCTGCAAAGAGGACTGCAGCAGGGACAGCGCTGACATTCTGGGGTCTCGCTTCGCGGACACTCATCGTGACCGCGGAGGTCAGGATGCGGGGCTGCTATACGATATCGGGCGGCGCTTGACGGTGAAGGGGGAGACCGCAATCATAGATGGGGTGGCTCAGGTGGCCGACGAGACTTACCGGGGTTGGGAGACCGCTGGGTGCTTCGCTGCTGAGTTTCTTGTCGAAGGCACGCTGCGGGCTCACGGCGTTGGGCTGCGCGGTGTGGGGGCTGGACTGCAACTGGTCTGTGCCGACGGTGGCGTTGCTGGAGGCAGCGCTCGAGGTACGACGGCGACTGCCGCGGGAGATCGTGGAGCGGTTGCAGTCCTGAACGTGTCGGAGCGGTTCGGTGTCGACGTCGGGATCATGAGGGCCGACGAGGACTGGATCGGTATCCGACGGGCGTCGGCCTGCCTGGCGCTCTACGTAGGCGCCGAGACGGGGCTGGACGCCAGGCTCCGTGGCATCGGGCTGCAGTCAGGTGGCCATCGCACTCGGATCTGCACTCGGGACGCCGTCGCCGAGTTCGAGCATACGCCTCTTCAAAGATGGCCGTTGGCAGGCCTCCGTTCGGCAGCGAGGTGCTCCACCCCTGCCGACCGACGCTGCAGGGGCCCGCTGGAGCACTTCACGCAGTGTGAGAGTCAGCCTCATTTGCCGAGCGATGACTACTGCGGGGCCCGCTACGAGAGCATCATGGGGACGATCGCGTCCTCAGCCCGCTGGGATCAGGTTAGGCTTCGAGACCTTGTGGGCGTGGGGGAGATCATGCGACAGGCACAGCTCTACGGATACGTGTACGCGAAGGAGGCGGATGGTTCACTACACGAGGCCCTCCAGGGCCGCGGTCATGGCCACGGCTCCGCCGAGTTCGCTTTGTGGGACGAGGCCCCCGCCTTCGCCGTGGCATCGAAGGTGGATGTCAGGATGATGGTGCGTCCTGACCTTCTACGCCACATGTGCACCATAGCAGAAAGGGACGCGGGCATCCTCAAGTCGCTGCGCCATGGGCGTGAGGACTGCCGCGCCCTCTCGGGGCAATGAAAGTGACCTCGGACGGGATGCCCCTCGACCCGCCCGAGATGCAACAGAGGGCGGCTTCAGTCTCCCCGCCTGGAGTCCGTGATGTACGTGGGGGATGCTATTCTTCTCGCCGGGATGGTCGTCAGCGCGATGTCTTCCCGATTCCTCTTCGCCTTGATCCTGTCTCTTCCTCTACAGTGCTTCAGAACGCGAAGACCCTTTCTCGGACAGCTGCTCGGCGGACACATCGCCGCCACCACAGGCTCGACATGGTGAATGAGTTAGTTGTGACTCTCAATGACATGTACCTGGGTGGACGTGGACATGACGACCTTCCGCGTCGTGCCGCTGGAGAGCCGCTGCTAGCTGTCCATGCCGAGGTGCACCGAGAGCTGGAAGATGCGGTTCGCCGCTTCGGAGAGCCGCCGATGGACCTCGACGGCCCAGGAGCCCTTGCGGAGCTTCGGGTGTCTCAGGCGTACCACGGGGAGGCCGTGGCCACCGCCCCGGTTGGCTTCGACAACGTCGACCGCATCTCTCTGCCTGCTGCTACGACTTCTCCACAGACGCTAGAGCGTTTGGCTGGTGATGTGGGCCGAAAGATCGCCAATCGCTTGCAAGAATTGTTGCTACCCCGAGAACAGGGGTTGGACCGCATTCGTACTGAGGGACCACGTCGGCCATATGTTGATCCCAACCTTCGTAACCCTAAGCTGTATCAACGAGTACTTCGACGGCTGGTGGACTCTAACGTGGTGAGTTTCCAGCTGGATTGTGAGTGCTCGGTCGGGCTCTTTTTCGTTCACAAGAAAAATGGCGATCTGAGGATGATCCTAGATGGCCGCTACTCGTCACTGCGTTTCGGCGAGGCCGACAAAGTTGAGTTAGCCTCAGGCGGTGCTTTCAGTCAGATCGCCGTAGACGGGGACGACCCAATCGCAGTGGCGGGCGTAGACATCGCTGACGCTTTCTACAACATTCTGCTGCCTCCATGGTTGCAGAAATACTTCGGCCTCCCGCCCGTCAGGGCTGGAGACTTCAATCTTTCTCACGTTGGCGAGGGCATCCCCGTTCATCCTTCGCAAAAGGTGGTGCCCTGTTTCAGATGTCCGCCCATGGGCTGGAGCGTGAGTCTTTGGATCTGCCAGACCTTGAATGAGCACATCAGTTCTCTAGTCCCGGGCGTCAGTACACATAACCTCCTTGTTGATCGTAGACCAGCCCCGAGTTTGAGCGATGATTTCATTCACACTGAGTACGTTGACAACTTTGTCTCACTGTCTCGGTCCGTGGAACGCGCTGGGGACATCGCCCGGGCCGTGGGCCGCGAACTAAATCGAGTCGGGTTGCCTACGCATGAGGTCGAGGAAGGAGTAGGCGGTCAGACTTTGGGCTGGGAGTTTGGTTCGAGTGATGCTGTCATCGGGCTAAATCCTCGTTTACGGTGGAGGTTGCGTCTGGGCATCCAGGAGATCTTGAGGCAAGACCGCTGTGCTGGGGACACGCTCCGGAGGGTCATATCGCACTACACATCTCGGGGCCTCATCAGGCGGGAACTTTTGAGCGCTCTGGGTGCCGTGTACTCGTTCATCCGCGTGGCTGGTCATAGGTCTCTACGTCTTTGGGGATCCGTTCGACGAGAACTGCGGTGGTGTAAGTCCTTGTTGATCCTATGTTTCAGAAACGCGGGCAGGCCTCTCTCGAAGGTGGTCTCTTGCGTGGACGCCTCGTGGTGGGGGGTTGGAATCACCGAGAAGGATTTCTCGCATGATCAGGTCGTCGAGTTGTCGTCCTTCAACGAGCGATGGAGATTTGGGCGAGATAACGAGAAGTCGATGCCTCCCCGAGCTTTCGACATTGGCATGTGGGAAGATGAGACCGAGGAGACCGAGACGAGCACGGGGTTCACCGAGCCCTACCATGTCCAGGAGGCCTCGAAGGGCCTGATGTTCAAGGAGCCCATCAAGGTCTTCTTGAAGCCCTCAGAGGCCAAGTTCAGGAGCGTCTCGAAGGAGGTCTGGGGTGGAGTCTGGAAGCGTGTTCTCTCGAAGCCTTGGGAGCGCGAGGAACCCCAGGTCATCCTGGAGGGCAGGGCTCTGGTCAGCTGTCTAAAGCACCTGCTTCGGAACTCTGGAAACTTCAGGCACGCTCATATTATCCTGAATGACTCTATGGCCCCGTTGCTGGCTTTGCTCATGGGCCGGTCCTCCTCAGCGCCCCTTCAGCGAGTATGTCGTCAGGTCGCAGCTCTGGCGCTATGCAGTGGCTGCGGCGTCGTCTGGCGCTGGGTGCCTTCCGAGCACAACAGTGCAGACTCAGCCTCGCGGAACCGGCCTGGCCTTACAGCTGAAGCTGATCGAGCGGCCGCTGGGGATGCCAGGCGCAGTAGCCCTTGCTCAGGGGACGGGCGGCTTGCCAAGGGGTCGGGGAGGACCAAGAACCAGCGCGGCCGCGACTTCGTCTCGCCGCCGCCGGGCCTCAGCCTCTACGACGAGTCATGTTGTCCGAGCTCGCATGGAGGGGGGCCGCCGAGCTGCAAGGCGCCTGCCGCGCCCCCAGGGCTGCCGCCGGGAGATCGCTCCGAGGCCCAGAGAGAGCCACTCGGTTCTGGAGCAGGAGTCGGTGCCCGCCGCCACTTGCCAGGACTACGAGAGGCGAGCCCACTACGTCTACCTCGGGGTCGAGCACTCTCGCCTGGAGACGGTGGCCGAGGAGCAACTGCACAAGGCCCTGGTGACGTACTTCCGCGAGCGGTTCTTGGAGGGGGGCGAGAGCATGAACGCGAGGAAGCTCCTCGCGTTGCTGGCCTTCGCGGGGTGCCACCTGGGCCTGAAGTACAGCAGCCTGCGGTGTGCGACCCGAACTGCTCGGGGGGGGCGCAAGCGGTCTCCGCCTCGGTCGCTGCTTCGGCTGCCGTGGGCCGCCGGCTGCCTTGTCATTCGCCAGATAGCTCAGGCCAGGAATCGAGTACTGGCACACCTCACGGCCGTGGCCCTTGCCCTGTACCTGATGCCGTCGGAGGCGATCTCTCCTACCTCCCACGGCTTGGCGCCGCCGTCAGTGCTGCTCAAAGGCCCGCGCAGGACCTGGAGCATGACGCTTCGCTGGAAGGTAGGCGGGGTGGCAGGCCAGACTGGGGTGTACGACGAGTCGCTGGTGTTAGACAGCCCTGCCTTCCTCTGGCGCGAGGAAACGCGCCGCAAGTTGCTGGTTCGCGCCCCCACCCCAGACGAAGTAACAGAGAGAAATCGGTGGCCTACAGATCAGGTCGTGAGGCGGGACACCGAGGCTGGACGGATCCGAGAACAGTTGGACATGCTCCCTCACCATTTTCGGAGCACCGCCAAGCACAGCCTCGATACAATTGGCGTCGTCCCTTGCGCGACCTAGCTCGATGTGTGAACGAGTCTGGACAGCAAGTGATGCTGGAAGTCTTCAGTGGAAGCGGCAACCTCTCTCGATCGTTTCGGCTAGTCCTGAGGGGTCTCCCCTGCTTCGAGCTGGACATTATCCATGATGCTGCTGCCGATGTCTTGTCCAGAAAAATTCAGAAGCTGGTCAGGGGCTGGGTACGAAGCAAAATGCTCTTGGGTGTGTGGATAGCTACTCCATGTCAGTCACTATCTCGTGCACGTAATCGGCCTAATGGACCTCCGCCGCTTCGTGACGCTGAGCACCCCCTTGGACTCCCTCACCTGAATCCCGCCGACTGTCTGAAGGTTGCCCGTGGTAACCGCTTAGCCCGTTTCAGCTTTGGCCTCTTTTCCTTTTGCAGATCTCTTAAGGTCCCTGTGGTTATCGAGAATCCTTCGACCTCTTGGCTTTGGACTCTCCCTGGGGCCAGAGCGCTCGCCCGTTCCAGTAACGTGCTCGATTTAGATGTTGATTTTTGCGCTTTCGGGACCCCGTGGCGTAAGCGAACCCGCCTTCGGTTTTGTCATCTCGACCTTGCTGGGCTCAAAGGGGCCCATTGCCAAGGTCGCGGCGTTTGCAGTTTTTCCAAGTGCCCGCACCGGGTGCTTGAAGGAAAAGACAATACTGGGCGATTTCTCACCCACATCGCCGAGCCGTATCCCAGAGGGTTTTGCTTGGCGCTTGGTAGAGCATACAAACAAGCGTTGCGGAATAAAGCTTTCAGTGCTTTAACTAGATATGTGGCCTAAGGGCCAGTGTGAGAGTTTCGCAAAGTTTCAGTGTTTGCTTTCTGGTTCGGAGTTGTGATTGCCTCGCGGGAACTACCTCTGCGAGGCTGAGGCATCTAGATGCGAGCGGCTCTGGGCCGCAATCACACAGATTGACAGCATGGTCGGTCTGGAGCAAAAGTAGTGCTGTAAATCTATAGGGCTGGCGCCCAGGAATCCGCCAAGCATAGATTGCTCTGGCGTGCCTGGTGTTCTCTGCGAGATAGGATGAGAGGGCGCCGTTGCGACCGTCGTTGCATCAATGCTCAAGCTTCCCTCCCTCGGTCCCCTTTTGTCCCACCCTGCTGTTAGAGCCTTTCTACACTTGCAGTGGAGTTGTGATTGCCTCGCGGGAACTACCTCTGCGAGGCTGAGGCATCTAGATGCGAGCGGCTCTGGGCCGCAATCACACAGATTGACAGCATGGTCGGTCTGGAGCAAAAGTAGTGCTATAAATCTATAGGGCTGGCGCCCAGGAATCCGCCAAGCATAGACATACATACATACATGCATACATGCATACATACAGGAGGAGGAGGAGGAGGAGGAGGAGGAGGAGGAGGAGGAGGAGGAGAGAGCACCAGGAGGAGGAGGACGAGCAAGACGAGGAGGACGAGAACGAGGAGGATACAGGACATAGGAGGAGGAGGAGGAGGAGGAGCAGGAGAAAGAGGAGGAGGAGGAGGAGGATACAGGCTGAGGCTGAGGCTGTGACTGCGACTGCCGTTGCCGCTGCGACTGTCATCGCGAATGCGACTACGACTGCGAGAACAGCAGAATTCGACAACTGGAGGCACATCTGAATGGAGAGGGGAATGCTTTCAGATATGCTTCTACACATCGCTGTTAGGTTGCTTTGCCGGGATTTTTTTTTTTTTTTTTTTTTTTTTGATATTTCGCCTGAAGTACATCAAGCCTTGGGCCGTCTCGCATCGGTGCCAGTACCGTGTAGTCATGGGCTAATCGCTTCGCTCCCTCCGCTGGCACATATTGGGTCACTCGTTATGTGCTTGTGTGCTCGTGGCGAGCGAGGAGGAGGAGGAGGAGGAGGAGGAGGAGGAGGAGGAGGAGGAGGAGGAGGAGGAGGAGGAGGCCCCAGCTGCATCTTGGGGAGGCTTCTTGGGGTCTCTTGGGAGGCCTCTCCGCAGCCTCTTGGCGGTATTAGTGGGACCACCTGGGGCCTCTTGGGGGCCTCATTGGGCCTCTTGGGGGGGTCTTTTGCGCTTCCAGGAGTCTCTTGGGTACCTCCTGTGGGCCTGCTGGCGGTCTCGGAGGCCATCTGTCGGGGAAGGGTTCCGCATGTCAGTTCGGATTCTCCCTCTTGGGACCCTCTTGGGAGCCTCTGGAGCCCTCTTGGGAGGCCTACTGGGCCGTCTCGTGACCGTCCTGGGGGCGTCTCGGCTTGAACTGTGTCAATCTGGGGGGCTGCGTGGGCCGTTTTGGACAGTCGGATGACGGACAAGTGGTAACGCGGAAATGTTGAGAAAAACCCATGCACAATGCATGCATTCTGGCCTGTTGGAGGCCTATTGGAGTTGTATCGGACCACTTGGAGGCCATCTTGAATGCTTTTGATGGTGTATGGAGGCCACTGTGGAACCTGCCGTCCATGGATCCTGCCTCTTCGGGCTCCCCGGAGAGGTCCCTCGGAGTGCTCTGGGGGCGACCTTGGGGTCCCTGAAGACCGCTCCCAGGAATTCTGGCATCCGTGAGTACCACCGCTCGAGGTCCACCCGGGGTCCGCCCGGCTGAGACCCCCAGTGGCCGCCACGCGCGCGCGAAGTTTGACAATCAAATCCTGTTACCGCCGATTTTAGCACGCCTCTGGCAAGTTGGGCCGGAGAATTTCCTATTCGAATCAGTCATGGACCGCCAGGCTTGGCCCTGGCTGGTCCAATATGTTCTTCTCCATACGTAGTGGCATCACTACCTTGCCCTGAGGTTGTAATCTTGCAATCTTGCCGTGCAATGCCGTCTTGCAACTTGCACTCTGCGTCTGGTCTTGCAATAGTGACGTTGCCTTGCACTGCGTGGTCCTCAGACGGTGATCGTTGACGTTGTCATCATGTCCTCTTCGGTACTGATGTTTTTACCTAACAGCGAAGACTGATAGGTTTCTAGTGGGATCAAAAGAGAGCAGCAGATCACTCCACAGGGGGGTCCGGGCAGGTGTTGGGAGTTGCCGGGCGGCAGGTGCCGGGCTCGTTTTTCACCAACAGTCACACACTTCGTGCTCTTCGCCTTCCCAGAACTCCATTCCCAGGCCACATTCTGAATACCCGGATGCAACAGTCACACACAAAGTGCTCTTCGAGATCCAGAACGCCATTCCCGGGCCACATTCTGAATAACCGGATGCAACAGTCACACACTTCGTGCTCATCGACATCCCAGAACGCCATTCCCGGGCCACATTTAGAATAACCGGATGCAACAGTCACACACTTCGTGCTCTTCGAGTTCCCAGAATTCCATTCCCGGGCCACATTTTGGATGCCCGGAGCCAACTGTAGGCCACTTCGTGCTCTTCGAGTTCCCAGAACTCCATTCCCGGGCCACATTTTGAATGCCCGGAGCCAACTGTAGGCCACTTCGTGCTCTTCGAGTTCCCAGAACTCCATTCCCGGGCCACATTTTGAATGCCCGTAGCCAACTGTAGGCAACTTCGTGCTCTTCGACTTCCCAGAACTCCCATTCCTGGGCCACATTTTCCGCAGGGGCAAGAGCACGACGAGGAGGAGGACGAGCAAGACCAGGAGGACGAGGACGAGCAGGAGCAGGACGAGGAGCAGGAGGAGCAGGAGAAGAAGGACGAGCAGGAGGAGGAGGAGGACGAGCAGGAGGAGGAGGACGACCAGGAGGAGGAGGACGACAGGAAGAGGAGGAGAGGAGGTGAGGGGAGGAGGAGGAGGAGGAGGAGGAGGGAGGAGGAGGAGGAGGAGGAGGAGGGAAAAGGAGGAGGAGGAGGACGAGGACGAGGAGGAGGAGGAGGAGGAGGGGGGGGAGAGTACCAGGAGGAGGAGAACGAGGACCACCAGGAGGGAGGAGGAGGAGGAGGAGGAGGGAGGAGGAGGAGGAGGAGGAGGAGGAGGAGGAGGAGGAGGAGGAGGAGGAGAGAACACCAGGAGGAGGAGGACGAGCAAGACGAGGAGGACGAGAACGAGGACGACCAGGAAGAGGAGGAGGAGGAGGAGGAGGAGGAGGGAGGAGGACTACCAGGAGGAGGAGGAGGAGGAGGAGGAGGAGGAGGAGGAGAGGAGGAGGAGGAGGAGGAGAGGAGGAGGAGGACGAGGAGGAGGAGGAGGAGGGGGGGGGGAGAGCACCAGGAGGAGGAGAACGAGGACCACCAGGAGGAGGAGGAGGAGGAGGAGGAGGAGGAGGAGGAGGAGGAGAGAGCACCAGGAGGAGGAGGACGAGCAAGACGAGGAGGACGAGAACGAGGACGAGCAGGAGGAAGAGGAGGAGGAGGAGGAGGAGGAGGAGCAGGAGAAAGAGGAGGAGGAGGAGGAGGAGGAGGAGGAGGAGGAGGCAGGCTGAGGCTGAGGCTGTGACTGCGACTGCCGTTGCCGCTGCGACTGTCATCGCGAATGCGACTACGACTGCGAGAACAGCAGAATTCGACAACTGGATTTTCATCTGAATCTTAAGGGGAATGCTTTCAGATATGCTTCTACACATCGCGGAGGGCCGGATGCAACAGTCACACACTTCGTGCTCTTCGAGTTCCCAGAACTCCATTCCTGGGCCACATTTTGGATGCCCGGAGCCAACTCTAGTCCACTTCCTGGTCTTCGAGTTCCCAGAACTCCATTCCCGGGCCACATTTTGAATAGCCAGACGCTTCATAATCCTTCCGCCACAGCCGTGTTTGGTTCAGGACTTGCTAGTGACACTGCAGTCCACTGCATTCAATCGTGCCACTGCATTCATTCACTGCAGTCCACTGAGTTTCGATTGCAATGGCGTTCCCCTGGCCGTACCCCCATGTCCAACGTTCATCCGCAGCCTCTGCTCCGCGAGGCTCGTCCGAAGTGTCGCCGCCTCGCGGTGCTTCTCAGCCTGCGCCGCCTCGCGGTGCTTCTCAGCCTGCGGAGGAAGGTGGACAGACGCCTGGTTCTGGCGCTGTGCAGCCTGCGTCTTTCACGGTCGCCTCGTTCAATTTCGGGTTCGAGCAGGGCATGATGACTGGTAAGCAGGCGGCCACTCACTGCGCTAACTTCGGAAGGGTGTGCGCCACGATAGTGGAGACCGCTGATGCTGATATTGTCTGTGGCTGCGAGGTCGGTGCGTTCCGTGAAGGCTTTCGCCGAGCAGGGATCAACGTGACAGAGATCCTCAGTAAGCCTTTCGGTGATGGCATTCGCTTCTCGGAGGTCGACAACTACTTGACTCTCTGGGGGTTCCGCGGTGCTTCTCAGCCTGCGGAACTGACTCTGTGCGAAGACAGCAAAGTTTACAGGCCTCCTAGCGGCCGAGAGATTGATGCTGTTATTTCACATTTTGAGGTGAACAAACCAGGCCATGACAAGTTCCACGTGGTGATCGCCAACATGCACATCGTGTGCGGCAAGAAACCGCCGACCATCCAGACTCGAAAGCGGACAGTTCGCCATCTCCGCTTGCACCTGGACTGCATGGCTCAGATTCTCAATGCTTCGGAGCCGCACGTGCCAGTCGTTCTGCTTGTAGTCGGCGACGACAACCTGACTTTCCAGGAGGCGCGGGAGGCTTACCAGCGCCAGCAGAACGACGAGAAGCTCTGGGAGGTCCATGCCACTCCGGCCGACCTCAAAGGCGACCACGTCGCGGTCTGCGGAGCAGTCGCCCGTTTCTGCTCCATTGCCGTTGGCGCGTCTTTTACGGATCGTGGCATGCGCAACGACGCACACGATGCGGTGGCGGTTGTGCTCACTCTCCCTGGTGCTATTCAGCCTGGGGAGAGCAAGAGGCGGAAGATTGTCGTCGAAAACGTCTCCGACGCCGACGTCAGCGTACAGGCGGACGCGAGTCTTCTGTGCATTGGGATCGGTCGCCGAGTTCTACTCCTCCGCTTTCACCGACTTCACCGGGTGATCCCGACTACGTCGAGGATGTCGTTCAGAATCGCGCGAACGACTTGCACAGGGAGCTGAGGCAGCTTTGGGACGACAGGTACGACGAGGAGTACGATCCGAAAGTCCTCCATCATCTCAGTCTCTTGCTTTTCAAAAAGAGGAAGTCCACGGAGCCAGCGGACACTGATCCAGCTGGCGCTCCTCAGCCTGGCTCGGAATATGACGCGGCCTTTGCGTCTCAGGAGGAGACTGGCCGAGCCATTCTCTCTGTCCTTAAGCTTCGACATGACTTTCTGCGGAGCAAGAACATCGACGACATGCGCTACGTTCTCACGGAGCCTGAGCGCCAGGAATTGGTCAGAGTAGCTCGCGACCAGTACGAGCAGTCGCGGCAGCAGCGTGCGCTTCAGGAACGGGATGTCGAAAAGGGAAAAGCGAGAGGCAAGTCTGCGCCACAAGGGGGCCATGCGGTTCCGCAGGGTCCTAACAAAGGGCCAGGCGGTAAGAAAGGTTCTCACGGTGCTTCTCAGCCTGCGGGAAAAGGTGGCCAGGCCAAGGGTGCAGGTCTGGGTAGCGTCGCCAAGTTTGTGAAAGACCAGAAGCGTAAGCGGTGGCATCGCCATTTGCAACGTGTGGCCGGTACCAAACAGATCTGGGAGGTGCTGGCCTTCTCAGGGCGCTTCGACGTTGATTGGCTAACGCAAGCGTTGCAAGCTGATCACAGTGAGGGCCGTGATGCAGCAGTTCCCGAGGAAGCTCTGCGGCAACAGCGGCGCCGGCTGCACCACCAGAAGGCCGAGGCCATCGCGCGCTACAACGAGGGGGAGCGGCTTTCCCGCCATCTGTCTGCCCAGGCTGGCCAGCCAAAGCCGAACTTCACGCGCAGGCAGCTGGACGTGTTGCAGATGTTTGAGAGCGGAGAGCTGCTTCAAATCCGCAACCAAGCGATTCTGGCGTTGGGGCACGGCCGTCTGTTCAGGGCCGATGGCGACTACCTGGACATCGGCGGCAGCACGGGCGGTGGCTCCAGGCGCATCATCGATTCTTGGCAGCCGCCGGACTGGCGTGACTTCCTCCAAGACGATCAGGACATCTGAGTTTTGCAAGTCTCCCTGCCCGCGGTGCTTCTCAGCCTGCGGTCTGCCGCTCTCCAGCTGCGGTCTCGAGCAGTAGTGTTCGAAAGCATGCGAGTTCCTGCGGTGCTTCTCAGCCTCTTGGGGCCTCTTGGGGGCCTCTTGGGGCCTCTTGGGGCCTCTTGGGGGCCTCTTGGGGGCCTCTTGGGGGCCTCTTGGGGCCGCTTGGGGGCCTCTTGGGGGCCTCTTGGAGGCCTCTTGGGAGCCTCCTGGGGGCCTCTTGGGGCCATCTTGGGGCCTCTTGCGACCTCCTCAAAAGCGCAAATGAGAGCTGCCCCCTGAGAAGGACAAAATGAGCCGAAAACCTTCGTAAAATCAATGATTTTGCTGTGAAGGAAGATGAGCGCGGCCCCCTCAGGACGCCAAAATGGGGCCAAAACCGTAGTACAATCAATGATTCTGGCTTTAAAGAAGAGGAGGGGGACCAGACGGTGCCCCCCCGTCGGGGCCAGAATCCTCGTGAGGGTCGTCGTTTTTTTAGCCCTCCCAGGAGTCGAAAAAGACCCCTCAAACGACCCGCGGGGCGCCCTCTCCAGGCCCAGGGGGAGGGGGTAGGGGGAGGGGTAAACCCCTCCCCGAAGGGGAAGAAGGGGGGTTGAGAACAGAGCGGGCTCCCTAAACCACTCACGCCCAAAGGGCTGGTGGGATTGATAAGGAGCAGTGATCAAACCCGAAGGGCGGCCGTAAGCCCTCGCGTTCCGCCCTCCCACCACATGATTAAAAGCCGAGTACCACCAGCCCTTGGAGGGCCTCTTGGAGCCTCGTGGGGCCTCTTGGGGGCCTCTTGGGGGCCTCTTGGGGGCCTCTTGGGGGCCTCTTGGGGCCTCTTGGGGCCTCTTGGGGGCCTCTTGGGGGCCTCTTGGGGGCCTCTTGGGGCCGCTTGGGGGGCCTCTTGCCCTGACTCTTACTCCGACTCGTGCAGTTCGCCTTACTCTTACTCTGACTCTTACTCTCACCGTTACTCTTGCTCTGACTCTTCCTCCTCCTCCTCTTCCCTTCTTCCTCGTCCCCCTTGATCTCGCCTCCCAGCTAGGAGCTCTGGTGTTTCCTCGGTCGTGCTTCGTTTTCTTTTGGTCGTGTAGCGTTCCTGACAGTCCAAGACCAGCTCGTCGTCGCCAGTCGCCAGTCGCCTGTCGACCGCCCTCCAGACGCTGTCTCAGATGATGTGGCTCGCCGTGGATGGTCCGTCTGGGCATGGGCGTACGGTGCCGACGCTCGACCATGCGGACCTCGTCCTGGCTCAGAACCACCGCATCGCAGGTCCTTCGGAGGTCAATTGTTATGAGTTCGGCACGGTCTCGGTCAAGTACAGCGTGCTGTGGGGATCCCGAGATGGGGCCTGGCTCAAGGTGCTCAAGACGTACTGGAGTGTCCCAGAGCCGGAGTGCCAGCTGATCCTCGGGAGTTGGAACGGCATTTTCAGGCCGTGGCCGGACACGTTCTGGATCAGGACGGGGGGGTCCGAGCCCGAGATGGAGTGCTAGCGCTCTGCAGTACAAGTGCTTTTCAGCATGCGACATCCTGCGGTGCTTCTCAGCCTGCAGGGTTCGCAGCGTGCGGTTTGCAATGCATTCCTTTTCAGTATGCGAGTTCCTGCGGTGTTTCTCAGGTTGCAGGGCTCCGAGGCTCTTCGCTTCGATGCCAATGTTTTCAGACACCGTAGCTCCGTTCCGTAAACATCTTCCAAGAGCCGCTCGCAACCTTTTGCAGCTGGCGGTCTGCAGACGTAGTCTGTCTCAGCATGCGAGCTCCCGCACGCTTCGCCGGCTTTTGCTGCGCGGACAATTTTCTCACACACGTCAGCGCCGTTTGTAGGCGTCAGAAAAACATGTAGACATTCACGAAAGGCTCAGTCTGTATATCGTCACATCATTACATACGCAGTCGTCGAACACATCGGTGTACATTCAGCGCTTTGTCCTTCTAGCTGGGTCGCTTCGTGCTGAGGCTGAGGCTGATGCAGGCTGAGGCTGAGGCAGGCTGAGGCTGAGGCCGAGGCCGACGGCAGACTGAGGCTGAGGCTGAAGCAGGCTGAGGCTGAGGCAGAGGCAGGCTGAGGCTGAGGCTGAGGCTGAGGCAGGCTGATGCTGAGGCAGGCTGAGGCTGAGGCTGAGGCTGATGCAGGCTGAGGCTGAGGCAGGCTGAGGCTGAGGCCGAGGCTGAAGGCAGACTGATGCTGAGGCTGAAGCAGGCTGAGGCTGAGGCTGAGGCAGGCTGAGGCTGAGGCAGGCTGAGGCTGAGGCTGAGGCAGGCTGAGGCTGAGGCTGTGACTGCGACTGCCGCGAATGCGACTACGACTGCGAGAACAGCAGAATTCTACAACTGGATTCTCATCCGAATCTTAAGGGGAATGCTTCCAGATATGCTCCTACACATGGCTGTTAGGTTGCTTTGCCGGGATAATTTATCGAAGACGCCTACGGCGAATCACCGCCGCCCCCTGCCTTTCGGGATACGCCTATGTGGCCAAACGTTGGGACAACGCTTGGCCACGCTATCGCACCATGCATTCCCCCAGCCGTTGTTGAAACCCTTCGGGGTACACGTGGGGGAGGAAGAGGAAGATGAGGAGAGGGAGGAAGCAGGAGGAGGAGGAGGAAGAGGAGGAGGAGGAGGAGAAGACCTCTTGGGGGCTTCTTGGGTCATTCTTGGGACTTCTAGTAGCTTCTGGGGGGCCTCTTGGAGGCCTGTTGGGGGCTTCCTTCGGCCTCTTGGGGGCCTTTGGGTGCTTCTTGGGGGCCTCTTTGGCCGTCTGACGGCGTTCCTGGCATGTCTGACGCCGTCGGAAGCCGTCTTGGGAGCCTCTCTGGGCCGCCTTGGGGTCCTCTTGGGGCGCTTCAGGGCCGTCTTGGAAACCATCTTGGGCGGTCTGGAGGCCTCTTGGGCCGTCTTGGGGCCTTTTGGGGGCCGTCTCGGGAGCCTCTTGGACCGTCCTGGGCCATCTTGGAGGCCTCTTGGGCGATCTTGGGGCAATCATGGGAGCCTCTTGGGTCGCCTTGGGCCGACGGGAGGCCGGTCTGAAGCAAATGCGCGAAGGGAAATCAATGACGTTGGCCTCGTCGAGCCTTCCTGGAGGACCTCTTGGAGGCCTCTTGGGCCGCCTTAGGGGCGTCTTGGGTACCTCTCGGGCCCTCTTCGGCTATCTTCAGCCCATCTTAGGCCATTTGATGTGCATCTTGGACCGTCTTGGAAACATCTTTTGGCCACCTTGGCCGTCTTGCCACCTTGGCCGTCGTGGAGGCATCTTGGAGGCATCTTGGAGGCATCTTGGAGGCCATGTTGGGCCATCTTGGCCGTCTTGGAGGCCCTCTGGGGAATTTGTGCGCGGGAAGGTCAGCGGGTGATGCAGATTGCGGGCGGCCGGCGCGCTGTGCCGCAGCCCCAGGTGAGGAGTCTTAAAGAGAACCCAAAACACCTGAGCCTCAGCACGCCGGGCACCCTCCTCCTCCTTCTCTTCCTCCTCCTCCTATCCATTTTCCTCCTCCTCCCTCCTCCCTCCCCCTTCCTCTCCTCCCCCTCCCCCTCCCCCTCCCCCCCCTCCCCCTCCCTCCTCCTCCTTCCTCTCCTCCTCCCTCGTCCTCCTCCTCCTCCTCCTCCTCCTCCCTCCTCCTCCTCCTCCTCCTCCTCCTCCTCCTCCCCCTCCCCTCCCCCTCCCCCTCCTCCTCCTCCTCATCCTCTCCCTCCTCGCTAGATCCGTCGCCCCCTGTGGCAAGACCACAGGGGGCGGCGGATCGAAGACGCCTACGGCGAATCACCGCCGCCCCCTGCCTTTTTGGAAGCGCCTATGTGGCCGAACGTTGAGGCCAGACCTGCCAAGCTATCGGACCATGTGTTCCCCGAATCGGTTTGGAAAGCCTTCGGGGAACACGTGGGCATCTTGAAGGTCATCTTGGCCGTCTGGAGGCCATTTTGACCCTTTCTGGCCTTCTTGGAGGACGTCTTGGAGGGCTCTTGGGCCGTCTTGGAGGCCATCTTGAGCGTCTTGGAGACCTCTTGTGCCGTCTTGGGGGCTTCTTGGGGCCGTGTCTTGGGCCTCTTGGGCGATCTTTGGGGGCACTTGGGCCGTCTCCGGCCGTCGGAAGGCAGAAAAAAAGCAGATGCCACAATCCTTCAAACACCCATGGGAAATCAATGAGGTTGGTCTTTTCGGGCTTTCCTGGAGGCCCTCTTGGAGGCCTCTTGGGCCGTCTTGGGCCATCTTAGGGCCATGTTCGGCCGTCTTGGTGGGCTCCTAGTCCGTTTGACGCCGTCGGAAGCCGTTTGGGGGGCCTCTATGGGCCGACTTGGAGCCTCTTCGAATGCTCCAGGGCCGTCTTGGAGGCCATCTTGGGCGTCGTAAAGGCCTCCTGTGCCGCCTTGGGGGCCTCCTGGGGCCGTCTTGGGGCCCTCTTGGGTCGTTCTCGGGCCCTCTTGGAGGCCTCTTGGGCGATCTTTCGGCGATCTTTGGGGGCTCTTGGGCCGTCTCGGGCCGTCGGAGGGCCGAAAAGAAGCAAATGTCAAAATCCGTCAAAAACCAAAGGAACATCAATGCTTTTGGCCTCTTCTGGCCTTCCTGGAGGCCCTCTTGGGGGCCTCTTGGGCCGTCTTGGGCCAGCTTCGAGCCAACTTCGGCCATCTTGGTGGGTTCCTGGCACGTCTGACGCCGTCGGGAGCCGTCTTGGGAGCCTTTCTGGGCAGACTTGGGGCCCCCTTGGGGCACTTCGGGGCCGTCTTGGAGGCCATCTTGGCCGTCTTGGAGGCCATCTTGGGCGCGTTGGAGACCTCTTGGGCCGTCTTGGGGCCCCCTTGGGGCCGTCTTGTAGGCCTCTTGGGCCGTCACTAGGCCCTCATTGGGGGCCTCTTGGGCGATCTTGGGGGTCTCTTGGGCCGTCTGGGGCCGTCGGAATGCCGAGGAGCAGCACATGCCAAAATCCTTCAAAAACCAAACCAAAGGAAAATCAATGCTTTTGGCTTCTTCGGGCCTTCCTGGAGGACCTCTTGGAGGCCTCTTGGGCCGTCCTGGAGACCTCTCGGGGGTCTCTTGGGCCGTCTTGGGCCATCTAGGGCACCTTGGGCCGTCTTGGAGGCATCTTTGGGCCATCTGAGCCGTCGTGGAGGCCATCTTGGCCGTCTTGGAGGCATCGTGGCCGTCTTGGAGGCCCTCTCGGGGCTGTCTGGGGCAGGAAAACCCACGGCAACCACCTCCGGAAGAGCCTCCCGGGACCCCAGCGGGACGCGCCGAAGGCCCAGGGGGAGTTTTTTTTTGGGAAAAAGAACCGAAACCAAAACCGAGAGGGTCTAGCACGCCAGGCACCCCTGTGATGAATCAACAAGTGGCGGCGGATCTAAGACGCCTACGGCGAATCACCGCCGCCCCCTGCCCTTGTGGAAGCCCTTATGTGGCCGACAGTTGTGGCCAGAGGGGCTGCCAAGAGACATATATATATATATATATATATGTATATATATATATGTATGTATATCGGACCATGTGTTCCCCGAATCGGCTTCAAAAGCGTTCGGGGAACACGTGGGCATCTTGAAGGTCCTCTTGGCCGTCTTGAGGCCATTTTGACCCTTTCTGGCCTTCTTGGAGGACGTCTTGGAGGGCTCTTGGGCCATCTTCGAGACCATC
The DNA here is from genome assembly GCA_963575745.1 of Prorocentrum cordatum. Taxonomy (NCBI): domain Eukaryota; class Dinophyceae; order Prorocentrales; family Prorocentraceae; genus Prorocentrum; species Prorocentrum cordatum. The sequence continues at coordinate 76,339 of CAUYUJ010017865.1, forward strand.
TTGGGCGTCTTGAAGGCCTCTTGGGCCGTCTTGGGGACCTCTTGGGGCCTCTTGGGCCGTCTTGAGCCGTCGGAATGCCGAGAAGAGGCACATGCCAAAATTCTTCACAAACCTGAGACTAATCAATGATTTTGGCCTCTTCGGGCCCTCCTGGAGCACCTCTTGGAGGCCTCTTGAGCCGTATTGACGCCTCTTGGGCCGTCTTGGGCCATCTTGAGGCTATCTTGCGCTATATCTTGGAGGCCTCTTGGGCGATCTTCGACCTTGGGGGCCTCTTGGGCCTTCTTGGGCCGTCGGAGGGCCGACAATGCGCGAATGCCAACATCCTTCAAACACCTGAGGAACATCAATGGTTTTGGCCTCTTCGGGCCTTCCTGGAAGACCTCTTGGAGACCTCTGGGGCCGTCTTGGAGGCCTCTTCGGGGCCTCTTGGGCCGTCTTGGGCCATCTAAGGCCGTCTTGGGTGCATATCGGGCCGTCTTAGAGCAGCTTTGGGCCATCTTCGCCGTCTTGGAGGCCATCTTGGCCGTCTTCGAGACATCTTGGAGACCAGCTTGGGCCATCTTGGCCGTCTTCGAGGCCATCGAGGGCGTCTTGGGGCCCTCTTGGGGCCTCTTGGGCCGTCATGGGGCCATCTTGGAGGCCTCTTGAGCGATCTTGGGGCGACCTTGGGTCCTCTTGGGCCGTCTTGGGCCGTCGGAAGGCCGAAAATGCGCAAATGCCAAAATCCTTCACACACCAACGGAAAATCAATGATTTTGGCCTCTTCGGGCCTTCCTGGAGGACCTCTTGGAGGCCTCTTTGGCCCGTCTTGGAACCCCATTGGGGGCCTCATGGGCCCATCTAAGGCCGTCTTGGGTGCATCTTGGGCCGTCTTGGAGGCATCTTGGGGCCATCTTAGCCGTCTTCGAGGCCATCTTGGCCGTCTTGGAGGCCATTTTGGGCGTCTTCGAGGCCTCTTGGGCCGTCTTGGGGCCCTCTCGGGGCCGTCTTGAGGGGCCTCCTGGGCCGTCATGGGGCCATCTTGGAGGCCTCTTGGGCGATCTTGCGGTGACCTTGGGGGCCTCTTGGGCCGTCTTGGGCCGTCGGAAAGCCGAAAATGTGTAAATGCCAAAATCCTTCAAGCACCAACGGGAAATCACTGATTTTGGCCTCTTCGGGCCTTCCTGGAGGACCTCTTGGAGGCCTCTTGGGCCGTCATGGAGGCCTCTTGGAGCCTCTTGGGCCGTTTTGGGTCATCTTGAGGCCATCTTAGGCCGTCTTGGGTGCATCTTGGGCCGACTTGTAGGCATCTTGGGGCTATCTTCGCCGTCTTGGAGGCCATCTTGGCCGTCTTGGAGGCGTCTTGGAGGCCATCTTGGGCCATCTTGGAGCCGTCTGGAACGGAAGAACCCTTTCTAGCGGCCTTCGGCCCATCCCGCCACCGTGCCTTGGTTGCAGGTCAGAGGCCTCTTGTATTCTCGTGGGGGTCCCTTGGGAGGCATTTCGGAAACCTCTCGGAGGCCGTTGCGGGGTGTCTTCGTGGCCTCTCGGGGGCTTCTTGGGGGCTTGTTGGGGCCTGATGTGGGCATCCTGGGGGCCTCCTGGAGCTTGTGAGGCGCTTCTTGAGCCTGGGGCTTCTCGGAGGTCGTCTTGGCGCGGAGGGCTCGAAATGTCGGTTCGTGTTCTTCCTCTGGGGCCACTCTTGGGCCCCTCTTGGGG
>CAUYUJ010017865.1:80539-158039 GCA_963575745.1 Prorocentrum cordatum
CTCGGATTCTGGTGGGGTTATCTGGACTGAGCTGGACTGAGCTGAGCTGAGTTGGGCTGACAAAGGGTGGTATGGATTGGGCTTGACGGGTCCAGGCTCGGTTGGGCCGACTTGCAACGAGCTGTGCCGAGCTGGGCTTAGCTGGGATGAGCTGGGCTGGGCTGTGTAGCGCCGGGACGAGCTGGATCGAGTTGCAGTGAGTTGCAGTGAGTTGGCCTGAGCTGGGCTGAGCCGCCGTGCTGGGCAGAGTCGAACGCAACTGGGCTGGGCGAGCTTAGCCGGGTGAAGTAGCTAAGTTGGGCTGAGCTGGGCTGAGTCGGGCTGAACTGGGCTTGGCATGGCTGGGCTGGGCTGAGCTGGACCACGTTGGAGTGAGCTGGATTTGCCAGGATTAAGCTGGACTGGGCCTGGCTGTGCTAAACTGAGCTGGGCTGAGCTGGGCAGAGTTCGACTGAGCTGGACACGTCTGGGCTCAGCTTGACATCGTCGAGGATTACTCGGGGGAGTGTACTCGACGAGGATTTTGTTTCGGCACCCGTCTCCAATTTATTACTCTTACCCCTGGCGGGGGAGCCGGAACAAATCGAACGTTGACACCATTTTCCACTTGGGAGCAGTGGTGGGGTAGAAGTGTCCGACGGTTGCCCGGACTCGAGCGCTAATTTCTGCCACTCTGGAAGAGCGGACACATGCTTGGTTTGCGAGCATCCAGGCTGTGAAGCGCAAGTGGCAGGCAGCCGTTTTCGTGATTCCGATGGCGGCCCAGATTCGTGGGCGAGTGGGAGAGGGGGGGGGATGGTAGGGGGATGCGATGAGTTGTCAGGGGGGATGATAGGGAGGGGAAGTGGAATGGCGAGGGGGGTGGTGCTCCGCCCTCCAGAGCGGGCGTGGTCAGAGAGTCGACGGGTCAAACATGCTGCGGGGAACAGCGGGGCCCAGCATACCAGTCGGCGCTTGGACTTGCCAGCCCTCTGCCATGACCCCAGACGTCTGGCGTCTCGATTTTTTTGGAAACGCAGGCCCCCGACCTCTCGACCACTCCCCCGGGACTGGTGTTTCATCCCGAGTCGTTTTTTGACCATCCCGCGGCCGGGCAAGGGCCCCGGGAGGCCGGGAATCTCTGGAAACCTCCGTCTCGCCTGTTTCCAGGCGCGGGATGTTCGGGACTGCTTTATATTCGACGGAGAAAAAACGCCATGAACACAGACTTGTGGCGCTCCGCGCGGATTGGACCCGCGCTGGGGCCCCCTCTGGAGGCGCCTCCTCTGGCGCCGCCCCTGGCGCGGCTCCAAGGCATCCGCGCGGAGCGCCAAGAGTCTTATGCTCCTGGCGTGCTTTCTTCCTGTCTGTAATGCGCGCCTTCCGGCCTCTTCGGGTGCAACTCCTGGGAGGTCAAACTCTGATCTAGCCCTGGTCCGAACTCCGGCTTCATCCGGCTTAATCCCGCTTCATCCGGCTTATTATCCCGCTTAATCCCGCTGAATCCGGCTTAGTCCTGCCTAGAGTCCGAGGCCCATTCCGGCGTAACAGCTCCCAAATGGGGCTTCATCCTCTTTAATTTTTCCGACGAAAACCTTCCAGTCGTTGCCTCCTAACTCCAGCCTCGCTGCTCCGGCACGGCGCAGGAGCGGGCCTTGCAGGCACCGCGCGGCCGCGGGCAGCTCGCCGCGGCAGCCCCTTTGGGGGTTTCGCCGGGGTGCCGGCCGCCCGGGCTAGAGGTCGTGGTGGTGGACTTCCCGGAGGAGAGGAGGCCGTGGGAGAAGCAGGAGCAGAAGAAGAGGGAGATCCTCGAGGACGCAAGGCGAAAGCTGGGGCCTATACTAGGGGAGCAACAAGTGACACAAACATAAAAGCTCGGAGGTCCGCGCGGATTTCTCGGATCCGCGCTGGACCCCCCTAGCGGCGCCTCCGGCGCCGCCCCTGGCGCGCTCCGCGCGCCAGGGAGGGGGGTCCAGCGCGGATCCGAGAAATCCGCGCGGACCTCTGAGTTTTGTTGTTTATGTCACTTTTTTGTTCTTCTATATACATTACCAGTGGCGGGCCGTTTTCCAATCCCAGGACTTTTTGAGGGTCGAGGACGACGTCGGGTTGGTGTAGTGCATGCTTGTTTCCCCGTCTTCCCAGGAAGCATTAGAAGATGTATACACCAGGGTCCCGGATACACCAGGCTCCGCTTTCTTGCGCAAAGGTCCGTGCATGGCCGCACGCAAACGTCGGTGTATAGAGTAGCAAGACTCGAAGAAGAAGACCAGCCCAAATTGAAACTTTTCACGGTCCGCGCGAACCGTCAAGAGTTCTGTTGTGCTTGATCGAGGAAGAAAGCGAACGCCATGAACATGGACTTTTGGCGCTCCTCGCGGATTTCTTGGATCCGCGCTGGGGCCCCCTCTGGAGGCGCCTCCGACACCGCCCCTGGCGCGCTCCGCACTCCAGGGAGGGGGGTCCAGCGCAGATCCAAGAAATCAGGGAGGAGCGCCACAAGTTTATGCTTGTGGCGTTGTTCTTCTTCTAAGAAGAGCAGCCCAAACTGAAACTTTTGACGGTCCGCGCGAACCGTCAAGAGTTTGTGTTGATGCGGCTTCTTCTGCCTCCAGGCTCGGCGGCTAAATCCGAACCCTACCCTCGCCTATCAACGATTCAGGCAACTCGGTGGGCGGCGGGGGTAGGGTTCGGAATTCGTCGAAATCGGTGCGAAACCCGAACCATACCCTCGCCTCCAATCGATTCAGGAGAATCGATGGTTGGTGCGGGTAGGGTTCGGATGTCGCCACCTAGAAGAAGTAATTGCATACATGCCACCTTTCGGAGCTCCGCGCGGGTTTCTTGGACTGGCGCTCGATCCCCCTGGCAGCGCCTCCGCCGCCTCCACTGGCGCGCCCCGCGCGACAGGGAGGGGTGCCCGGCGCCGATCCAAGAGATCTGCGCGGAGCTCCAGAAGTTTGTGCTTATGCTGTTCTTCCTTTTTTTCTGGAGGAGCACGTCAAGAAAGCCCTCGCGGACGAGGAGGCGAAGATGATTCGCAGGGTTGCGCCGCTCACCGCCCGCCTTGTCTCGCGGGGAGGGCCTGCAGGATTTCAAACACTGCTTTGTCTTTTTTTTGTTCATCTTATTGTTTTCGGAGTGTCAACATGGTGCTCCCGCTGCAGCGTGGGACTCGTTTTCGTATCGGCGCTTGGCTTCCGTCGTTCAGAATGGCGTTTTCGCCCCAGCGCGGGCCACTTTGTTGGATCCGAGTCTTTCTCTTAATCGCTGTCGTCCCCTTCTTTTCCCCGCCTCCGCATTCCCACTGGTCCTCCTGCTCCTCGCGCTCGTTCCACTCCAGCTCCTGCTGCTGCCGTTCGTACTCGTCCTCCTCCTTCCTCATCCTCCTCCTTTTCCTCCTCCTCCTCCTCCTCCTCTTCCTGCTCCTCCTTCTATGCACGCAGCTCCCCTTTTTCGATTGCGCATAACGCGATGTTTTTTCGGGAACTCCAGGTCCGCCATGACTCGCGTCTGCGGGTAGAGAAGACATCAATGCAATGGTAATGGATGGGGGAGAGGGGTAGGACGTCAGATATGACGCGAGCGCAACTAGCTTGTTCTCCCCTCCCTCTTCCCCCATCCTCCTTCTCCTCATCCCCTCCTCTTGTGAGAGTGTGGCGTGTGTGTGTGTGTGTGGTGTGTGGTGTGTGTGTGTGTGTGTGTGCGTGTGTGCGTTCGGGGGCGTCGTAGAGAGACCTCTTATGCCCTGGCCTCTGCCGGGGCTGGTCGGATCTTGTTCGTGAATTCCAAGGTCTTCGCAGACGAGTTGTGCGAGAAGCTGTACGAGGCCCCACAAGCCGCGGCAAGCCTCGCGCCTGGAGCAACCAGAGGAGGTACTCTGGGCCACTCGACGGGCGCGAGGAGAGTCGCGCTGCGCGCGTCGCGGCAAACCTCGCGCCTGGAGCAGCCAGAGGAGGTACTCTAGGCCCCTCGCAGGGCGCGAGGAGAGTCGCGCTGCGCGCGTCGCTTCCTCCGACACCGCTGGGAAACGGGCGCTCAAGCGCGAAGATGGCTGCAGTCGCACAGCGCGAAGCGCAAGCGAAAGGTGACGCAGGCATCGGTCTGCAAGTGGTGCTCGCCCACTGCCACTGGGTGCCGGCTGCTTCCCCTCGGCGTCGCCTGGGCGTCTGGAGCCCCCAGCCGGCCTCCGCGATTTTCGGGCCGCCCCTTCGGCAGAGGGCCCTTGTTTGGACATGTTCCCGTCGTGATGTACGACGGGAGTTTTGGCGGTTTTTGGCCCCTGGTGCCCTCGCCAGGCCTCAGGACCGTCAAAAACTACTGGGGATGAAAAGCTGCCCCTGGGGAAAGGGTCGGGACTTCTGGGGGCCCCGTATGGAAAAAATGAAGGACATCGCATGTTTGGGTGCACACCGCCACCACGCCCGGGCTGGGCGAAGCACGGTGCTGCTGAGTGTAGGTGCCTTCGGCGGATCCCCAGGCATCCGACGATGGATGCTTGCCAATGCGCGGCCCTGCTCTGGGGAATTTTTCCGCCCCCCTTTCTGACGGCCCCCTGCGTCCGAAAATGAGCCCCAGGGGCCAAGGCCGAGGGAAAAAAATGCTCGGGTTCAATAAATCATACCGGAGCGTGCGCACGGGGCACCTGCCACCGCGCCCATCCATGGCCATCCCAGGCACACTGGGATGGTGCAGAAATCCTCCTGGCCTCGGCCAGGAGGGCGTACACTTGGCCAGGCATGGTGCTGGTGGCGTACGGGTGCCGGTCGCGTGCCCTCAGGCTTCCTCTTTCCCTCTCCTCCTCCAGGGGCCCTTTCTGAGCCAATTCCGCGCCTGAGCCCCCTTCGGCCGCCGAGGTGGACCCACGATCGGCCCCACTCGGCCGCCGGCTGGGCTCACAAGGGCTCGGCTCCTGCCGGCGCCGGCCGCCTGTCTGACGGCCGAGAGGGCTCGGGCACCGCAGGGGCTACGAGGGGGACCTTGGGATGCAGGCGTGTGGATTCGCGGCGGGATCCGTTTCAAATACGACCGCGGCGCGCTCCGTCGCCACGTCGCGCGGCGCGGGCTTCCCGTTGAGCCTCCGACCCGCAGATCTGGCGCCCACGTGCCATCCGAGGCGGGGCTTTCATACATAGCCGCCGCCCGGGGGATCGGTCTCGGGGGGCCTCGGCAGGCGGTGATGGAGGCATTCGGGCTCTCTGGGGCCCGAGCACAGCCATAGCAGCCGCCCGCAGGGGTTTCAGCACGTCGGCTCCACGGGCGATGGATCCTGGATCCACGGATCCGCAACCCAGGTCATCGTGTGCCCGGCTTGGATCAGGAGGGAAAGAAACACACAGACACAATTAATCTCCCAGTGCCAGGAAAATATGGGAAAATATGGGAACTGGGCGGGAAGACAACAGCCCAGAAAATATGGGAAACTATGGGGAATCATGTTATTTGTGTGTCTTTATTTGTGTGTCCTGGGGCCCCTTCATTGCAGCGCGCGCGCGCGCCTCCGCGCCTCGGCTGGCCGCCCTCCCTTCACAGGGGGGCATCTACTGCGACACGCTCCACGGAGGGCGGCCGCAGGAGAAGAGGCCGCCGACGGCGGCGGGGGGGGGGGGCGGGCGCGGTGCAGAGGCCCTGGGCGTGTTTTTCGCCCTCCTTCGCCCTCCTCCTCCTCCTCCTCCTCCTCCTCCTCCTCCTCATCCTCCTCCCCCTCCGTCCATCTCCGCCCTCTTCCTCCCTCGTCTCCTCCCCCTCCTCCGCCATCATCCGCCCTCCTCCGTCGAGGGTCGAGGCCTCCGAGCGTTTTTTCGCCCTGGTCGGGCCTCCGCGGGGCCTCTCGCAGCCGCGGCCGGATCCCCTTCGGAATCCTTGCCAGAACGCACCCCAGCCCAGATGGCCATGAAGAACAGGATCACATACGTGCTTGAAGCCATGGTTTTCGGGATCCCTTGGGCCCTCACCGAGTCCTGGGACAGTGACAACACAGCCCACTGTGAGACGCTGGTCCTGGGGAGATCCCCCTGGTCAAGGACCCGTTTCCACCAGGACCCTTTTCCCCTCATGCCCCAGAGAGGAGTGATCAGTATGCAGCCTGGCACGTTTGTTCCCGCGGTGCCTCCCCTTGTGGGGTGTAGTCCCACCTCCGGGCGCAGGTGATAGAGTTCTGTAGCTATTCCATTGCCCCGCAGTGCTACCAGATGGGCGATGCTGATGCGCTCATTCTGTTGGCTGCAGGGAGTGTGGGCAACGCAAAGGCGGAGGAAGAGGGGAGTCATGGGAACCGGAGGAGAACGACGTTGAGGAGAGGGACGGTGGGGGGAAAAGGGTGAGGACACGGACAAGCAGGACCAGTAGTACGAGGATGAAGAGGAGGAAGAGGAGGAGGAGGAGGAGGAGGAGGAGGAGGAGGAGGAGCCAGACAGGGGAGGGATGATGATACTGATAATGATAATGATACTGATGATAATGATGATGATGATGCTGATGCTGGTGATGATGGTGGTGGTGGTGGTGATGCTGCTGCTGATGACGATGATGCTGCGGATGATGATAATGACGACGATTATAATGAGGATGCGTATGAGGATGATGATGGTGATGCTGATGCTGCTGATGATGCTGATGATGCTGATGATTATGATGAACATGATGGTGGTGATGGTCGTAGTGGTGATGGTGATGGTGATGGTGATCGTGATGGTGGTGATGATGGTGATGGTGATGGTGACGATGATGATGATGATGATGATGATGATGATGATGATGATGATGATGATGATGATGATTGTGATGATGATGCTGATGGTGCTTACGGTGAGGATGATGATGGTGGTGCTGATGATGATGCTGTTGATGATTATGCTGATGGTGGTGATGATGATGATTATGATGCTGATGATGATGAGGAGGATGCTGAGGAAGAATAGGATGAAGACGAGGATGATGATGAGGAAGACGAGGAGGAGGAGGAGGAAGAGGAGGGAAAGGAGGACGAGGAGAAGGAGGCGCGTGAGAAGACGGGACGTTCCCTGTAAGTCTGGCGGGCGCCGCACCTTCTGCCTTGCAGTACGTTGTACATTCGCTGCTCTATGACGATAGTGCGCAAGAGTTTGTTTCCCTACCGTGCAAGTCGCCGACGGTCCGTGATAATGCCATAACTCCCTGACTTCGGTTGGTCCCGCGATGGACCGCGCCCTGCTATCTGGCGGCGCCTGCAAGGGGTGGCGCGAGGGGGGTGGGCCTCCGCGAAGGCACGAGGGGCTTCCAAGAAGGCACGGGGGGCTTCTCAGAAGCCCGCCCAGCTTCAAGGAGCCTTCTAAGAAGCGTCTGGGTTGCTCAGAAGCCCCGTCGCGCCGCCACCCCGTGCTCGCCGCCAGCATGTCCTCTCCGTCCTCTCCGTCCCAGTGGGCCTCGCGGGCAGGCTCCTGGTGCTCGACCAGTTCAGGAAGGGCAGGACGCAGCTCCTCATCGCCACCGACGTCATGGGCCGCGGCCTCGATGTCGAGGGCGCCCTCACCGCTTCGACGACAACGACGACGATGATGCTGCTGATGATGATGACGATGCTGGTGATGCTGATGATGATGATGGTGATGTTGATGATGATCGTGATGATGGTAGTGATGATGATAGTGATAATGCTGATGCTGATGAATCTGGTGATGATGATGATACTCATGATGATGATGGTGATGCTGACGACGACGTTGGTGATGCTGTTGATGATGATGCTGATGATGACGACGACGATGACGATGATGATGATGATGATGGTGATGATGAGAATGAGGATGCTGATGCTGATGATGATGCTGATGATGGTGAGGAGGATGATGATGCGGATTCTGATGGTGAAGCCGAGGATGACGATGACGATGGCGACGACGACTGCGACGATGATGCTGATGATGATGCTTCTTCCGATGCTTGTGCTGATGCTTGTGCAAATGCTGATGCGGATGATGACGATGACGATGCCGATGACGAAGACGATGGCGCTGGTCATGGTGACGGTGATGCTCATGCTGATGATGGAGGCGGGGATGGTGATGATGACGGGGACGACGACGACGATGGTGATGATGCTGATGATGATGATGATGATGATGATGATGATGATGATGCTGATGCTGTTGATGATGATGTTGATGATGATGGTGATGATGATTATGCGGCTAATGATGATGATGACGATGATGGTGGTGGTGGTGGCGGTTGTTACGACTATGCAGCTGTTTCGGTTTATGCTTACGAGGACGATAATGTGGATGCCGACGACGATGATGATGATTGTGGAGATTTTGCTGAGGGTGATGATGATGCTGCTGCTGCTGATGCTGCTGATGACGATGATGACCATGATGATGATGGTTTTTGACGATATTATTATTTTTGATGTTGGCGAAGACGATGACGTCGACGCCGACGACGATTAGAGTCCTGGTGCAGATTATGATGAAACTGATGATGCTGCTGATGATGATGATGATGATGATGATGATGATGATGATGGTGATGATGATGGTGATGATGATGATGATGATGATGATGAGGATGATGATGATGATGATGATGATGATGATGATGATGATGATGATGATGATGATGTTGTTGAACATGATGATGATGCAGATGATGATGTGGATGATGACTCTGATAGCGACGACGCTGACAACGATGACGTCGGCGACGATGATGGTGGTGGATAGTCTAATGATTATGGTGATGCTGCTGCTGCTGATGATGCTGATGCTGCTGATGATGATGATTCTGCTGATGATGATGACGATTCTTCGAGTGGAGGCAAAATGGTGCGACGCTGCAGGCTTGCACAGCAATCTACATTTGTCTGGCAGTCCAAGCTGGCAGGCCGGGCCCCAGCGAGCAGTCGGGCTCGCGGCAGGCACAATTACGCCTGCTTTGAGTTGATTATGCTTCGCCAGACAAGAGATGCCAGAGGGCCCCAGTACGGTGGACGGCTGGCAAGGTCCTTCGGCGCTGTCCGTGTGTGTAGTGTAGGTGTGTGTGTGTGTGATCGTGTGTCCGTGTCCCTGTGTGTGTGTGTGTGTGAGAGTGGTGCCCGAATTTGGCCGGCTCGTTTTCGGCATGCCTGGCATCGCCCCGTGGTGCTTCCCTTGCTGGCTGCCCGGCGTTATCGCTGGGCGTGCGACTCTATGTCGTGCGAGCGGCTTCTCCGCCCTCACCGCGCGTGCGGCGCCCGAAAGCGCGCGTGCGCTTGTGTGTGTGTGTGTGTGCGCGCGCATGCACGCGGGCGAGCAGCTTGGGAGACAGGCTTGTACACACGTATGCCGATATATAGGTCTAAACACATCGATTCACACAATATCACATAAACGTATACAGAGACATATTGTTTGAGAGAGGGGGAGAGAGAGAGAGAGAGAGAGACCGAGAAAGAAAGAGAGAGGGAGAGATACAAACAGAGAGAGAGAGAGAGAGTTACCGAGAGAGAGAGAGAGAGAGAGGTAAAGAGAGAGATAGATAGATAGAGATACAGAGAGAGAGGGAGAGGTAAAGAGATAGAGAGAGAGAGAGAGAGCACGCATCACCGGCCACCCGCCTCACGAGGCCGCAGCCAAGCAAGCGACGAGGGCCTCCCGACTCCGCAGGGCTCGGCGAGGCTCCATGCCGCAGAGGAAGTGAGATGGCCTGCGGCCCCCTGAGGGAGGGAGGGTGAACCAGGTCCTCCGACTGCGTTGTATTGAGCAGTCGCCGCGACTTTGCTGACCGTGCACAGCAGGCTTCCGCCCCGCGCTGCTCTCCGTCGGCTTCGAGCGTGGCCGCAGGCGCCTTTTGGGCCTTCCGCCCGCCCCGCTCTCGAGGGGCGCGCGCTGTGCCGCGTCGTGGTGTGCAGCTCCCGCTTGACTCGCAGTTCCTCTCGGCGGCTCCTTTCGCAGTCTCTGGCCCACGCTCTCGGGATCACGAGTGTCGCCCGAAGCTGCAGGGGCCTTCGCGTTTCCAAGCGCAGGGTCCAGAGGCTACGCGTCGCTGCACGTCATCTCCGGCCCACGCTGTCGGCTGTCACGCGGGGAGCTCGACGCTGATGCTTGGTTCTTGTTAGATGTTGCGGGTTCTTCGCAGGCTGCACGCCGCTCTGAGCTCGTGCAAGGTTGGAAGGCAGGCGGTGCGGTTTCGTCGCGGGCGAGCTCCACGGGAGCGTCTCCCGCTGACGGCCGCCGACGTGGCGGACTCGGCAGACGTTTGCATGCTGGATGGGGCTTCCATTCCGAACAACGACCCGCACAACACTTGTCATCATCATTCGGCCTCGACCTGTGAATCGCTGGACGAAGACCCCAGAGTCAGCCCTGCTGCTTTTATGCATGGCTGCGCGGTCGGTCACCCACAGAGGATGGCAACAGCACTACTTAACGGGCGAAGAACGGTATAACATAAACTTTTTCGCTGTCGGGGGCGCATGTCCCTGGGCGGCTGGAAAGTTTATACCCTTACGGTGGTTAAGTCACCCACAGAGGATGGCAACAACACCACCGACGGTGCGTGGTACGGGCGCAGCTTGCTCCCCTGCCTCGTTCCGACTTGCGATGGTTGCCCTGCAGCCTTCGCCGTGTGCCAGCGGCGCCCGCTGGCTGCCCGCCGTCACCTCGCCTGCTCGCACGGTGTGTCAGATGTGGTGTGTCAGATCGGTGAGATTCAGGAGGAAAAGAAACACACAGACACAATTAATCGTCGATTCCCCAGAACATAAAACCAGAAATTATAGGAACATGTGGGGAATCTTTCAATTTGTGTGTATTTATTTGTGTGTCCCAGGGCCCCTTCAGGTGTGTCAGACGTGGTGTGTCAGATCGGTGAGATGCAGATCGCAGGGAGATATGTCAGACGTGATATGTCAGATCGTGATGAGCCTGGCGCCGCAGAGAGAGAAAGAGAGAGAGAGAGAGCATTTGCAGAAGCCATCCTTCGCCAGACACTCCTTCAAAGGGACGGGCATTTAGCGTTTGACGTAGCTCAGTGGCGCCACGATCGCATCGCTGCGCTCCGCATCGTGCTGCTTGGGGTCCGCTCCCCCCTCCTCCCCTCCCCCCCCCAACAAAAAAAGATCGGTGAGATGCAGATGCCCAGCATTCCAGCTGCGTGGATGTTCAGTCGTGCCCTTCTCTGCAGGGTGGCTCGCAGGGCGTGCTTCCCAGGAGGTGGGACTTCTGATCCACTGCTCACTTGGACCATCCGTGCACGTGCTGGCCTCGCTGACACTGCTCTGCGCTGACACTCGTCTGCACATGCCGCAATTACTGTGTGTGTGTGTGTGTGTGCGTGGGTTTCACGCTTCGGGTGGAAGAGTAACAACTGCATCAACATAAGCTTTCGGCGCTCCGCGGACTTCTGAATAAGCGATGGGCCCCCCTGGCGGCGCCTCCGGCGCCGCCCCTGGAGGGGGGTCAGCGCCGATCCAAGAAATTCGCGCGGAGCTCCGAATGTTTATGTTTTTGCAACTGTTTGTTCCCAATCATCCTGTGGTGTTGGGTCCTCGTTTTGAAGAGACAGCGCCCCGCGTTCCTCTCCTTCCTTCCTTCCTTCTCCCCCTCCTCCCTCCCCTTCCTCCTCCGATCCCTGCCTCTGCCCTCCGAACCAGTTAACCATGTTGGCACACCCCTCACACGTTTCGTGGCCCCATAGGGAACCCCACCGAAGGCCCAAGTGTCAGCGCTCGCACGCGGCCGCCGCACCCATTTTGGCACACCCCTCACACGTTTCGTGGCCCCATAGGGAGCCCCACCGAAGGCCGAAATGCCAGCGTTCGCATGCGGCCACCGCACCCATTTTGGCACACCCCTCACACGTTTCGTCGCCCCTAGGGAGCCTTACCCAATGTCCACTGCCAGCGTTCGCATGCGCTCACCGCATCCATTTTGGCACACCCCTCACACGTTTCGTGACCCCACAGGGAGCCCCACCGAAGGCCCAAATGTCAACGTTCGCATGCGGCCGCCGTACCCATTTTGGCACACCCCTCACACGTTTCGTGGCCCCAGGGATGCGGCCACCGCGTTCATTTTGGCACACCCCTCACACGTTTCGTGGCCCCACAAGGAGCCCCGCCGATGGCCCAAATGCCAGCGTTCGCATGCGCCTCTTGCTCACATTTTGGCACACCCCTCACACGTTTCGGGGCCCCACACAGATCCCCACCGAAGGCCCAAATGTCAGCGTTCGCACGCGGCCGCCGTACCCATTTTGGCACACCCCTCACACGTTTCGTGTCCCCATAGCGATGCGGCCACCGCGTTCATTTTGCATGCGGCCACCGCGCCCATTTTGGCACACCCCTCGCACGTTTCGTCGCCACATAGGGGCCCCCCCGAGGGCCCAAATGCCAGCGTTCGCATGCGCCGACCGCGCCTATGTTGGCACACCGCTCACACGTTTCGTCGCCCCATAGGGAGCCCCACCGAAGGCCCACATGCCAGCGTTCGTACGCGCGCACCGCGCCCATTTTGGCACACTCCTCACAAGCTTCGCGGCCTCATAGGGAGCCCCACCGAATGCGGTGAGTACAACGGCTATGCCCATTATTGCATATGGTTGGGTTCTTCGCCAGGTTAATTATATTTTGTGCGTTGTGCATCCCATGCAGATGTTGTCTTGCTGGGCGCTACGTTGGAGTGCGCCATTCTCAGCGCGCCTCGCCCTCATCGGCGTGATCCGTCCCCCAGCTCTTGATCCCTTCTGTTCCACCTTGTGTCCTTTGCAATTTTCCCTGCTGCTCCCTGTCACCTTTGAATCGGGGGGGATGTGGGCCTTCATCACCAGCTTCTACGATGCAGACTCGCAAGCGTAGTTCGACTGGGCATGTGCGCCAACCCCGAGTGACTCATTCGCAAACGTACGCACGAACCTTCACAATTTATGCCAAGTCATGGTTTCGCTCTTTTGGCCTTGCTGGATCCTTTCCTGCGGAAGGCGTAACCCACGTCGTTGTCTTCGAGATGGGTGGCGTCGAGGACGGTCTGGCCAAGCCTGCATCCCTCTCTATTTCCGTCTCCTCCGTCCCCTCTTTGCCTCAGCCCCACTTGCGCCTCTCAGCCACGACACTATCCACCACGGTCACCCCTTTCAGAGTTCACTTGGAGAGGTTGTTTTGTATTGGTGCCGATTTCGTCAGCCCGGTTCGATTCGGTTCCGATCTGTCTTACACCGGGTGCGGCCCGGTGTTTGTATTAGGGGGTTATATGTGATTTTTTTTTATCCCCCACGATTTCTGAGGGGGAGGGTGGGGTTCACTTCGCTCGGGAGCTCCCGAATGAAGTGAACCCCACCCTCCCCCTCAGAAATCGTGGGGGGTAGGGGTAGGGTTCGCATGTGCCCCCCTATGCATGGCGTTGTCGTGCGTCCTGGGGCGGTCGGTCTGGTTTGGAGCCGATTCCGCGTCGGTGCACCCGACCCGACGCGCGTTCCGATCCGACCCGACCTCGCGATCCGATGCCCGCGGATCCTGCCTGCCTGCAGGGCCGCTCCTGGAGTCCCTGCGCTTGCCGCAGCGAGGAGGGGGAGGAGGAGGAGGAGGAGGAGGAGGAGGAGGAGGAGGAGGAGGAGGAGGAGGAGGAGGAGGAGGAGGAGGGAGGAGGAGGAGGAGGAGGAGGAGGAGGAGGAGGAGGAGGAGGAGGGAGGGGAGGAGGAGGAGGAGGAGGAGGAGGAGGAGGAGGAGGAGGAGGAGGAGGAGGAGGAGGAGGAGGAGGAGGAGGAGGAGGAGGAGGAGGAGGAGGAGGAGGAGGAGGAGGAGGAGGAGGAGGAGGAGGAGGAGGAGGAGGAGGAGGAGGAGGAGGAGGAGGAGGAGGAGGAGGAGGAGGAGGAGGAGGAGGAGGAGGAGGAGGAGGAGGAGGAGGAGGAGGAGGGTTGCTTCTGGTGCCCTCAGGACTACATACACCGCATCGGCCGCACCGGCCGGGGCAAGAGCGGCAAGGGGCACGCCCTGGTCTTCTTCGAGTTCTCCGACAAGCACCCGGACTGGGCCCTGCGCTCGGCAGACCTCCTCCGCTCCCCTTCGGGTCGAGTCTCCTGGAGACTCTGATTCCCATCGAAGAAGAAAAAACGCCATGAACCTAATCTCTTGGCGCTCAGCGCGGATTTCTTGGATCCGCGCTGGGCCCCCCGGCGGCGCCTCTGGCGCCGCCCCTGGCGCGCTCCGCGCGCCAGGGAGGGGGAACTCCGCGCGGAGCGCCAAACGTTGCTGCGTATGCCGTGTTTCCTCCTTCCAGGGTGGTTATAGGGTTCTGCTTCAGGGTTCTAGGGTCTTTGAATGCCGTTTATAGTCTAAGCTTGTGGTTACTTGTGTTCCAGGGTCTGGCGAGATGAACCTGGGCTACCGGGCCCGCCCGGCCGCCCCCCCCACCCTTCCGGATAGCCTGACTCTGTTAGTTGCGCAGGTCCACTGGTGCGCGCGGGCATACGCGGGGCTGCCCAACGCCGAAAGGTTTGGTTATCGGCCAGCACTTGCCCCCCCTTCCCCCCAGCGAGTAGCCCGGGTTCTCTTCGGCAGCGAAGCACGGAAGCCTTGCGTGTCCTCGCGATTCCACCTTCAGAGTGCACCAGCGTGCGCCAGCGTGGGATAACCGATAGGCGAGCGCCCCGATCCGCAGCAGGAAGGAGAGAGTCGCAATGATAAGGTAGTAGAGCACCGCGCGTTGCATGTCTTCGCAATTCCGTCTTTCGAGTGCACCAGCGCGCGCCAGCGTGTGATAACCAATGCGCAAGCGTCGATGTAACGTCGAGCAGCGTCGGCTTAGCGTCGGTTGCCATTCGACAGTCGGGACGGTCGAAATGGGTACGGAACGAATGGGTGCAAAGACCGACAGCAGTTCTTGTCCATTTCGGACAGGACTCGCTGTCCGCGCCGCCGCGGACGTTGCCCCTTTGAGACCAAAAACCGCCTGCCCAACGTTGGCTGTTGGGCATTGTGCCCACTTTTTCCGTGCCCACTTCGGGCGTCCAATGCAAGAGCCAGCAAGATGGCGTGGGAGGCTCCCGTGAGGTTGCACGCACCAAGCCATCGCAACCCAACCCGAGGGCCTCAAGTTGCCCCCCTTTCCCAGTGATGGGGGTGGGGGGGGCGAAGGGGAACACCGCGAAAACGCATGCGGAACCCGTACCCCACCCCAAGCCCGAAAGTTGGGCCTTCGGGTTGGGTTGGGGTGGTGCGGTACAGTGAGCAGCTTGAATAAGGAACACCTCCTTTTCAAAAGGGGCTCGGTCGTTCCTTGGGTTTGCATGCGTTCTGCTACCTTTTTGGCGGCGAGCCCCCCTGGTGTTCCTTCGGACTTCGTAGACTCACTTGGAACGACAAGGGGCTTCGTTCCTTATTTATCGTTCCTTAGGTCAGGCCGATGACTGTGGGCAGTCAGTGAGGCTGCCACCGAAGGCTGAAGCGCACGGAGGATGGGCGACGGGCCCCGCCCCCTCCGCGTGCACGGAGCTCTCAGGAGAGGAAAAAGCACCCAGACACAATTCACCCTCGCTTCCCCAGAAAATGTGGGAAAACATGGGAAGTGTGGGGGGGGAAGACAGAAACCCGAAAACATATGGGAAAACATGGGGAATCTTTTTGTTTGTGTGTATTTCTTGGCGTGTCCTGGGGCCCCTTCAATGATGGGCGCGCGCCGCCGCCAGAGGGCGCGCGGCACTGGCTTCCTGCCCTCGCGGGTGGCTTTCGGTGCCCTCCCCGGGGGGTCGGCGGATCCGGCGCCCTCGCACAGAGCAGGAGCTCGACCACAAGAAATGCCTTCCACGAGGAAGCCGACCCCGAGGCCCCAGCACGTCCATGGATTCTTTGGTTGCCGCCGGAGGCTGAAGCGCACAGAGGATCGCCCCCCCCCCCCCCACACACACGACCCCCCCCCCCCCCCCTCTACCCTCGCGGGGTGCCGCATGCACTCCTCCTCCTCCTCCTCATCCTTCTCCTCCTCCTCCTCCTCCTCCTCCTCCTCCTCCTCCTCCTCCTCCTCCTCCTCCTCCTCCTCCTCCAGTCGCCGGCCCCGCCCCCTCTATGCGGAGGGAGTTCGGCGCGCGCCTTCCGCCAGAGGACGCGGCGCGGCACGGGCCTCCTGCCCTCGCGGGGCTTCCCGTTACCTTCCCCGGCCAGTGGGTATCGGGCGACCGCGCGCCAGACCCACGGCTCCGTATACAGCGGGAATTCGACCACAAGAAGCCTTCCAGAAGAGACCCGACCCTGAGACCCCAGGACGTCCACGGATTTCTCTGGTGTGGAGGCGCCACGCGTTCCAGATATATAGCAGAAAACCAGCGGAGCCCGAGCAGCCCGGGGCACCCTGGAGACAGGCAGGGTGTTTTTCTTGGCACGGGCTTCCGCTGGAAGCCACGCCCGCCTGCGCCCGACGAGTCGCCGGCCCCGCCCCCTCTCCATGCGGAGGGAGCTCGGCGCGCGACTTCGGCCAGAGGGCGCGCGGCACGGGCCTCCTGCCCTCGGGGGCTTCGTTTATGTCGGGCGTGTCCCCCTACAGAGAGATTTTCGACGAAAAAATACAAATACCCCAGAAATATACCCAAAAGGCAACAAAAATACTCAACAAACAGTCCCCAGACTATTTTTGGAGTATTTTCTGATTATTTTTTGGGCATTTATTTATTTTTCGTCGAAAATCCCCCTGTAGGGGGACAGGCCCGACTTAAGGCTTCGATGCCTTCCCTGGTCGGTGGGTATCCGGCGCCCTCGCGCCAGATCGACGGCTCCACGCGCCACAGTACCCATCGGTCGTGGAAAGGAGGTGTTTTGGGACTCCCAGATCTCAATCTATTTTGAGCGCCTTCCTACTTCAAGGATCGACTTGCTTCACCTTTTCCGTCCTCTTCGGGGGGCGGGTGGACACCCGACTTTGTGTTTCTGCCTACTTCTTCCGGCCGGTGGGTACCCGTGACGGAGTGACTACCCGTCTCGGTGGCGTTGGGCCTCCCCGGGGCTGAACATCTTGCGCATCGGACGTCGCTGCGCCTCCCTGGGCTCCCCTGGACTTCCTGGGTCCCAGACCCCCGGGGACGCCCAGGCGGGGCGCCAGGGCTACAGGCAGGACGCTGAAGTAAGGAACAGTTTGGCGTCGGTTCCTCCAGTTCTCTTCCTCTTGCCCTCCTGAGGCACGGAGGCGCTTACAGGGCCAAGAAGGGGCTTCGTTCCTTGTTTAGCGTTCCTTCTTTCAGCGGTGTACAGTGGGAGTACATGCCAAGAGGCACCCTGCTTGCCTCTGGGTTTCTCGTGTCTCGATGGTTTTTTGCTACATGGAAACCGTGACGTTCCCACACCAGGAATCAGTGGACGTTTTGGGGTCTCAGGGTCGGGTTTCTTGGGGAATGGGTCTTGTGGTAGAGCTCCAACACCAGAAGTCAATGGACGTCCTGGGGTCTCAGGGTTGGGTTTCTCGTGGAAGATCTCTTGTGGTCGAGCTCCTTCTGCATGTCAGCCTGCGCCCGACTGTCGCCGGCCCCGCCCCCTCCACACGGAGCTCGGCGCGGCACTGGCCCAACGCTCTCGGGGGTTTCATTGCCTTCCTCGGTCGGTGGATCTCTGGCGCTCTGGTCGGGGCTCGAGAGACGGGGGTCCAGGCAAATGGAGGTCAGCCAGAGCGCCGGATCTCGCAAGAGGGCCGTAACGGGCTGTGACGGGCCGAGGGGAGCTATATGCATGTACAGCAGGAGGGGCAGAAGCACACAGACACAACAAGAGTCGGCGACTCCCGGGGAAGATATGGGAGCAGATGGGTCGGGGCTCAAGAGACGGGGGTCCACGCAAACGGGGGTCGGCCAGAGCGCTGGATCCTGCAGAACCCTGCAGGGCCAGGGCTGCACCGACCCGACCCGCAGGACTCTACAGGATCCTGCAGGATCCTGCAGGATCCTGCGAGGCCCGACTGACCCGGGGTGTGGATCGACCCGGGTCAGCAGGTCCCCGCCCTCGCGCCAGATCCACGGAGGCGCAGTCTTGGCATCGCTCGGGCGTGTGCTCTTCTTTTTCTCTGGCGAGGGCCATCGAGAGGCACCTTGGATCACCTTGCGAGACAAGAAGCGCACGAGCTCGAAGGATGCACGGGGAATGGACGTCCGAGCGATGGCGAGGCAATCCATGCCAGCCTGCGCCCGACTGTGGCCGGCCCCGCCCCCGCGCACGCCGACTGGTGCGGACGTGGCCCCTCTGCGGGAGGGGATGTGGCCACGGGGGTGGCATCCCCGGCCCCGCCGCTGCGGAGCGCCCTCCCGGGGGGCGTCTCGTGGGCCTTCCCGGGGTCCCGGCGCGGGTGCGTCGGTCGAGCAGTTGGGCGTTGCGTAATAGGGGGGTCATAAATGGGGGGGTGGCGAGGGTGGTCCGAAAAGGTACCCAAACGGTGCCTAAACGAGCCCCCTGGGGCTCCGGAGGGGCCCGAAAGGGGCACGAAAGGGGACCGTTTCTGACCCCCCTATTTGTGACCCCCCCATGAAGCCACGCCCAAAGCAGAATGGTCGGCTCGAGGCTGCCCTCTGTCGACTACGCGTAAGAGTGACCCTTCGCGCGGGTGACCTTTGGGGCGTGCCCACTGGGGCCCCCCGATCGCCGAGCGCGATGCGAGGACTAGTAGCGTCTTGCGCGCTTGGGTTAGGCTTTAGTCGGGCATGCAGGAGGAATATTCGAGAGCCCAACCCGAAATTCGGGTCTTCGGGTTGGGTTGGGGTGGTCTGGTAGGTAGTCATTCTTGGGATGCGGGCCGGCTGTGTGTGCAGAGGCACCCGTCGCCAGCGGCCGTGCCGCCTGCAGCCATGTTGGCTCCCTCCACGTTCTCCCTGTCCGCGCACCTGTCGAGCCCCTCCATATAACATCGGGCGCGGGAGCGCACCTGTAGGGCCTGCAGACCATTAACGGGCGAAGAACGGTATAAAATAAACATTTTCGCCGTCGGGGGCACCTGCCCCAGGGCGGCTGGAAAGTTTATACCCCTGCGGTGCCACCGTAAGGGTATAAACTTTCCAGCCGCCCTGGGGCAGGTGCCCCCGACGGCGAAAAAGTTTATTTTATACCGTTCTTCGCCTGTTAAGGCCAACCCGCGTCTGGCCCAGGCCATCGCCTGGGCCCTCGCGTGACGTTCCAGCCCCCCCCCTCCGCCTCGGCCAGCAGTCGAAGGAGGAGGAACTCCGAGGCGGGAATTCATACACGACCACCGCCTGGAGGATCACTTTTCGGGGACCTCGGCAGGCGGTGGATGTGAATATATTCAGGCCCCTGGGTGCCAACATGTATCCATATCCGAGGTGGGAATTTATACTCCGGATTCCATAACAAAGTGGGGTGGGGGTCACATTCGGGGGGGGTCTAACTTGAGCTGTCTTGGAGGGTTCGGGGGGGGGTCTGGGCAGAGGGCCGCCCTTTCATGGATAGTCTGGGGGGTCTAGAACTTCCCGTCTGGGAGGGTTGTGACCCCCTCCCTTTTATTACGAAATCTGGAGTACATGACCACCGCCTGGAGGATCAATTTCCGGGGACCTCGGCAGGCGGTGGATGTGGATATCTTCGGGCCCCTGGGGGCCAAAATGTATCCATATTCGCCGCCCGCTGGGGCACCAGGACGTCGGTTCCCAGGCGGTGGATATGGATAAGCCTCCGCCTCGCAGGAAAGGGCACCCATACCTCTACCCTTCCCTCGTTCTCCCTCCTTTGGGCCTCCAGGGCGGCCCTCGTCGCCACCGCTGCATTCGCCTCGAAGTCGTGGTCAGAACGCGCCCTCCGGGAGAGGCCTGGGGAGCGGCGGCATCGGTGCCCGTGGGTTTCCCCAAGCCTTGGCATCGCTCGGACGTGTGCATTTTTCTTTCGGCGAGGACCATCGAGGAGCATCCTCGATCATTTGGCGAAAAAACCACGCACGAAACCGAAAAAAGCACAGGAAATGGACGTCCGAGCGATGGCCAGGGCGGTGGATATGGATAAATCTCCGCCTCGCAGGAAAGGGTACCCTATACCTCTACCCTTCCCTCGTTCTCCCTCCTTTGGGCCTGCAGGGCGGCCCTCGTCGCCACCGCTGCATTCGCCTCGACGTCGTGGTCAGCACGCGCCTTCCGGGAGAGGTCCGGGGAGCGGCGGCATCGGTGCCTGTGGGCTTCCCCAAGCAGGGCGCCGGCGCCAGCCGCGGTGCCCAGGACGGCCGGGGCCAGGCACGGTGGCGGCGCAGTTCTACGGCAGGTTCGCGTCGTGCCGACGCGGCAGCGACCCCGCCGCGGGCGTCCACCTGCGGCGAGAGCGAGGGGGGGAGGTGAGAAGGAGGAGGCCTTGCCGGACGGCGGCGGGGCCTCTCGCTTCTCAGAAGCCCCCTGGCCTTCTGGCCAGTTTCCTCTGCGTCTTCGGGGGAGGGCCCAGAAAGCTTGGCAGAAGGCTCGGAGGACGTCCGAGCCTTCCGAGAAGGTCCGCCCCTTAACGCTTCCCCCCCTGGGCGCGCCGCCGAGTTCAAGGCTGAACGCCACCAATGGCCCAGAATCGGCAGACTACGGCAAGAAGCGGCGATCGGAAAGCCGCCGATCGTTCCAGGTGGAACGATCCACGCGGAGTCAGAAGCCAGCGCTTGGGCCCTCAGGACACGAACTTGCCGTACCCAGACATCCGGCGCCTCGATGTCTTTAACCGCATGCCGATGATAATAAAGGGACCCCCCCCTTCAGTGTTTAGAGTTGATTATCGTCGCCCTATACAAAATTCAAATTGGGCGGCGAGCGCTGAGGCCGAACTTCATTATCACCTCGAAACGCTATGTTGAGATAGCAACATCAAGCGATGTTGATATAGCAACATCAAGCGAAGCGATCACACTTTTTCAGGATGTGTCAAGCGAAACCAATAATTTTGGGAGGCAGACTCAAACGAAACGAGCAATGTTCTTATTATTCTTCTACTTTCCTCTTCTTCTTTTATATTTCTATCTGTCCTCACGCTCGCCTGAACTTTTTTATCCCTGGGGTTGATTATCCATGGAAAATGAAGCACATGAGCTACCCTACACGAGCACTTAAAACAAACAATTTTCATAAAGCGTTTGTAAATTAAAATTGATAGATTTGGAACTTTGGATTTTTCCTTTCTTCGTCCTCTTCTTATTCTCCTCTTCTTCTTCTTTCTTATTATTCTTCTACTGTATTCTTCTTCTTTTATATTTCTCTCTGTCCCCACGCTCGCCTGAACTTTTTTTATCTCTGGGGTTGATTATCCATGGAAATTGAGGCACATGAGCTACCCTACACGAGCACTTACAAAAAATAATTTTCATGAGAGATAAGCCATTGTTGAGGATATTTCTATGAAAACTAAACGCCAAGGATGTCTCAAAACGTGCTCGGCTTGGTCTCCTCTTGATCATCTCTTACTTCGAGATTATGCTGAGGTCTGCTGGGCTACTTTTATTATCTCTCCCTGAACCCCGAACTTTATTATCCCCTAGTGTTTATTCTCACGGGCATGAGGTTAGTAGCACGCCCCCTCGATCTCTCGACTACTCCCCCGGGACCCGTTTTTCGCCCCGATGCGTTTTTCTTGACGGCCCGGCAGGGGCCCCGAGAGGCCGACAACGGTGAAACAATTCCGTCCCGACTTTTTCGAGACGCCGGCTTTTTTCGAAGAAGAAACGCTGTAAACATGAACTTTCGGCGCTCCGCGCGGATTTCTTGGATCTGCGCTGGGCCCCCCCCCCCCCTGGCGGCGCCTCTGGCGCCGCCCCTGGTGCGCTTTCCGCGCACCAGGGAGGGGGGTCTTGCGCGGATGCAAGGCATCCGCGCGGAGCGCCACACGTTTCTGTTCATGGCGCTTTCTCCTCTTCGACTTTTCGAGGCGCCGACCTTTTCGCGACGCCGCGTCTCTGTGACAGGCGCCTTCGGCGCCCTCTTCGCCCCCCCGGGGGGGTCCCCCCGCGATGCGCGCGGGGCCCGCGCCCTGGGCGGCGCGGCTGCTGGCCGCGCTGCTGGCGGCGCCCCTGTGGGCCGCGCGGCCCGCGGCCGCCATCGCCATCCAGAGCCGCGGCGCCGCCACCGAGCTCCCCGCCCAGGCCCCGCGACGAGCACGGGCCCTGGAAAGTCGCACACGAGGAGATCGAGGCGGAGGTTTCCCCACAGTCTTCGCCGCTCCCGCTCGCGCCCCTGCTTCCCGCTCCCGCTCCTCCTCCGAGCTCCTCCGCTGGGGCCTTCTCCTCCTCCTCCTCCTTCTCATCATCCTCCTCCTCCTCTGCCTCGTCCTCTTCCTCCTCCTCCTCCTCCTCCTCCTCCTCTGCCTCGTCCTCTTCCTCCTCCTCCTCCTCCTCCTCCTCCTCCTCCCCCTCCTCCCTCCTCCCTCCTCCCTCCTCCCTCCTCCCTCCTCCCTCCTCCCTCCTCCCTCCTCCCTCCTCCCTCCTCCCTCCTCCCTCGGGGCCCGATAGCCGGGCCCGGGAGCCTCAACAGAACGGCTCGGGATGACAGCGGGTCCCGGGGACGTGGTCGAGAGGGGTCTGGGACCCGTGCCTCGGAGAACACGGAGACGAGACGAAGGATGCCTGGGGGTACCTCTACCCTTTTCTCGTTTTCGCCTTCCTGGACCTCCCGGGAGGCCCTGGTCGCCACGGCTGGACTCGCCTGGAAGTTCTGGTCGGACGCATCCAGGGAGAGGCCTGGGCAGCAGCGGTACCCTTTTTGCTCCGATGCAGAGCTCCGACGGGATGTTTTTGTTCAATCCGGGCGGTGGTGCCCGCTTGGGCCCTGGTGGGGCGGGGCCTGTTTTGTCGGCATGGGCTCCGGGGCGAGGAAGTGGCCCCAGGGGAGGGCTCAACGCTCGCGTGGCGTCGCGTCGCTCGGTGGCCGCTCGTCTCCGCAGCTGCCCTCCTGCTGCCTCCCAGGGCAGGTGAACGGCGCAGGACAACGGGTTCTGTCTTCACGGACATGGGCGCGCAAGCTGCTCGCGTGAGGTCGCGCGCAAGCGCCCTCGCTTCCAGCGCAGCGTGCCGCGCTGGCGGGCCGCCAAAACCACCGCGTAAGGCCGCTATGTCATCTCGCGTAATTGAGGCCCGTTTCTGACCGTCGCTCAAGTGCGAAACAAAAAGACTCGGTGGGTCTGGCTGGCGCTGGGGCATCGCCCCCCCCTCGCATGGGGGGCTCCCTGCAGTTTGCAGAGGCTGCCCTCGAGGTCTGGCGCCCGCAAGGCAGGCCTCCGAAATGGGGCTGCCCTCCTCCGCGGGACGATCGAATGGATGTGGCTGCCCTCCTTCTCACCCTCCTCCTCCTCCTCCTCCTCCTCCTCCTCCTCCTCCTCCTGCTCCTGCTCCTCCTCCTCCTCCTCCTCCTCCTCCGAACCACCAGATCTTAGAGATCTTCGACTTATCCCACGGTCGGACCGGGGGATAAGATCGAGGTCGGTTCAGGGAGGGTGCCCAAATGTTCTTAGTGTTTGGGGGCTGTTCTTGTGTATCTTGGGGAGGTGCCCTCGGATGTCCTGTGTGTTCTGGCTGGCGGAGGGTCCCATGTTCTTGAGGGATGCTCTTCTGTCCTAGGCCTGACTGTGCAAAGACCGACAGCAGTTCCTGTTCATTTTGAACAGGGCTCGCTGTCGGTGTCCCCGCGGACTGTGTCCATTGGAGACAGAGGGCCGCCTGCCCAACAGCGGCCGCTGTTGGTGTGGGGCAACATTTGTCGTGGGGCATTGTTCCAATTTTTCCCTACCCATTTTGGGCGTCCAAGTCCTCTGCGACAGCCCGAGGGCATGAGCGCCGACGCCTCGGACGGCTTCCCGCGGGCTGGATGCTTCTCTGGAGCGTTCGGGGTGGATGCGGACAAAACGGGTACGATGCCCAGCATCAGATCTAGTCCCAAGCCGACAGCGGCCGCTGCTGGGCAGGCGGCCTTCTGCCTCAAGTGGGCCACGTCCGCGGCGCCATCGGCATGGAATCCGGTGGGTTCGCAACGGACAGGACCTGCTGTCGGTCTTTGTCCCCGTTCCTTCCGTGCCACGAATAGGGGGCCACATGTGAACCCTACCCCTACCCCCCACGATTTCTGAGTGGGAGGGTGGGGTTCACTTCGTTCGGGAGCTCCCGAGCGAAGTGAACCCCACCCTCCCCCCCAGAAATCGTGGGGGGTAGGGGTAGGGTTCGCTTGTGGTCCCCTAACGAAGCCTGGGATCGGGGTCGACACACCCCTTGCCAAAGCGAGGGGGGCGTCCGGCAGCGGAGCCAGCCCCGCCCCCTCCTGGCCGCCCGGCGTGGCAGCGCGCCCCCCTCTGCGATCCACGGCGGCGTGGGGAGGCGGGTTTTCCGGGTGCGGTGTGCTCGAGTCCAGCCGGGCAGTGCGCGTGCATCTCGGGTCAGACGAAAGGGGGGGATTGGGTAGGGGGGGGCTACGAAATCTGCTGCATGCAGCTGGTTTCGGCCCCACCGAGGGGCCCATTCCTCGATACTTAGCCGCCTCCAGCGCCGGGAGGCGCCGGGAAAATCAGCTATACGTGAGCTGATTCTCACCCCCCCCTTTGCTATCTCCCCATTTCGCCCGGCCCGAGCGTCTCTGTCTGCGACCCCATGCTTCGCAATCTTTGAGCTGCCCGCGTTTCGGCGCCCCTCCCGCCGGTTGCACACGGCATCGCCTGCGCGCCGCCTGCGGGGGGCTTTCTCGCTGGTTTTCCGCCGCTCTCCTCTTCGCCCGCAGGGCAGCGCGGCATCGGGAGTGTGCCTGACGAGATGCTGTGCGAACGTATGCCCAGAGAGGCTGGCGGCCACGGACCACGCGGAGGAGCCGCACCCTCGGGCACTGTGCAGACGCCCGCCCCGACAGATCGATTGCGGCAGTGCGCGCTGCTCCGCATGCTAATTATCGGCATTCGCGGTGAGCCGGTGCAGCCCCTCGCCAGTTTCGTTCATCGACCCGCGTCTTGCCGGAGGCGTTTGACATTTTTTGGCCGTCTAATTTTTTTCCAATGGACCAAATATTTTGATATTCGCATATCTAATGTAACATGTCTAGTACTACGCACATGTGGACGTGCATGAACATCTGACGTAAGGTTACGTCGGATGAGCTGTTTTGCCCGGTGCACTCGCAGTGTGGGGCCGCGCGCACCCATGATGTGTCCCCAGCAGTTTCCATCAACGGCATCTCTTGTGAAGGTGTGTTCTGCCAGCCCCCGATGCCAGAGTCCGTCATCCTACTGACCGTCTTCCGCGCTCGGTGCCAGCGGAGGAGTTTGCGACGCCCTCGGCGATGGCGGTCCTCTCTCACTTCCTGTGTCGTCCGTCGCTTGGACTGGCTCGTCAGACTCCTGCCGCGGCCTCGCCTGCCAGCCTGGTATCCACCCTGGGGGCGCTCCAGCGGCCCACGGTTGGCGGAGTGCTCAGCCCTGCCTGTGGCTCTTTCTCGGTGGACAGCAGCGCTGGCGATGGGTGACTGTCAGACCCGCGCCAGTAACGATGCCAACACCAGGTGTGCGTTTTGCGGGGCGCTCCACCCGAGTGCCTGGCACCTGTGGATCGAATGCAGTGGGATGGACGAAGAGCGCCGGCACTTCAGCCGGTTGTACCACCTCCAGCTTACTTGGTGGATTCGTCAGCCACGAGTCACATCACAAAGCGGATGGATCACGACCGGGGCCAGTCGTCGTCATCATCGTCGTGTTGGAATGCAGGTTGCCAGTTGTCGCATGCGTATCCTCATCTGTTTGGGCTCATTGAAGGCGCTGCTCGACTGAGAGCCGCGCCCCATGAGCGAGAAGGACTCCTCAATGAGGCTGTCATTCCTGTCGTTCGAGCAGCAGGCGGATGGATCGACCACATCAGCGTCTAGGACTCCTCAATGAGGCTGCCACCCTGTCGCTCGAGCAGCAGGCGGATGAGTCGACCACAGTCAGGACGCTGAAACAAAAGTGCCACTCTTGGCCCAGGGAGATAATATGGGGTTCCGGTTCCCGTGCCATTCCTCCAGCCTGGGTCGGGGGACCCGCTCGTGGCCGAGGTTCGCCGTGGCCAGGAGAGCCCATTTATTGTTTTTTTCCACGGTTCTTAAGGCGGCGCGACGGCGGTGTGTCTGGGCCGCGCTGGATGCCAAAGCTGCCATTGTTGCCTACGCGTTGGGACTCCCCCACGTGTCTTCCGACGGCGTCCATGCGGTGGTGCTGCATCGCAGGGATGGGCGCATGGATGTGGCTGTTCTCCTTGGCCCCATCATGTCCGTCGGGATACGTCAGGAGGAATATCATGCAGAAGGCGTACACGAAACTGTTGCGGCGTATCCCGACGATCTCCTTGGAGATTCGAGTGCCGATGCCACTTCGGATAGAGCTTCGTGGTTTGTCTGCGTAGCCCACCATACTGGCCACTGCGATACGTCTACCACATATGGTGTTATTGTGGCAGCGCTGGCTTCGATCGCCATGCCAATCAGACATGACGACCCGTTGCGAGCAAATACGAATGCCTGCAGAGATCGTCGCCGTTGGCTTCCAAGCGGCGGGCACCTGGCATCTCTTCGGCAATCAGTCATATTCGCTTCTCTTGCGCTTCTCGCCCGCGCCCTCTTCCTCACGTTCCCTTGACCGAATCCGGGCTTTTGGACAGCCGTATCGACATCGCCAATAACTAATCCCGAATGCTGGCATTGCGACGGTGATGCCACTTCAGAGGTCATCGGTCACGTGCCTTCTCTACCGGTGCGTCTTCGGTCGGTGCGCCAGGCCCATGGGAAGTGCCACTTACCGCGTCGTGCTCGACGGTCCACCCTTCGCCTAGAACTGCGTGCTCGCCTGCGGGGCACCCTAGACATGGGGAGAAGCTGTAGTGAACATCGGTCGCTCCGTCTCCTCGCCCTTCTCCTCCTCCTCCTCCTCCTCCGCCTCCTCCTCCTCTTCCTCCTCGTCCTCCTCCTCCTCCTCCTCTTCCTCGTCCTCTCCTGTCTCCGCGTCGACTCTTCTCTGTGTGGTGGGGCCTAAAGTGGGAGGTTCTCAGGCGCATGCGTGGTGACGGCTCCGCATCAGGTGGGATACGTGCGAGAACGCTGAAAACTCCATGCCTCTTGAGTCAGCCTGCGCTTCTGCCTTCCCCATCTCCGTCGCCGCTTGCTGCGTGCCTTGCGCTCGGTTCCGCTCGCTGGGCCCATCCCGCAAGCCCAGACACGTTTTGATTTCTTCCAAGACGAGGTCCAGCCCCCGGAGGTCCCGACCCTTTCTAAGGGCGCCCTCGAGGGCGCGAAGTTATTCGCGCTTCGCGCCTCGCGGTTCGGTTCCGATTCCTCCTCGTCCACCTCTTCTCCCTTGGGAGGCGTCGCGATAGCGCGAAGTTGTTCGCACTTCGCGCTTCGCGCAGCGCGAAGCGCGAAGCTGGGAGCCCTTGCTTTCCCCAGGGACGGTTTTCCACCCCGAGTTTTTCTTTGACGGTCCCCGGGCCTGCCTCGGGGTTCCAGCCTACTTTAGCCTTGATCGCCAGAGAGAATTTCGAGCACCAGAGAAAAGTGCCGAAACTCAAGGGTTTTCACACGTGGGGCCCTGGGAGACGCTCGTCCGACACTGTTTCGACACTATTTCGACACTCTTCCGACACTCGTTCGACACTTTTCTACGTTCGAAATTCTTTCTGGGATGTGGTCCTTAAGTACGATAGGGGGCAACATAAATCTGGGAGTGCCTCCCTCGCCACTGCGGACGCGCGCGTTCGGGGCTCGTGCCGGCCCTGCCCGCAGGGTCAGCAGCTGAGCGGCGCAGCCCCGGAAGCCGCACCGGCGCCTGCGGCCGTGGCGGCGCCGAGCAGCTCGAGCGCCTCGAGAGCCTCCGCGGCCGAGGGCCCCTCCGCGTCCAGGCGCTCTGGGGCCGTTAACCGTCCACCCTGAGATCCGGGCGGCGCGGTTTTTCCACACCGGGCGTCTGCGCCCGGTTCTGGGCCCCTGGACCCCTGCAGATCGGCTTGGCTCGAGGAAGGCCGCAGAAAGATGGGGCCTGGGGCCGCGATGATGTACGGTGGAAACCCATGCCAAGAAACGCCCAGCTCGCCTCCAGGGGGCCCTGGGTTCCTGGGGCTCCCATGGTTCTGCGATGGAGGAGCGAGGCGCTCCCACACCAGAAATGGAAGACCTGGGGTCGCAGGGTTGGGTTTCTGGCGGAAGTCTTCCTGCGGGTGAGCTCCTACCGTAGCTTCTCGTCAGAGCGTCGGATCCCAGGGCTCCCCAGCGATCCCGACCGGGCCCACCCTGGGCCCAGGCGCCGTGTGGACGCCCTCCTGGCTTGGCCGTGCCCAGGAATCAGGGGCGGCCTACAGCTGACCCCTAGCAAGCCATCCTCTCCAAGGACGTTCCCCTCGCCGCGCCCCAAGACGTATTCAGGGGCAACGATAGGGGGCATAGGCCGAGGCGGGGATGCATCGACCCCCCATCGCCCACGAATCGCCGATAGTAGCTCCACCCCGCCCAGGAAGGTGCGGATTTACTATCAAGGGCCTATCGCCGATCTGTCGGCGATGTATCGCCGATTCCAGGTCGATGTGTCCCCCCCTTATGCCAGTCCCCCCCTATCGATGTCCGTCACGTATGTATGCGGCTGGAGGGAAGCTTGAAAAGCGAGGTTGACGTCGCGGATGGGGATGGTCTGCTGGAGGTCGGTTCGGCCGCGCCCGGAGACTTCTTCTGGGGCCTCGGCTTCTCCGAGACGCGGGCCCCGGACCTCTCGACCGCTTCCTCGGGGCCAGCTTTTCGTCCCGAGCCGTCTCTTGGCGGCCCCGAGGCCCAGCAGGGCCCACGATCGACGCGTTGTCAAGAGACTTTGCTCGCGCCGACGCCGCGCGAACCTGCCGTACGGTCCACCCGCACAGTGAGGATGAGCATCTTCCCGAGGCTAGCCTTGCATCCTTGCCCCTTCGGCCCATCCTTGGCGACTTTCGCTGGCCCACCCAGTTCAAAAAGCGCCAGCATGGCCGTCTGAGGCCCTTGCATCCTTACCGCGCATCTTTACGATACGGGTTGGCCGTACCGCCACAAACATGTGTACACAGACACCCTCCAATGGATTGTCCCTGGGACTCAGGGGAGGGCGGCGGTGTATGAATCACCACGGAGCGCCAGCGACTTTCCACACACTCGCACTCCCTGAAGGCACATGCACAAATTCGTCGGAGTGTGTCTGTGTACATCGCCGAGCGCGTTCCACTACTCGCAGAGTGCCTACTCGCAGACGTCAGAAAAAAACCCACGTTCGCCTCGATGCAATCTATGAATATATCGTAGATCCCCCACGCCCACGGCGGATCCAGCCAGGCCATTTGGAGACTGTGTTTTTTTAGGGTCGGGCGATAACCCGGGTTATCGGGCTTGCCCCCCCTCCCCCCCCAGGATAACCTAACCTTGCCGGTTGTGCAGGTCCGCGGGAGAGGGGAGCGCGGGCATATGCAGGGCTGCCCACAGCGCGAGGGTTAGGTTATCGGCCTGCCCCCTCCCCCCCCCGGGATAACCCGGGTTATCGCCGAATTAAAAAAAGACCGGTCTCTTGCGAGCAGTGACTTTGCGAGTAGCGGAACGCGCTTAAGCAGTATATTATACACAGGACAAGCGTTCGTCGCGTCGCGCGCGCGGGCGCGGCTGCGGTGCCGGAGCCACACGGCGGGGGGGGCGTTTCGTCATACCCCCCCCCTCGCCCCGCCCCCCCCCATGACGCCCGTCATCGCCGAACATGAAAAAAAGCTCTCATACTTTCGTGGCGCAGCACGCCCTCCTGGCCTGGCCCTGGGGGGCCGCGTGCCCCGGCCACGCACCCCGGCCGCGCGGGCCCCCAGCACCCCGCCCGACGCCGTGGCTCTCTCGCACCCGTCGGCCCCCTCGGAGGCCTCGGCCCCCTGCCCTGGGACCAGCTCTTCCCAGGGGGGAGGAGGAGGAGCGAGGAGGTGGAGGAGGAGGATGAGGAGGAGGAGGAGCGAGGAGCGAGGAGCGAGGCGGAGGAGGAGGAGGAGGAGGAGGAGGAGGAGGAGGAGGAGGAGGAGGAGGAGGAGGAGGAGGAGGAGGAGGGAGGAGGAGGAGGAGGAGGAGGAGAGAGGAGCGAGGAGCGAAGGAGCGAGCGAGGAGCGAGGAGCGAGGAGCGAGGAGCGAGGAGCGAGGAGCGAGGAGCGAGGAGCGAGGAGCGAGGAGCGAGGAGGCGGAGGAGGAGGAGGAGGAGGAGGAGGAGGAGGAGGAGGAGGAGGGAGGAGGAGGAGGAGGGAGGAGGAGGAGGAGGAGGAGGAGGAGGAGGAGGAGGAGGAGGGGAGGAGGAGGAGGAGGAGCGAGGAGGAGGAGCGAGGAGCGAGGAGCGAGAAGCGAGGGAGCCAGGAGGAGGGAGGAGGAGGAGGAGGAGGAGGAGGAGGAGGAGGAGGAGGAGGAGGAGGAGGAGGAGGAGGAGGAGGAGGAGGAGGAGGAGGAGGAGGAGGAGGAGGAGGAGGAGGAGGAGGAGGAGGAGGAGGAGGAGGAGGAGGAGAGGAGAGCGCAGAGCGCAGAGCGAAGAGCGAAGAGCGAAGAGCGAAAGAGCGAGGAGGAGGAGGAGGAGGAGGAGGAGGAGGAGGAGGAGGAGGAGGAGGAGGAGGAGGAGGAGGAAGAGGAGGAGGAGGAGGAGGAGGAGGAGGAGGAGGAGGAGGAGGAGGAGGAGGACAGGCACAACGGGACCGCCGCGGCGGGCGTGAACGGCACCAGCGCCCCGGTGTACCTGAGCAGGCTGGCGGAGGCGCAGGCTGCGGGCGCCGCGCTCGCCGCGACCGCGCCCTGCGACCACTTCTTCGGGCTGCCGAAGCTCACGTGGACCATGCAGAAGAGCAAGCGCGGCACACGCGTCCGCAGCCAGGAGGTCTGCCTCGGAGTAGTAGAGGCGTCTGACCCATGGAAGACTTCGATATTCGGAGTGTGCTGCCCCTTCCCGGACTCCGCGGGGGCCCTCGCTGGGCCTCGGGGCCGTCAGGAAACGCCCCAGGACGAGAAACCGGCCCCGGGGAAAGGATCGGGACTTCACGGACCGCGTAGTTCAGGAGGGAAAGAAACATACAGACACAATTCATCGTCGAGTGCCAGGAAAATATGGGAATTGGGCGGGAATGCAGAAATTCAGAAAATATGGGAAAATATGGGGAATCATTTTATTTGTGTGTATTTATTTCTGTGTCCCAGGGCCCCTCCAGTATTGAAAGAATCGCGATGCCCAGACATCCGGTGCCTCGACTTTTTCGAGACTCGGGCCCCCGCCCTCGCGATGATTCCCTGGACAGGTTTTTCATCCCGAGTCGTTTTCTGACGGCGCCGAGGCTCGGCAGTGGCCCCGAGAGGCCGAAAACGATGAAAAAACTTAAGGCCAGGTTTTTCTCGAGACGCTGGGTGTCTGGGTGCGTCGGATCCCTGGGCACGCTCCCGCTGCCAGGGTGTCTGCCTCAGAGTGGGGCCTCTCGAGGAGTGTCGGCCACGCGCAGAGGGGGTATATGGGAGGAGGGGGGGCTTCTTGGAAGCACCCTTACTTCTTATAGAAGGCGCGGGCCTTGCCTATAGAGGAAAGGCGCGGCCTCCTTCCCCCCCGCCCTCCCCCCCTTCCCCCTCCCTCCCCCCTTTCTGAAACGCCTCCCCCCCGTCCCCCTTTCAGGAGGGAAAAAACGCACACAGACACAATTATTCGTCGACTCTGGGGAAAATATGGCAAGTGGGGGGGAAGACCAAAAACCCAGAAAATATGGGAACATAGGGGGAATCTTGTTATTTGTGCTTATTTATTTGTGTGTCCCAGGGCCCCGTCCCCCTTCCAAGAGGCGGCCTCCTTCTAAGGTGCTCCCCCCCCTCCACCTGCCCCCGTCTGGCGCGGCGCCACGGGGTTGTGGGCCCTGGCAGCTGCTCGCCCCCCGGGGGGTGGGAGCGGCGGGCCCGCGCTCACCGCTCCCCCGGGAGCCCGCGGCGGGGGTCCATCGGCTGGAGAGCGAGCGAGAGAGCGATGGGGGGAGAGATGAGAAGGAGAAGGCCCTCTCAGAAGGCGGCGGGACCCCTCAGAAGCCCTCCGGGCCTTCTGAGAAGTGCTCAGTGTCTTCGGGGAAGGCTTCGAACACTTCTCAGAAGGTTGGGGAACTTCCGAGCCTTCCGAGAAGGCCCGCCCCTTCTCAACTACCCCCCGGGCGTGCCGCCTCTAAAATCCTCTAGCGCGCAACGGCCGCCCCAGATATTTGGCGTCCCGAGCAAAGATCGAGGCGGAGGTTTGCCACAGTTTTGGGGCCTCGGGCGGCCCTCGCCAGGCCTCGGGGCCGTCCGCAAACGGCGCGGGGCGAAGCACCAGTCTCGGGGCACTGGTCGAGAGGTCGGGCGGACCGTGTCTCGGACAAGATCGGGGCGCCGGATGTCTGGGGTTGCCAGACCCCCCCCGCGGCCCCCCGAGAACAGTAGCGATCGTATATCGAAAGAGGGGTTGCTGGGCCTGGGCCCTCCCCCTGCGTGCCCGTTCTCGCGCGTGCATGCCACTGGCGACCGCGGCGCACACCCCACAGCTGTGGACGTCCATGTGGATGCCTCCTGGCGCTTGGAGCCGGCTCGGGGCCCGATGTGGCCCAGTATAGCGGCTCCGGCGGCCCTAGGACCGTCGGACACGGCTCTGGGGTGGTAAACGGCGCCCGATGGATCCCCGGTCCCGGGGACAGATTTGGAGGAGGAGGAGGAGGAGGAGGAGGAGGAGGAGAAGGAGGAGGAGGAGGAGGAGGAGGAGGAGGAGGAGGAGGAGGAGGAGGAGGAGGAGCGAGGAGCGAGGGCGGCGAGGAGCGAGGGCGAGGAGCGAGGAGGAGCGAGGAGGAGCGAGGAGGAGGAGCGAGGAGGAGCGAGGAGGAGCGAGGAGGAGGAGGAGGAGGAGGAGGAGGGAGGAGCGAGGAGCGAGGAGGAGGAGGAGGAGCGAGGAGGAGGAGGAGGAGGAGGAGGAGGAGGAGGCAGCTCTTGACCAGCTTTCCCTCGGGGCCCGGCGAGCTCAGGCCCCCAGGCCGCCTCCCGCTCGGCGGTGCAGCTGTTTTCTGTGTGTCAGCGGCGAGGGCGAGCGCACGTCGCGCTCGGGCACGGGCAGGCTCGCGTCGTGGTCGCCCGGCGGCGGCCCCGCCGCCGGCGTCCCGCGTCGCACGCTGGCGGCGGCCCAGAGTCGGCCGGTGTTGCACGATCGGACGCGGCGGAAGCTTAACGGGCGAAGAACGGTATAAAATAAACTTTTTCGCTCAGCCTCGAGCGAGCGGCCGCTTCTCAGCGAGCGAAGAACGGTATAAAATAAACTGTTTCGCTGTCGGGGGCGCCTGTCCCTGGGCGGCTGGAGAGTTTCTACCCGTACTGTGGCACCGTAGGGGTATAGACTTTCCAGCCGCCCAGGGACAGGCGCCCCCGACAGCGAAGCAGTTTATTTCATACCGTTCTTCGCTCGCTGAGAAGCGGCCGCTCGCTCGAGGCTGAGCGATCCCCGCGATATGTCAGAGGCCCGCGCCGCAGCCGGCACGGCAGGAGCCTGCCGTGCGGGCACGCACGGCGGCATGGGGAGGAGGAGGGCGGCCGCGGAGGTCAGCCACGCGCAGAGGGGGTGTACGGGGCGTGAAAACGACCACAGCCACTGCTTTTGTTTCGTTGCCGCCTTCCAGCCCGCAGAAACAAAGCAGTGGTTGTGGTCATTTTCGTTGAGCTTGGCACCAGGGAAATGACCACAACCACTGCTTCTTTTTCGGCCGGCTGGAAGGCGGCGCAAACAAGAAGCAGTGGCTGTGGTCATTTTCCCGTCCCGCAGGGTGGGGGTAGGGGGGAGGGCTTCTTAGAAGCACCCCTGCTTCTTAGAGGGCGCGGGCCTTATCTGTAGATGCAAGGCTGGCGCCTTCTCAGAAGCAGCCTCCTTCGAAGAAGCCCTCCCCCTCCCTCCACCCCCTTGTGCGCGCCGCCAGGGAGGGGGAGGAGGGCGGGAGGAGGCCTCGGGCGTTGGGAGCCTGCGCCGCGAATGAGTGCGCAGGCGGCCTCTGGCACTCGGGGGGCCGGTGTGTGCCAACAGGTGTGCGGTCAGCTCCGGCCGGCCGAAGGGGGGCACGCGGTGCAACATTTAAAGCGGGCCTGTCCCTCGACAGGAGGAGTATTCAAAGGTAGTGAACAAATGAAGCGGGGACGATTTTTTGACTAATTTGCCCATGTGGGCGGCATTCTTTGAGTATTTTCATTTCTCGCCCAAAATCCCACTGTAGGGGGACGCGCCCGACTTAATGCAACATGCGTAGTTCAATTTCTGAACATCTGCCCGGGTTGCTCGGGTGGGGGCAGGGGGCCACTCTCTCTGCAGGAAGCCCGCGCGGACCTCCGAGAGCTTGCGACGCTCCACGCCTCCCAAGGCATCTACACTGGGTCCGAGCAGATGGGGTCGGAGGATCGCGCCGCAGCGCCGATGCATCGGCGGTGCGGCTCGATGTGGAGCCCGACCTCCTCCACGCCGGCGGCGCCGATGCATCGCCGACGTCGCCGGTGCATCGATGATGCATCGGCGAAGCAGCGCGATCTTCCGACCCCATCTGTGCTCGGACCTCACGACTACAGTGGAGGCCCATGCCAAGAAGCACCCTGCTTGCCTCCAGGGTACCCTTTGGTTTCTTGGGCTTCGATGGTTTTGCTGGGGGAGGCGTGACGCGCCCACGCCAAGCATCACTGGACCTCCTGGGGTCTCTCAGGGTCGGGTTTCTGGTGGAAGGTTTCTTCTTGTGGACCGGCCTCCACTGTAATCGGGGCAGCCTCCGAGAGCTTGCGCTGCTTTTTGCCATACTCGTTCGACACTGTGTCGACACTGCTTCGATACTTTCTGGGTGCCCGTTTTTTTTTTTTGTTTTTTTTTTTTTTTTTTTTTTTTTTTTGTATGACGTGGTTTTTACGTACGATGGGAGCAAGATACTCCAGATTTCGTAATAAAAGGGAGGGGGTCTGGACCCTCCAAGGCAAGCCATTTCAGACCTCCCCCGTGGGAGAACCCTCCAAAGCATCGTCCCCAGACCCCCCAGGCCCTCCAAGATAGCCTGGAAGAGACCCCCCCCCCGAAATGAGACCCCCCTCCCTTTATTACGAAATCTGGAGTAGTGCCTGTGCGGCTTTTTGCTCTTCTGGCCATCCTCTGCGACATCCTCTCCATCGTGGTGATCGTCCTCTGCGTGCCCCTGCTGCTCACGTGCTCGCGCCGCCGGCCGCCCGGGGCCCCGCTGTTCGACTGCGGCGACGGGCTGGTGGCCAAGGCCCCAGGAGGGAAAGACACACACAGGCACAACTAATCCTCGATTCCCCAGAAAATAGGGGAAAAGATGGGAAGTGGGGGGGAAGACAGAAACCCAGAACATATGGGAAAGTATGGGGGATCTTTTTATTCGTGTGTATGTATTTGTGTGTCCTGGGGCCCCTTCCAAGGCGTGCTGCGGCCCGGGGGGGGACGGCCGCAAGGTGCTGGAGCCGATGTACTGAGGCCTCTTTTCCCGCGCTCTCCACGGCTGCAGAGTTAGCTCGGGCGCGCGGAGAGCCCGAGTCTCCGACGATATGTTTTTTGTTGTTCGTTTTGTTTTGTTTTGTTTTGTTTTGTTTTGTTTTGTTTTGTTTTTTGTTTGTTTTGTTTTGTTTTTTTCCATCTGGGCGGCGGTTGTCCTCGATCTCGGCCCCGGGGGGCGCGTTGTCAGGCCCCAGGGCCATCAAACAGGGATCCGGGGATGAGAACTTGTTTCGGGGAAGGGGTCGGGACCTTTGGGGGCCGCACATTCCGTAGACGAGCTAACAGCGATGTAGGTAACGGCGATGTAAGTTTCGGTATTGTGGGGACGCGTGGCTCGCGCTGTCCTACAATTCGATGTGTCGCGTTCGCTCGATTACTTCGCAGATTGGACATGTAGGAAAGTGTGGTTCGCGATGTCATGCAAGTTGGTTCCCAACATCGCCGTTAAGCAGCATCGCCGTTAGCCCAGCCTTGGACATTGAAAAACATATCGTCGGATGTGTGTGTGTGTGTGTGCAACGGCCGCAAAGTAGCTCGGACGCGCAGAGGGGCGGAGAGGGCGAAGCGTGGTTGGGCATGTCGTCCCGAAGCAGCTCGCTCCCTGCCTCCCCGCCTCCTGGCATCGCTCGGA
Organism: Prorocentrum cordatum; assembly: GCA_963575745.1. Taxonomy (NCBI): domain Eukaryota; class Dinophyceae; order Prorocentrales; family Prorocentraceae; genus Prorocentrum; species Prorocentrum cordatum. The sequence continues at coordinate 116,569 of CAUYUJ010017865.1, forward strand.
CGTGTGCATTTTTTCTCGGCGAGGGCCATCGAGGTGCATCCTTGATCATTTGGCGAAAAAACCACGCGCGAAACCGAACAAAACACAGGGAATGGACGTCCGAGCGATGCCCAGGCCTTCGCTTGCCTGGTCGGCTCCCTTCGAGCCCGGAGGTTTGACTCGGGACGTGAAGGGCCCCGCTGCGGATGCGGAGTGCAGGCCCGCCCAAACTGGCCCCGCGCTAGACGCCGGCAGCATCTCTTCCCGAACGTATGGAACCATTGGCGGCTGAATCGGTCTTTTGGCTAGGCGCAGGTCACCTTCAAGCACGGCTGCCTGCATAACTGTCGCGTGCGTGTGTGTGTGTGTGTGTGTGTGTGTGTGTGTTGGGTATGGCGCTAGCAGTTGCAGGAATGGTGGCCAGGTGTAGAATTAAGTCGGGCCTGTCCCTCTACAGGAGGAATATTCAAAAATAGTAGAAAATAGTCTGGGGACGATTTGTTTGACTACTTGTGAGTCTTTTGGGGTATTTTTTGGGAATTCTTGCTTTTTCGCCCCAGATCCCCCTGTAGGGGGAACATGCCCGACCTAAGTGTAGCAGCGATCGATTGGACGTTCTAGAGACTTGCATCGAAAGCTGTCGATCAGGGGCGAAAAGACACATAGACACAGACACAATGAATCGTCGATTCCCCAGAACAGATGGGAAACCATGGGAAGTGGGGGGGAAGACAAAAACAAAGAGCATATGGGAACATATGGGGAATCCTGTGATCTGTGTCTCTTTATTTGTGTGTCCCACGGCCCCTTGAGGCGATCGAGGCTTTGGGGATATGGGGGGCGCCGCGCCGGTTTCAAAAGCTCGAGCGCCGGCCGGGCGCCGCGTTTTTTTGGGGGGCGCGGCGCACTGTTTAGAGGACTCCATAGTTTTAAGTCGGCCCTCGAAATAGTTAACAAATAGTCAGAAATAGTCAAAAGTAGTAACAAATAGTCAAAAGATAGCCTGGGGACGATTTGTGGACCGTTTTCGAATATTTTAGGGTATCTGGCGTTGGGAATACTTCGACTGGGGGATCGACTACAGAATTGAATTACCCCAAAAACTGATCATCACGTCGACTCTTCAGCACAAGCACGTCAACCGTTCGTAGATCTGCGAAGGGTCTACGGATAACCCGTGGACTCGGCAAGAAACATCAATTCTGGGGCAAACCAATTCTGTAGTCGATCCCCTACTCGAAAAATGCTGTCTTGTAGAGCCCAGGAGCCTCAGATCTCCTCTGCACTACAACTTAGTGCTCTGCGTATGACGATTGGCTTGGAGAAGCAGTCCTCGCCCACGCACCACAGGCACAGGTGGACGATACTACGGAGCTATCGTCATCCCTCAGCGCCAGGTACAGCCCGTAGAGCTACGGCACTTTTTCGGGGCGCGTTGCGACGGACATACGAAAACGCGTCTTCGCCCCTGCAATATGGGCACGTGTTTTCGCCAATATGGCAAGTATTCGAAACATCATCGCGTCCAACTTGGCGATATGGTGGTGTCGCCGTCTCCTCCTTGCCGCCGATGTCGCCATCGGTAGAGCCGGCCGTCGGTAACTTCACTTCTTTGGGCACCATGATCGGTAAACACGGCTGCACTTTGTTTGTAGCAGCGAAGTTCGCTCTACCAGTAGAGCAAAGCATTGCAGAAGTACAGTCGACTCTCGCGATCTCGATGTCAGTTGTCACGACTCTCAGAACCGCCGGCCCAATCCGGAGTATCGGTGGGTTCATGCGGCGATGGCCCTTTGGTGACGCTGGCGAAGGCGTTCAAGGTAGAATTCCGCATCATAGAGCCACGCGGAAACACAGAGGGACACGGTAACGCCATCGGACCCGGCGGAATTCAACTTTGAACGATCGGGGCCGCGATCGGTTCAAGGTTGAACGATCGACGCGGTGTCATAGACCTTTGCGCGCGCCGACGCCGGACGAACCTGCTGTATGTTTCGCAGCTTGTGGTTCTTTGGTGGCCAAGGCGTACGCCGTGCCGTGTTTCATAATGTCATGGCCTCCGGCCAGTGCCGCCGATCCGGGGTGCTCCGGATTCGGTGATCTTCGCGGCTCTGTGGCCTCCTCCCTCCTCGATTCTTCCGGTCCTCTTTCTTCTCCTTTGGGGGGGTGCCTGGAGCGGTCCCGGGGGGGGTCCGGGGAGGGTTCCAAGGGGAGGGTCCTGTGGACGGTAGCGGCTAGATCTGACGGGGTCCTTGGAACCCCCCGAAACATCTTAAGGATGTGCAAATCATTAAAAAAAACGCCAGATGGGAGACCGCCCCCCCCCTTCCCCTTCTTCCCCAGGGGGTTCCGGATGCGCAAATCATGAAGAAAACGATGGGGAACCGCCCCCCCCTCCCCCCATTCCCCGGCAGAGCCACCCTGGCGACCTCCCCCAAGCAGAGCTGAAGCTCTTGTTTAGGCTCAGAGCTGAAGCTCTTGGAAACCATTTCTTAATTGCTTGGGACATGACGGGCGTCATGGCCCCCGCCGCCCCCCCCATATGACGTAACGCTCCCCCCCCAGTGCGCTCCGGGCACTGCCGCCGTGCGCATTGGGATCCGCGTAGGTGTCCGCGTAGGCATCCGCATAAGAGTCTGGTCCGCAGTCGTCGTCGTCGTCGACGTCGTCGTCGTCGTCGTCGTCGTCGGTCGTGGCTCGTGGCTCGTGGCTCGTCGCTCGTCGCTCATTGTCGTCGTGCGCGCGGACGCGGCGGGAGCCTTTTTCTCTTTTGCTTTATATTAAATTCCAGGCCGGTGACGGCAATCATCTGGGGGGCGTGGAGGGGGTCGATGACGTCACGCTTCGCGCCGGCGGCGCCTGGGAATGCTCAGAGATGACGGAGGACAGGTGGCGCCAGCATGTAGGTGGCGATCTGCACCACAACGCGTGTGTACACTTCAGTGCGTGCGTGCACCACAGCGCTTGTGTACACTACACCGCCTATGTACACCACAGCAGCCGCGTGCAACACAGCGTCAGTTTGTGCCACCGCGCGTCCGGGCACAACAGCTCTTGTGTACACCACAGCGCCTGCGTACACCACATCAGCCGTGTGCAACACAGCAGTGTACACCACGATGCTTGCGTGCATTGCAGTGCCTGTGTGCACTACGGCGCTTGTGTGCACCACAGCAACCGTGTGCAACACAGCACCACTGTTGTATGTAGTTCGAAGGAATCGTTATGACAAAATGGAGCGTTTGTGGATTCCACCGGAAACACCAGAAACTAATCCTTGTGGGCAATATATTGCCAGGGGAATCTACGAATGCTTCCGAGTTCGCCCGCATCGCCGTAATTCCTTCCATCTGCGTCCAGGAGGCTCCAGCTAAATTGACCGTCCGAGAACCAAGTGGGCCGATTCAATAGACCATTCTGCGGTGCACGCTGAGTTGGGCACGTGCGTTGTAACGCCAACCCGCACGACAGGGGGTAACGAGGAGGAGGTGGAAGAGGAGGAGGAGGAAGAGAAAAAGGAGGAGGAAGAGGAGGAGGAGGTGGAAATGGAGGAGAAACGAAGAGGGAAAAACGTCGCATTCGATTAGCAGCACTTTCCTGGCGTGGCGCCTCCGCAGCTGATCCTCGCGTACAGGCTCCTTTTACGTGTCCCATGCACGCAGGCACTGTGGTGTACAATAGCGCTGCGTTGCACGCGGATGCTGTGGTGTAGACAGGCGCTGTGGCGTGCACAGGCGCCGCGGTGCACGCAAGCACTGTGGCGTACACGGGCGCTGTGTTGCACATGTTTGCTTCCGGTGTGCACATGTACGCCAGCGGTGTACTGTACGCAGCCACTGCAGTGTACACAGGCGTTGCGTTGCACACGGTCGTTGCGATGTACGCAGGCGCTGTGGTGTGCACGCGCGCTGTGGTGCACGCGAGCGTCATGGTGTACACAGGCGGTCTGATCGCCACCTACATGCTGCTCGCGTCGTCGTCGTCGTCGTCGCTTGTCGCTCGTCGCGCCGTGCGCGCGGGCGCGGCTGTGGTGCCGGAGCCACACGGCGGGGGGGGGGCGTTACGTCATACCCCCCCCGCACCCCCCCCCCATGACGCCCGTCATCGCCGAATATAAAGAAACGCTCTTTTGGTGAGGCTCTTTGTAGCTCACACGCCGAATCGGCGGATTTGTTTTGAAGTTTTCATGTTTTTTAAATTCCTTTCTCTCTCTCTCCTTCTCTGTTCCTTTCTCGTCTCTCTCTCTCTCTGTCAATCTCTCTCTCTTTCTCTATCGCTCCCTCTCTTATTTATTTTCTTCTTCTTCTTCTTCTCTCCCTCTCTAGATATATTTATATATCACTCTTTCATGTACACATCATCGCGATTGTACACATTAGTTTTCCAATGCGACAGAGTTGCAATTTGAGAGGGAGTGCGTGCACACTACGTCGATGCTACAGTGTGCTCGGCACAGGTGAGTTGTAGGGGAACTGTGGCCAAAGAGGGTTCCATGCGAATGGCGCGCAGTGGGACTTGCAGTGAACTTGTTCCGTGCTTGCGTTGGTGTGGTAATGTCGGCACAGTAGCTTCGCCTCGAGAGTCTGACACCTACTTCTTTTCTGGCAGACATCGGTGTCGTTCTCCTGGATCTCGAGGATCTCCCGAGGAGCCGTCGATACGGATGCTTGCCCGCCCTTGAGAGCGGGAAATCATCCTTACGCGGAGCGCCAGCGCCACCTCAAGTGCAGCGATAGCGGCAACGACAGGGTGAGTGAATCGGCTGGTCGGCTCTTCGCTTTCCCCGCATGTGATGTTATGTTTGTCGGCGCCGCGGCGCCACCGCCCAGCCCCCCTCACCGAGCGCGTTTCAGTACTCGCAAAGTGCCCACTCGCAAACGCCCGATAAGCATATTCTTGCTTCGATGCAGTTTATCGTGTATCCCCGGTGAGGAGGGTGGACGACGGAGGAGGGAAAAGGATGATTCGTTTTCGGATGACGAGGAGCAGGAGGAGGAAAAGGAAGAGTCGGAAGAAGAGGAGGAGGAGGAGGAGGAGGAGGAGGAGGAGGAGGAGGAGGAGGAGGAGTTGTTGTTCAGGCTTTTCGCGAGCAGTTCCTCTGCGAGTCGTGGACTCGTGGATCGCGCGCGTCGGCCCTCGCAGGGCCGACCCCCGGGACGCCCGGGCGCGGAGTCCTGCGGCGAGGGCCAGCACGCACCCGCACACCTCGGGGGAGGCAGCTCCCGGGAGGTGGGACTCCGCATCGGCGCAGCGAGCGAAGAACGGTATAAAATAAACTTTCCGCCTTCGGGGACACCTGCCCCTGGGCGGCTGGAAAGTTTATACCCCTACGGTGCCACTGGAAGGGTATAAACCTTCCAGCCGCCCTGGGAGAGGCGCCCCCGACAGCGAAAAAGTTTATTTTAAACCGTTCTTCGCCCGTTAACCAGCGCTGGTCTATCCCGGGTCGAAGACCACGATGTTCCAGCCTGCTTTAGCCTTGACCACCAGAGGTTATCTTTCGAGCACCAAGAAGGTGCCGAAGCTCGAGGGTTTTCACGTGTCGGGCCCTGGGAGACACTCGTCCGACGCTGTTTCGACACTCTTTCGACACTTTTCCGGGTGCTCGATATTATTTCTGGGATGTGGTCCTTAAGTACGATGGGAGCAACTAAGTCAAAGATTGGCTTCATTCGGCTCTGATCCCGCTGAATCCGGCTCAGTCCCGATCGCTCCCGCGCAGTGCCGCGCAATCTGGCTCCTTCCCGGGCTGAATCGGGCCGGATCTGGCCCCCAGGCCCATGCATCGGGCTCAGTAGCCTGTGGTCGTTATGGGGAAGACCTCACAGGAGTTGCCTCCTAGCATCACCACCCACCAAACCACGCCAATCCGACCCGACGGCCCCAATTTGCCCTCCATTCCTAGTGGGCAGGGGCGTCGGAGAACATGAAACAAAAAAACACATGTGGAACCCGTACCCCCCCAACCCGAAACTGGGTGGGCTCTTTGGGTTCGGTTGGGGGGAGTCTGGAAGGTAGTCATCACATTGATCGGCGGCGAGCGAGGGGGGGAAGTGAAAAGGAGAAGGCATTCTCAGAAGGTTCGGAAGCCCCCCAGCCTTCTCGGAATTTTTCTAAGCCTTCCCCGAAGACGCAGAGCACTTCTCAGAAGGCGCGAGGGCTTCCGAGAAGTCCCGCCGCCTGCTGAGAAAGCCTTCTCCTTCTCACTTCCCCCCTCGCCCGCCGCAGACTTGAGAGTGAGGGCGTCCACGCATCCACGCCCACAGCTCCCCAGAGACCCAAGGCTTCCGACGTTCCAACTTACTTTAGCCTCGACCACCAGAAAGAATTTCGAGCACCGAGAACGTACCGAATCGTGACGGCTTTGCCACGCGTCGGGTCCGGGGAGGCGATGCTCGTTCGACGCTGCTTCGATACTTTTCTGGGTGCTCGAAATTATCCCTGGGGTGTGGCCCTCAAGTACGATGGGAGCAACGTAACCGACTACATAGCAAACCAACAATAAACAATACAACTAATCAAAAACAACATGAACATAACATAATAACCGATACCTAGAGACACATAACCTAAATACATGAAACAACAACGACACACAACATTACACAAAAACGCAACTCACAGTTAGCAAAATAACAAAACATCATAGAGAAACAACACAACAACACAAACCATACAAAACAACAGCACGCAAACGCCCAAGGGGCAGGACGCCGGCACCCTGCGGCTGCGCACCGCCGCCCGTGGGCCTCGCCTTTTCCTGCCGCCCTCCTTCCTCGGGCAGGGGAGGGCGCGGGACGCTCGAGCTTTTTCAGGCCAGCTGCTTTGCTCAGCAGCTGGCGACTGTTCCTGGTGCCTTCGAGCGGCGTAGAGCCAACAAAAAAAACTCTCGAGCTTTTGCCGGGGCCCGAGGCCGCCGACGCGCGCGTGGCTCCGCGCGCTCGCGGGGGGCGCGCTGCCTTGCCTCCTCGGTCGGGCGAGGAGAGCTATGCACCTGCACCGATCCTGGCACGGCCCATCTTTGGCCCCAGGACCGGTGCAGATGCCTTCCTGGTCACGGTAGGAGGGCGTATGCACCGATCCTGGGCTCAGTTTCAGTACTCCACAGCCTCTGTCTCCAATACCGCACCGGATACTCAACAGGCTGCCTCCCCAAGACGAACTGGAATAGATCCCCCTCCGTCTCCAACACCACGCCCTGTAATCCACAGCCTCCGTCTCTAACACCACACCCCATAGTCAACAAGCTTTCTCCCCAAGCTGAAAGTGAACAGGTCCTTGTACTCAACTCCCGCCGTCTTAACCATCACGCCCAGTAATACAGCCTCCATCTCCGACACCACACCCAATTCTCAACAGGCTCCCTCCCCAAGGTAAGCTTGAAGCGACCTTTCTAACTCAACTCTCTCCGCCTCCATCACCGCACCCAGTGCTGCACAGCCTCCGTCTCCAAGACACCCAATTATCAACAGGCTCAACCCCTAGTATGATCTTGATGAGATCCTTCCACTCAGCTTCCCCCGTCTCCAACACCACGCCCAACACTCCGCAGCCTCCATCTCCATCTCCACACCCTTTTCCTTTTCTGCCCTTCCAGGGAGAAAGGGGTTCATGGGACATCAGGAATCCTCCATTGTGCATTTTACATTATAGCTCATTTCTGATCCGTACGGTTTTCGCATCTATTTTTGGAGGCGTATTTTGTTCAAATGTTTTTTTGGTCCAAGTACTCCACAGCCTCCGTCTCCAATGCCACACCGAATGCTCGACAGGCTCCCTCCCCAAGGCAACCTTGAAAAGACCCTGATACTCAACTCAATCCGTCTCCAACGCCACGCCCAGTACTACACAGCCGCCGTTTTCAACACTACACCCAATACTCAACAGGCTCCCTCCCCAAGATGTACTTGAGGAAATCCTTCTACATAATTCCCTCGTTTTCCAACACCACGCCCAGTACTGCACAGCTGCCGTCTCCAACACCACGCCCAATACTCAGCAGGCTCCCTCTCTAATACCACAGCCTCTTCCTCTTCTTCCCTTCCAGGAGGACAGGAGGGTTTATGGTGCATGCGGAGGCAAACCTATCTATCGTTCCATATGTAAGTTAATGAACCAATCAACATATCAATGTATCGATCTATCTATTCATCTATCTGTCTATATCTAATATATATATATATATATGTATTGCGCGTCCCGGCACGAGCCCTGACGCCCCAGTCTCCATGTGATGTCTGCAGCGGCAGCTCGCGCCAGATTTCAGACCGGGCCCCGCCTGTCGCCTTGACATCCGCCGAGCTGCCTGTTTCAGCCAGCGGCCCCGGGGGTCCCGACCCCTTCCTCCGGGGGGCCGCTGTCCCTCCTGGGTCCCGTGCCGCTGGTCCCGGGGCCGAGTGCGCGACCCCCGAGGGCCGAAATCGAGGAACGACCCCCGAGGAGGCCGAACTCGAGGAGCGACCCCCCGAGGGCCGAACTCGAGGAGCGACCCCCCCAGCGGCCGAAGTCGAGGAGCGACCGCCGGTTCAAGACGTCCGACTGGTCAGACGCTGGGTTCCCGGCGGCCCCCGCGAGGCGAGCGCGAGCCCCCGCAGCCCGAGCCCCCCTGCGCGCCTCGGCCGCAGAGCCGAGGGGGCCGCCGCGCTCTCCGGGCGCCCCGGGGCCCGCCTCTCGGGGACAGCGCGGGTTCCCGACGCCGAGCGAGGCGGCACCGGCCACATTTTGGGGAGGGCACTTCCCCCGAACCTTATGCTGTTCCAACTTACTTTAGCCGTGATCGCGAGAAAGAATTTCGAGCCCCCCAAAACATACCGAAACTCGAGGGTTTTCACCGGTCGGGCCCTGGGAGACACTGTTTCGACACTGTTTCGATACTCTTTTGACACTTTCCCGGGCGCTCGGAATTATTTCTGGGATGTGGTCCTTAAGTACGATGGGAGCAACATAGCCCGATCCATGGATTTGGCGACCGCGCGCCAAATCCAATTGATCGCCGATCCATATGTTCCCTGAGATCCTGGGGTTGCGATTTCTTCGCGACACGTGTTTTAGCTCAGTTTCAGGCCCCGGGAACCTCACAGATCGATCCGGCTCGAAACATGGCGCAGACAGATGCGGTCCGGGGCTCTGGGCGTGATTTCTTGCGATGTTGCACTTTGTTTGCAACGTCGGATCTCAGGGCTTGCGCGCCCCAGATCGGCAGTTCCCCGTCCTCGGGGTGCGTTCCAGCAGCCGCGCCTCGCCGCGAGCGTTCCCCAGGGGGTGCCCGGAGCGTCGCGGGCGGCTGCCGGGGAGACGAGGCCCGAGCTCGGGCCCCGAGGCCGAGCATTCGGAGGAGGACTGGTGTGGTGAGCCGGTGCGGGTTCGGGGCCACAGCGCGGTTTTGGGGCTCGGGTCGTTCTCCGAGGACCGTCTCGGGCGACCGGGGCCTCCAGGGTCTCAAGGCCGTGGGGTGACGGAGCGTGCGGTGACGGAGCGTGCGGTGAGGTCTCTTGGGATTCCGAGGTCACCGCGCGATCTGTTCTCGCACGGCTTTGGGCTCCCCAGCGTGCTGCCGAGGCGAAAGAGCTCATCGAGGTGTTGGAGAAGTCCGAGCAGCCCGTGCCGCCAGAGCTCACCAAGATCGCCGCGGACGTCTTGAGCTCGGCGCCCGTTCTGTGTGATCGTGACGTTCTGATTCGGTCCGTGAATGTGGTTTCTCTTCTTCTTCTTCGTGTTGCTAAGCTCTTACGGACCAGTTTTCCTAAGCTGAGTTGGCCGCCGGTGGGGTTGGTTGGAAGGGTTGGCCGGAGGGTGGCGTGGGTTGGCCGAGAGGTTCGTCTGGCTTGGATACTTGTTCTGTCGTGACAGTTTTTGAAGCGTCGCGGATGCGGCTGGCTTTTAGTTTAGAGAGAATGGGGGGTCCGTCCCCGCGATTCCGTGTTACGCCAGGCGCGCGTGGTCATCCTTGAGATGTTCGTTTGTCGCGTTGTTCTTTTTATTTACTATTTTTATGTTTCTTCTTCTTCTCCTCCTTCTTCATCACCACCATCATCATCACCATTATCATCACCATTATCATCATCAGCATCATCATCATCATCAGCAACATCGCCATCATCATCAACATTAGCATCAGCGACATCATCAGCATCATCATGATCATCATCACAAGCATCATCAACATCGTCAGCATCATCATCATCGTCACCATCATCATTATCAGCATCATCATCATAATCACCATCATCATCATAATCATTATCGCCATCATTATCATCATCATCAGCGTATTCGTCTTCTGTATCGGCATCTTCATATTCATCAGCATCGTCATCGTCATCGTGTCATATTATTTTTTATCCTCATCGTCATATTCATATTCACGTTCACCTCTATTTTCAACGCCAACTTCCTATGCATCTTCAGCTTCATCTTCAACTGAATGTTTATCATAGTTCTTCTTCTTCTTCTTATTCTTCTTCTCGCCTCCTCCTCCTCCTCCTCCTCTTTCTTCTTATTATTGTTCTGCTTCTTCTCCTTCTTCTCGTTCCTCTCCTTCCTCTCCTTCTCTTTCTCTCTCCCTCCTCCCCCTGTCAGGCAAGACTGGGCCCGCGCGCGAGCAACGGTGGCGGGGCGGGGCGCTGGCTGCTCGCCGGGGCCCTGGCAGGGCCCCGCGCGGGCCCGCGCGCCCTGCGGGGGGCGGCGGGCCGGGCGGTCCCGGGCGGCCGACCCCAGGGCGCGGCCTCGCGCGGGAGCTCCGAGGACTTCCAGGCCGAGCGGGCCGGTGCGGCCAGCGGCGGCCACGCGCACGCGCCACACGCCCACGCACGAACGACGCGAAGATCGGGACAAAATCGGATCGGGATAGCTCGAGATCTCGGAGGGTCGGCGGGTTTGGAGGACGTATTGGGCGCCGCGGCCGCTCCAGAGCGTTCCCGAACGCTCTGAGAGCGCTCCGGAACGCTCTGGAGCGATTCTATAGGCTTACGCCACATCCGCCGACCCCTTTTTTTTCCGCGTGGTCGTTATCACGGCTTCTTTGCAAGCTGCGGGAAAGATTCAGGTGGTGACCTTGAACTGTGTTCGGGTGCTGTTGGGCGGGCCGTCGCGCATGGGCGCCGTTTGGGGGGCCCTGTCGCGGGGGGTATCAGGCATGCACGGGGTGTTTGGGGGTTCGCTCCGAGGGTTCCGTGGTCGTCCTTGGGGCTTTTCGGGTGGCGGAGTCGGGGCAGTACGTTGCGCGCCGGTGACATCTCAAGGGTGTCGGCGGATGCCGTCCGGGAGTACTGTGGAGTATCATGGTCGGAGTCTTTCGGGTAGTGTGTTGCCAGGTGACGAGGATGGTCCTGCTGACACGACGGCGACCATGACGACGATGGTGATGCTGCTGATGATGACGATGATGACGACGTTAATGACAATTGCGACGACGATGAGGAAGATGATGGTGATGATGATGGTGGTGGTGATGATGATGATGGGGAGGATGAAGATGAGGGTGAGGATGAGGATGAGGATGACGAGGAAGAGAAAGAGGAGGAGGGAGGAGGAGGAGGAGGAAGAGCAGCAGGATGAGGAGGAGGAGGAGGAGGGGGGAGGGAGGGGGAGGAGGAAGAGGAGGAGGAGGAGGAACGATGATGAGATGGAGGAGGAGGAGGGGGAGGAGGGATGAGCAGGAGGCAAAGATTGACAGTATGGGTCACGGGCCCCCGCGATAGGTTTTGTCGATTTGTCGGGGGCATTCGTTGCCTTGGCTGGACGCGGCTCGAGTGTGTCTTGTGATGTGAGGCGGTGCTTGGCCCGTTCTCATTGATCAAGGCACAGGCGCGAAATTTTTGGTCAACCATTTCGTTCCTTCTGCGACAGGGTTTCCCGTTCCGTTTTGGGCGCGGTCCGTTTTTGGGGTCGGCGGTGCGGGGAGTGCTGTCTCACGTCTCGCATGCGGTGAGCGCGCTGATCTCTTTCAGCAAGCGGTGTCCCAGAGCAAATGGGACAAAGGGGGGGCAGGAGTCTGGCTTGGGCCACATTCATGACAGTGTCAGACACGAATGGAAAGCAATTGGAGAAGTGCTTGACGCGTCCCGTGCCCCAACCAGCTCATCTAGAAACGATGCCCATGCGAGTTGGTGCGATCAGGCAAGTGTGGGAGCAAGGAGGGGCAGTCGTTATCACTCGAAGCGGGAAGGTGATGGAGGAGGGAGAAAGGAGAGGGAAGGGGAAAAGGCACACGAAGAGGAGGTTGGCGAACAGAAAAGCCAGTGGTTCACTGGATGCATGGAGGTTCTTGGGACATCTCTTGAGGGTTTTTGGGGAGCCTACTCAGGCATCTTGGCGACTTCTCCGCGGTTCAGGTGACATTTTGAGCCGCTTGGCAGCTCGGGGGGAACCCTTTCGGGCCCCTTTGTTGCCTCTTGGTAGCTTTTTTGGTGCGTTTTCGGCGCCTCTTGAGGTTTTGTGCAATGTTTCTGGGGGCCGCGTTCGCCCTCTTGGGGCGATCATGTGCGACATTGAGTGAAGAGGGGGAACTGCAACCAGGGCTGCCCGTCGATCGCCTACGCGTCGCCTTCCAGGGGCGCTCTTGCGCCTGGTTTGGGGCCACCTGAGCCCCTCTTCGGTTCCCCCTGGGTGCTCTTCAGGCTATATTGAGGCTTCGACGACCATTGGCAACGGGGAGATGGTTACGCCAAAAGTGAGCGTGACGGCTAGCGGGCGGGCAGGGGTCAAGCTATCCATTCCGCCTGCTGGCCGTCTCCCTCACTCCCACCCGCCATCCTGTCTCAGAAGGTCAGCGCAGTAGCATGTCTACGAACCGTTCCAGACGACGATGGTGACGGGGATGCTCATGATGATGATGCGTATGACGGTGATGATGATGATGCTGATGATGCTGGCGATGATGGCGATCATGAGCAGGACGATGAGGATGGATGAAGTGGGGAGACGATGACGAGGAGTTTGCGGGTGATGGTGATGATGATGATGCTGATGACGGCGGCGGTGGTGATAACGGTGATGATCATGACGATGATCATGATGATGAGGAGGTGAATGGGGGAGGAGTCACAAGATGATGGATCAAAAATGCTCGATCAGTATGATGAGTAGGTTGCGGCAGTGAACAGACGGAGTAAAGGGCTCTCGACTCCTCTCTGGGGGTCTCTGTGGCCACTTGGACTCATACTGGCAGCCATCTTCAGTCGCCAGGCGCCGTCCAGAAGTCGAAAAGGTGCCAGACTGTTGTCGCCGGTGCCGAACTTTGCGTGGCAGTTTCGAGCTCCCGTGAGAGCCAGGTGCCGTCGCCGCGTGCCCCAGTGCCCACGAGAGACGGGTTTCGCAGTGTGTAAGCGGCGGCGACATGTGGTGGCTTTGATTCGGCCCAGACCGCCACCGTGCTCTCTTCGGGTCTTTGCGGTCTTTGAGAGTCTGCAGGGCTGCTCAAAAAGATGGCTCCGGCGCGGAGTAGTCCTTGGTCTCACTCCAAGGGCTCCAGCTCGGCTTAAGCCAAAAGGTATCACGGGGGTCCCAAGAAAGGGTTCCAGAGGACTGCGCTTGGCCCCCAAAAGCGGCCCAGGAGGTCCAAGAGATTTCCAGGAGAGGGGGGCCCGCTTTAATCCAGCTGCCTGCGGCAAGTCCCGCCACCGTGGCAGTCCACCAGGCTCGGTGGCGATTGTTCGAGAGTGTACTGGAAGCATCTTGGATGTTCGTTGGGATATCGTGGGAGGCCTCCCGGGAGCTTATTGGAGGCAGCTTTGCGGCCTCTTTGGGGCTGTTTGGGGGTTGTTGGGGGCCTCTCGGGGTCTCCTTGGGGCTTCTCGGACGCCTCTTGGGGCCTCCTGGGGACTCTTCGGGCAGAAGGATCGAATTGTCGGTGTATGTTCCCCCTCTTGGGCCTCTCCTGGGCCTGTCAGGGGGCAATGTTGCGTGTCATGGGCGCCTGCGAGGCTCTTCTGAGGCCCTCCTGGGGCGTCTAGAGACCCTCTCGGAAGCCTCTCGGGCCATCATGGGGCGCTCTTGGGGGCCCCTGGAGCTGTCTTGGAGTGTCGGACCGCGAAAAGGCGACAACGTGATAAACATTGACAAACATAATGAAAATCAATTGTTTTTGTCTTTTGGGCCCTCTTGGGGATTTCTTGGGGGTCCTCTTGGAGCGCTCTTGGGGCTTTTTGGGGCCTCGTGGGCCGTCTCGGAGGCATCTTGGGCCATCTTGGCGGCTTTGGTAGCCTCCCCGGTCCGCGTGGGATGCCATCCTGGGCGTCTTGGACGCCTTGGAGAGCGGCAGGGGCGCGTCAGGGCACCGATAGAGCCTCGAAAACAGGGGGCGCCGCATGGGCTTGTGTGCGTGCCAGGAGGGCAGGGGGCCCTTAGCAAGGTTGCAGAAACCCTACCAGACAGAACTTGGCATTGTAGCACGCGTCAACGTGCCAGGGGGCACGATTGCAGATATGGTGCACGGTGGTGCCGAAGCTGTTCAACAGCGCTTCTTCAGAATTTGAAGGCGCGGGCAGCGAACCGAAGGAAAGCCCGCAAGTCTTCAAAAGGATCCCAAGTTCGCCCCAAGCAACCCCTCCAAAGGTCGAAGACGCACCCAGCCATATAAGAGGTATCCACAGATGACCTGCTTCTTCCAGATCGCTTTAGTTTACGCCCTCCGCATCACTCTTCTCCCCACTTGTGTGACTGATGGTTTTCGGGTCATACCTCGGGCTGCAGCAGACGCGTGCCCCGATTCAGATCCGCTTCGAACGCGCTCGGCGACGCACTCTGTTGGAGAGCATTCCGGGGCGACATCATTCCCAGGAGTGAGCGAAAACTTCCGCAAACCTTGGTTTCGACGTCTGCCCCCTGAAATTCCGTAGGGGTGGAGTGGAGCCATGTGGCTCGCTCTTTCTACCCAACCCTCAGGCGGTTGAGGTACTTGTTTTGAGTAGAGCATTGTGGCGTGCACCTCCTTCTCCCGCCCTCCAATCTTCTTGTCCCGTGTGCGCTGGGTACCAAGAGGATACGGAGGCCCACCAGAATGGTGCCGCGCCCAGGTTATCATGAGACTTCCCTGGCCCTGGGGGGTTGTGCTCTGCGAAATCGGCGCCACTCTTGTGGGCTCATGGGAGGCCCGACGGAGGCTTGTCTTATGCAGGCCATCAGGGCACGTCGCCGTCCTTGGGGGGCTGCGATCTGCGACGCTGTCGCCGCTTTCGTGGGCCCCCGGCACGTGCAAGTGCAAGTGCAAGTCTTCGTTCAGTGTTTGCACCAGTATACCCCCTTGCACGAACTGCTACAGCTGCCGACAGATTTTCTGAAGGGGCTGGTACAAGAGTACAAGAGGTACAAGCGAAACGCGAGTCGTCAAGACTACTCCGACGTAGAAGGCTGGAGGGGTAGGAAAACGGAGGTGGAGAAGGCGTGGCCCACGTGCCGCGAGACCACAGAGCTGGTCGCAGCGCCGGAGTACTTACACAGCGGCCAGACGAATGGGTTTGCAGAGACGGAAGGCGGCGGTAGGGAATCAACGAGCGGCAATGGGAGAACAGGAGACGGAGACAAGGGCAACGAGGAAGGGCGAACCTGGCTGCAGGAGTACCTCGGCGTCTGGGTGCAAAAGGGGCAGGAGTTTCGACAGAACCACGTGCGCCAGTGGAGCAAGCGTTTGCAGCGCGTGGTACCGTTGGCACATTGTCAGAGGAAAGACGACATGACGCAGTGCAAAAGCTTCTTCCCGCGCACGTCGTGGCTCATAGATCGCGCAGTGGTGTTGTGCGAAGGTTTTTTTGAGAAAGCGTGACATGCCGCGAGCAGGGAGGAGGAACATGACAGGGTGCCTGCGCGGGCCCATGAACGACGAGAACCTGAACGGCACGTTACCAGCGATGCTAAGCGGCGCGGTAGGATTGAATTTTAACAGCGATTTGCAGATTCCGCACAGGTTCCCAGTGACGGAAGCGACGCGCGATAGGTGTGTGTGCGATGAGCGGTGCTGGGAGACGGATCGACCCGTCGACGTGGTTCTGGCGGCGCAAAGAGCGCAGAATGCAGCGGCGGGGTATGCGGCGGACTATCAGTGCAAGCGGTGTGCCCCGTCGTTCAACGAGGTGAGGGAGATTAAAAAGGGCCACCGCGTGCTGGCGGATCAGACGAAAGACAGGGCCGCGGCGTACCGGGCGAACAGGCACATGAAGAGGTTCCTGAGTGACATGTACGGGAGAGGCGTGGTGCGGTCAGCACAGGAAAGTGCGAATCTGCGAGCGTACCGAGACCCCGGAGACGTGACTGGTGCCGAGAGTATCAAGACCGCGAAGCCTGCCATGATCCCGGGAGCAGAAGCCGTGCGTATGGCGGAGCGGCTCTGTGCTGACGGGGACGGTGTTACCGTAGCAGCGTCGGGGATTCTGGAAGCGGACAAACGAGAAGGGTCGAAAAAGGTTCGAATTGTGTCTAAGAGTCCAGTGTACTTGTATGGCGTGCGCCCGCTTGACGCTCCTGGTGCGCCCGACTTGGCACACCTATCGTTGTGTGAGTTATTGCGATATTGGCGCGTCGAGTTGGCAGCGTTTCCCCGCAGCGGAGCAGAGCTGGCAGCCGCGGCCAGCAATGAGTACCAGGCGGAGCTGACGCTGTCCGGGAGTCAGAAGGTCCGCGAAGCAGACCAGCAGAGAGTCAGAGAGCGGATGCTGACGAAGGCGGTGCGCAGGCTGGACCCCAATTGAAAGCCGGAGTGGATTATGTGATCAAGGAGGGATGGGGGAGTTCTTCGTGGGTACCATTCCCGGATGTTCCGGAGTTGGAAACTCTGAGGCACACGTGGGTGCTGGTGCGGAACGAGCGCCCGAGGAACCCCAGTTTTCATGGAGCGCCGCAGCCGAAGCACGGAGCGGGGCAGGAGGATAGGAACGGGCTTTTGTTGATGGTATATTTTCGGGCGTGCACGCTGCGTGACGACGTCGAATGTGGAGTGCCGCGCCTGGCTAGACACTCTCCAAGGGTTAAGGGTACTTTCCCGTCAATGGGATGGGGTTATGTGAACCGACGGGGGGTTCCCATAAAAAGGGAAAAGATCCCTTAACTTAGGATTTTAGCACTGCGCGCTAAGAGCAATGACGAGATTTTGAACTTACTAATACGCATCTCAAACAACAGCCAAACAACGATGAACAATGCGAACACGAAAAAGCACAACAACTCACCGTCGATGGTAAACGACGCGGAAGTCCGCCCCCTGCTCGCCCCCCAACAAATAAAAGCAACACACAATCAAATCCAACAATGGGTTCCCGCTGAATCGCGAGTTGGTCACACCAGGTTTGCATGTCCCTGCTTACAAGCCACATGACCACGTCCCATCGGGGCTGGTCGGCGTGAATTTATCACTTGCGCTCGCAGGTCGTGTGGCCGAGTCAACGCGTAGAGGGCTCGGTCGGAGTGGCTCGTCACAATGTCAGGATGTCTCAAGCGGTTGTCCTTCTATTTGCAAGCGTTGCAGCCAACCATATGCGAAGCTGAGACAATGTCCGAAATGACGGGTGGCATGGTGTGCGGATGTCTCAAGTGAAATGCCGAATCCACTGTTGGGGTCCTGGCGTTTCTTGGGGCACGGACCCACGGGAAGGGGTCAGCGCCCCGTTCTTCCACAACTCCCCCCCGAACAATGCCCGCTCGTGTCACTCACTGTTTGGGGTGCGCCTCCTCCCCCTCCTCCTCCTTCCTCCTCCGCAACCATTTCTGCCCAAACTCGTTTTGACCCAAACGGGCTTCGCACAATTGTGTTTCCTCAGTGTGCGTCGCAAGAATGGACGACGATGTCGTCGGCGACGAGGCCCCTGCGGAGGGCGCGGCCGTCGGCGGCGACGGCGTGGCTGCAGCGGCGGGCCGGCGGAGGCGTCGGGGCCGAGAGATCCTTCGCGGGCCCGACGGGCTCTGGTTCGTCTTCGGCGTGCGCGGCGGCCCGTTCGCCAGCGAGTATTCGGGGGCCGAGGGCGTCCGCTTTGAAGACGGACAGCATTGGCTGTTCGGCGCTGTCCTGGGCCACTGGGAGCTGATCCCCCTGCGGGATTCTGGGGCTTCCCTGGTGAGCTCGATCAGCTCATTGTGCGAAGATCGTTGGCGGCACTGCGAGGTAAAGCTTGTCACGGTGTTCTGGTGCACAGAGCTGTAACATGCGTCGAGTTGCTTGAGGCTCGCGCTTGCGACCCCGATGCAGTGAACCTGAATGTTGCCCTTGACGCACTGCAAGGGCAGATATGTATGTGCAGATCTTTGGAGGGAGATGCTGTGCGCGGGAGCTGGGATGAACACGTTGAGCAAATCCGTGTTGCGCATGGGGACATCACCATGTGCGGACCCGTTGTTCTATGTCCATCGTTCGCTGTGAGTCTGATGGGAATGATGCAAGTGTTGTTTTGCTGTGATGTGGTGACGAAGTGAATGAAACAAACCTTGAGGTTCGGGCCGCGGCCTTCTATCTTGAAAGTGTTCC
This sequence comes from Prorocentrum cordatum, assembly GCA_963575745.1. Classification (NCBI taxonomy): domain Eukaryota; class Dinophyceae; order Prorocentrales; family Prorocentraceae; genus Prorocentrum; species Prorocentrum cordatum. The sequence goes on from CAUYUJ010017865.1 coordinate 134,996, forward strand.
GACGAGGGCATGCGGAGCACGTGCCTGCCCTGCCAGCCCTTGAGGCAGGCGTCGCGCCAGGGGTACGGCGCCACTCTGTAAATGCTTCTCTGGTCTTGGCGTGGCTGGATGCCAGTTGCACTCTGAGATCGCTCAGGCACGCCGCTAAAGGCGCGATCGCTTGGAGCAGGCTGTTCTCAGAGAGTGGGCGGTTCGATCGTATCGAATTAAAGCGCAGCTTGAGATTGATCAGGTACGAGACCTTGCGCACGGCCAGGGTCAGAGCAGACTGGGCTGCCATGCGCCTGACCAGACAACTATTCCTCACAATGAATTGGAATGAGGTTGACATCTACCTGTATGTTGATTGCAGTCCGCAAGGCAGAGGCTGGGAGATGCAAGCTGCCTCGTACCGTGTCCGCGTTGCAGGCCGAGAGTTTCTTTCCAGGATGTTTGCCCCAGTTCTTCTTATGAGAACTCAGCTTTCGGCGCTTGCCAAGACTGCTGCGCTATTGTGGCAGATTCACTTGGTGTTTGGCGGCAATGCAACTGTCATGCGCAAAGTTCTCGATCGCGTGCGTGGCGTGGTCTCCGATATGGGGACATAATACATGGTCGCCAAAATGAACGACTGTCTGCCTGATTTTTATCAGTGTCTTGGCGCCAAGTTTGTGCTTGCCAGGCGACAGCTGTTGTTGCCGCGTGCCATTGTTATTCCTGGCTGGAGGCACAAGGTGGATAATCTTATCAGGTGCGGCTGTAATACCCTTGTGTGGTTCCCGCGCTTTCTCGTGAGGATCAAGGCGTTGGCGTCGCTCTTCAGAGATGAGGTTCGTATTCATTCGAATCCACGCCGCCCCCCAATTGCCAGCGTCTCCATCCTACCTCTTACGCCCCTCCTCCTCCCTCTTCCTACCTCCTGCCTTCCGCCGCCCCTTGAAAACGTTGGGAAACCTGGGATCCATTCGCGGTGGCAGGCAGGAGATAGGAGGTAGGGTGTACGAAATAAGAGGTAGGAGCTCGGACGATGGTGCGAGGAAGGAGGAGGAGGGGGTAGAAAGAACGAGTCAAGAGGTTGGCAGAAGTCTCGGAGGTAAACGGTGAGAGGCCGAAGGCAGGAGGTACGAGACAGGAGGGGAACAGACCAGACGAGGTGAGACGCACGGCGTGGGAGGTAGGAGTGGCATATGATGCAGACTGCAACTGGTATGTACCTCGAAGCTGGTAGGACGAAGGATCTCCGAGGCCAGTGGGAGGCGGGAGGGGGGAGTAGGAAGCAGGATGTAGGAGGTGGGATGAGGTTGGAGGCAGGAGGTAAGAAGTAGGAGTACGAAGTAGGAGTAGGAGGTGGGACATATAAAACTAGGTGCGTGCGTGCATGTGAATGAATATGCGCCCCAGGGTGTACGGCACACTTTAGAGACGCACTGGGGAGCACTTGGACTGCATGGTCTAGCTGCTCTTGTGGGATCGGTGTCGAATGTGCCTAGTTTTGCGGAGTGGAGGTGGCAGAAACTTTATCATGTGCTGACCTGCTTGGACGGTTTCATTTGGTCGGCCAGGGGCCACATCACCAGAGCTGCATTTGGAGATATTCGTGACAAAACCCGTCTGGATATAGTTCTTGGGGCCATGAGTTGTCAATCGTTCCCCTTCCAGTTCCAAGTCATGATGTGGTTCAATTCGTGGCTCAATGATCTAATCCGTTTTGCAGGGTACTGCCCCTGCCATCGTCATCTGTGGGATTCTGGTGAGGCCATCAATTGCACTCGATCTGGTTGCGTGCTAGGCTTTGCTTTCGAGCACGGCATGTCTAAGTTGAGGGCTGGGCTGAACGAGGCCAATGCTTGGATGGGGGGCAGGTTCGGCCCCGACCAGCAACTGTTGCGCCAAGCCCAAGGCTTGGCGAGGAGCACGTTCGCCCTCGGGTCCTTGAAGCTCAAATTCTTGAACGATCTACCTTGCATCTTGGGGAGGTTGCATGCGCCTGGCATGAAATCAAGATGCATTGACTTGTTCAATGCGCATCCGCAATGTTGCCATGATTCCGTGACTCTGGCCATCACGAGACCAGGGTCGCCATTGCGTGCTGCAGTAGATAACATCAACGAGAGGGGGGAGAACATCAGCCCTCAGCTGGAGGCAGAAATCGATTCCATTCGATTTGCACCTTTGGATGACACTGTTGCCGAGGGCCCCCATGCCGTGGCTAGGCACCACCACTTGCGAGCTCGGCGGGGCACCTTTCCTTGGATCGCCAGTTCCATCAGGCTCGAGAATAATCTTGAGGACATCCGTGGTTTCTGTAGCGCTTTAGACGTAAATCTTGACACGAACTGGGCCAACGCTAAGTCAGTGCTGCAACCGCCAAGGGCAGCTTCTACGCTCATGGCGCCATCTCGCCTGAAACGATCTCGAGCTATTGCCAGAACATACACGGCAACGCACTTGAGCTGCATGCGATATGGCATGGCAGCCCCCGCAAGTGCGCCTGGCTCTGGAGGCGGTGGCGATGACGGTGCAGGGCCGAGTGCAGGTGGACATGTTGACGGCGTGCTGAGTGACGCAGAACATGATGAGCCAGGTGGCCCAGATGATGATGAGCCACACGATGGAGGAGGAGGAGGAGGAGGAGGTAGCGGTGGCGGTGGCGGTGGTGCGCCACGGCGGGGTCCCAAGAAAAAGCACGTCGAAGGATTTGCTGTCGGAGAGGCGAGCTTGCATGCAGAATATCTGTCCAAATTGCTTGTGCAGTACGGCTACTATTCGTTCCAATGCCATGGTGACGATGAAGTTGACGAGCCTCCATGCGTGTACATGCAGGTGTTGAGCTTGAAGGTCCGCGCAAAACTTGTGCATACTGTAAACACGCAAGCCAGCGACACGGACTCCTTCGTTATACATGTGCAATTTTTGGGGCGATGGGTTGGTAATCCATTGGGGTCCGATGTTGTGCGCGCTTATCCTGTCCAGGATCCAGGGCCGTTCGGTTTCTTTGAATTCATGGATGCGTCGTTTGAGTGTAGACAGAACTTGAAGGAATGGCAGGCAGTGCCAAGCGATATTGAAGGCTGCTTGGATTTATGTGAGCCTCGGGTTGCAGCGCCTACTGGCTCCAGAGTGCAATGGCCCACGTTGTCTCTGTTGGACCATCTCGAGGCACTTGGGTGGACATCGTGTGCCCAAGTTGTTGCGTATGAGAAGTGCGACGGAGCTGTGACATACGATTCTCGTAACATGCATGTTGGTAGGAAACATTACTTGCTAGCTCTGCTCTCGCTGGGGGCCCTCTTTGACAAGGGGGCCAAGCCTTTCAAATCGTCTGAGCCCGATTCGTTGTTTTTTTTTTTTTTTTTTTTTTTTTTTTTTTTTTTTTTTTTTTTTTTTTTTTTTTTTTGTTTTTTTTTTTTTTGTCGATTGCTCCTCAAGGATCCATCCAAAGCAGTGCCAGGCGAGAAATCTGCCAGGCACATTGCCATTCTGAACTCCTTGGAAGGAGATGGCGAGCATGATGTTGCAGCAATCGTTGACATGCCTGCAAAAAAACCGAAAGTGGATGTGCCAGCTATTCTTGATGACGTGGTCGGGGACGACGGTGTGGATGCACCGCGTGACGGTATCATCGATGACGCCGTCATGGGCCCCATCCCGCTCGAGGACGACGTCGTCGGCGACGACGTCGCTGGCGACGACGACGTCGTGAGCGATGACGGCCAGCAGGTTGACGAGCTCGCCCCTGCAGTTCCCCCTCCAGCGCCCGTGGGAGATGGATTGCTTGCTGGCGCGGAGGCAATTGCGCATTTCATCGAGGGCCAGCGGGTCACGAGAGAGACCCACATGTTACCATCTGGCCTGCAAGCAGTTGGCGTCCGTGTGCACTGTTGCAACGTCAACCGTGGCAGGTGCAGGCTGTTTCGATCTGTTCGCGTGGGCACAGAGCGATATGGCCCACGCGCAGCGCAGTATTATTTGGGCGCATGGCTGCGCCTGGCGTTTGAGTCCGCAGATGAAGCGGGCCACCGAAAGCCCACCTCAGCAGAGGTGGACGCATACGCAGCAGAGGATGTTGGATAAAACCTCTGCGCAATGCATTGAAAAAATATGAAAAGTGATGTGCCCATCAGCACCGAGACCCTATGTCAGCATGACAAGGGCCATGGCGACTATCACCGGCATCTCCACCATCATCATCACCATCAGCATCACCAACATCCAACGTTATCATCAACATCACTGGGGCAGTCTCGGCATTTTGCTGTACGACCCTGGGGACCCACCATCGTTGACTCTGTGGGATTAACGTCCCCGTGGGCCCTCGTGCCGACGTCTGGCCATGCCACCCGATGGGGTCACCATCCTCATGAGGCCGATTGGGGATCGGGTTGCTAACCCGCCTCGCGTCTCACTTCACTTCTCTCCCCCTCGCTGTTCCCTGTGGGTTCGTGCAATGCAAGTGGCAACGCCAACGTCACCGTGCCACTTAAGCAACGGGGGTACCGTGCCAGCGCCAGCAATGCCAACATCAACATCACCGTGCCAACGCCAACATTGCCCTGCCAACGACAACGTCAACAAAACCAACGCCAACATGTTTACCGTGCCAAAGCAAACATGGCCGTGCCAACGACGGCAACAGCAAATCCAACAACATCTGCACCGTGCCAACGCCAACATTGCCGTGCCAACGACAACGCCAACAAAATCAGCATCAACAAGATTCCCGTGCCAGCGACAACATTGCCGTGCCAACGACAACGCCAACAAACCCAACGCCAACATGTTCACCGTGCCAGCGCCAGCATTGCCGTGCCAGCGACAGCGACAATACAACCAACACCAACATGTTTCCCGTGCCTTCGCCAGCAATGCCGTGCCAGCGACAGCGCCAAGAAAACCAACTCCAACATGTTTACCGTGCCAGCGCCAGCATTGCCGTGCCAGCGACAGCATTACCGTGCCAGCGCCAGCATCATCGTTCCATCGCAAGCGTCAGCAATGCCAACGCCAGCAATGGCACCACCAACAATGCTACATATGTTTGCGCTTTAGCGCCACAACGCCAGCGCCAAGATGACCGTGCCAGCGCCAGCATTGCAACCATTATGTAGGCATCTTGACTCAAACGCCATTTGTTTGGAGAATCGACATAGACGCCTCCGCGAGAGCAGACCCGCCAGATGCCACCTGTTTGGTTCTCTAAGCTCAGCCCTTCGGCCCAGCGGAAGGTGGCGCAGCTGGCGATGAAGCTTTCGGTTGAGAGGGCCAGGTCGAAGCGGCTCAGAATTCGGATGTGTAAGCTCAAGACCAAACTGCACCAGGTTAGTCGGACCATCCAGAGTGCGCTCGCACACGACAGTGGTCAAGCAACGTTGGGCAACCAGGAGGCAGCGGACGCAGAGAGCGATCCTGACTTTGAAGTGTTGATCTGAGCATGCCTGTGCCCAGTTTGCTTGTCTGTCCCAGTCTAAGTCCAGCAGCTGGCCCGCTGATCAGTACTTTAAGTGAATATGTCATTGATCAGGCGAAGAGGCTAAACATATCACCATCATCGTCATCATCACCACCATCAACAACATAATGGCTATCGCCGCACCACATCCGCCGAAAGGGCGCCGAACGGCTCCACAGGAAGAGAAAGGCGGGTGAGGAGGAGGGAAAGGAGAGGGGGGAACGTGGAGGACGGGGGGAAGAGGGGGGGGGGGAAGAGGGAGGACGGCGAGGAAGAGGATGAATAACAATGAGAGGGTGCGTTCACATGCGCAACGTACATCTGCGGATTGACGTGCAAGCTATGCGGTGCAACCTGCGAGGTGCTAACACAACGCGCTACTTGACACAGCCGACGTCGCACTAGTAATGTTGAGCGACCAAGTGTTATGCAACGTTGTCTGTGATGTCATATGTGACGCAACCGTCGAATGAACAAACAAAAACTAAATGGCATGCTGTGCGATAAAATGCTATGCGATGCTGGGCTATGTGGTCCGTGCTGTGCCGTGTCGCTGAAAGATGCAGGCTGTTTCAACATGCAATGGGCATTGCCTTCATGAGGCGCTTTCATGTGCGTGCTCTGTCAGGAGCGCCAGTGCGGGAAACCTGTGACCAACTCAAGCAAGCCTGCCGTGACCACCACGGCTACGGAACGACACAATGATGATTGCGCCTACGCGTACGCAACCACTGTGCTACAGTGGTGGTGCACATGCTCAAACCCAGTGGTGGTCGCAGCCGCGGCAATAAGACAGAAAAAACAGCACACACGCACTAAGCGAACGAACGGCATTCGCGAATAGCAGGTTTGTTACGCGGTTGGGAACCTCGCACCGCCCAACTGGGCCGTGTATCTCGTGAGCACACGCGCGGTGGAACCGCGCTTGGTCTGTGATCAATCAGCCCAAATATACATGTACATATTTATACATATATATATATATATATATATATAAGCAACGTGCGTGCCGCTAGAACCCTTTGCAACAACCATACACCTGTGTCGGGGCCATCTGGCAATCGTCACGATAGTTTTGCGCAATCAGCGGGCACGAATCTGCGCAAGCGTGCGTGTATTCCCCAGAATACGACAGCGTAGCCCGACGGGCTGGGCCCACGGACCTCCCAGCCAAAGTTGGCGGGTTCCACCGACGCCCAGTCCAGCACGCCACGCCGCGCTGGACATGGTAAGGGCATGTATGCAGCGCACTACACTGCGCACTGCGCACTGCCCAACGCAATGTGCACGGTAATTCGTCATGGGCCCGATGGCGTTGAGCGGCGCAAGGCTGCAATGGACTCGCCGCCGCCCCCGCGCGCGCAGCCCGCCGACCCAACCCAATGGCATGACTAGGGCGCGCGTTCGGTGCGAACTGCAAGCGGCCACCGCGAAGGGGCCCCATTCGTTTCCAAACAAGCAGTGGTGCTTCCTTGTGGGCAAGGCACCCACCGCGCGCGCGCGCGTAGCGGCGTCGCCCATATGTTTGGCACGTGGTGGTCGAACGCCAATGCCACTTCGAAACGCAGTTTGGAATCGGCTCGCTGGGCCCGCTGGAGATAGCGCACTTCCTTGCCGACATGTGAATGTGTGTGTGGCGAGAGTAAACCTGAACACATCACGCACGCGCGCGCACCGCGCGCTGGCCCAACCGAACGGGGTCTGACGGGCGGGCGTTGGCTTCGGATTCCAGTCGGCCACCGTTTCGGCTTCACTTCCGCTCGCAAACCAACGTGGCGACATCCAAATATTTGCGGCAACCGCAATGCCCATCGCGCCCGCCCGCGCAGCGCTGCTGGCCCGCGTCAACTTCCAAACCACCATGGGAAACAATCGGGTTTGGACTCATCTGACGCCCGCCACGCGCGCGCCCCGCGTGCCGACCCAGCTGGATGATGCGCGATGGACGCGCGCCACCATTGAAACCCACGCGGTCATCGGCGAGGGCCCATGCCGATCCCAGCACCAACGCGACGACTTCCCCAGCGCGGGCGGCGCGGGCTCCACCGCGTGCCCGCCGCGCACGGCGTGCCATGGGCCGCTGATCATGTCGACAGCCGCTGGCCATCGCTTAGGGGCCGCTGCATTCCCCCAGGTCGCCATGGCGACCCCCTGGCGCTGCTGCGCCAGGGCCAACCGCGTGCGCGCACATGTTGCGGTGGTCCAAGCACGTGGTCAGTGGTTCGGTCTGCGCAGGGCGCGCGCGCGCGTGTGCGCGCGTTGGGTGGGTGGGCGGGGGGCACGCGTGCGCGTGCGCCCATAACTGCGACATCAAACCTGCCAGCCCCACGGGGTTACTTTGTCTTCATGGCCACCATGGCCACTGCTCGACTGTAGGCCAAGCAAATCTATCGATGTTCGCGCGCCGTGACCTGGCCCAGCAGAATAGCGCGTCATGGGCACATCGGAATGTTGAAGTCACATCGGCCGCGCCTGGGGTGTCACTCTAGCTTCTCGGGCCACGTGGCTGCGCACCAACTGGTGCTAACGCAAGGCCATCCACGCGCGCGTCACGTGCTGATCAAGCCGACACCACGCGATCGGCGAGTGCGCGACGAATGCGCCGTCGGCAGCCCGATCGGCCACCGCTCCAGGCGCATGCTAGTCTTCATATCAGCATGGCGGCTTTCCCAGGCGTGGACAACGCAACGCCCGCCAAGCGCATCGCGCGTTGGCCCAAACCGCTAGACATGAGATGGGGCCACGTGAACATCGGAACCCAGGCGGCCACCGCACAGCGCCCACTTTACTCCCCAGGCCCGAACGTCGCTTCATGTCCAGCGATCAGCGCAAGGCCCGCCACGCGCGCGCGCCACAGCCTGGCCCAACCAAGCGCGCGCCCCTGGCCGACCCCATCTGCTAACATGCGGTCCCTCATGCTAGCCCCATAGCCAACGCTGCCACCACCAAGGTCGTTTCCCTGCGCGCAGGCCAGCACGAACCTTTCTCCATCATGGATAGCGCACGGCACGCAACGCGCGCGCGGCGAGCAGCCCACCTGGGGCGCGCGCCACCTGCGCTGCACTCGGCCACCGCGAAAGCCCCACGCCGTATTTCAGGCGCCCATGACGCCTGCCGTCGCGCCGATCTTGCGCCTCTGCAACCACTGCTGGGACAAGGCCATCGTCGTGTCTTGTTCACATCATGCCGTGGTGCGCGCGATGGCCGATGCATGCTTGATGGGGGGCTCCGCGAATGGTTTATGTGTGGTTTATGTGAACCTCAATGGTTTATGTGAACCTCTGTGGTTTGCGCTTTCGACGGCGCCGCGGGGAGTTCCCTTGCGCCAGCGTCCACGGGCAGGGCGGTTCCTTTGTTGGAAAACTAATGTTAATTTGGCGAGGCCAGGGTTCCTTTGCACCCAGCCAGAGAACCCTCGCGAAAAGCATTGGGCCTGCGCCAGGGGGTTCCCATAAACCACCCATAAACCACCCATAAACCACCCATAAACCACCCATAAACCACACATAAACCACCCATAAACCACCCATAAACCACCGAGTTCACATAAACCACCCATAAACCACACATAAACCACCCATAAACCACACATAAACCACCGAGTTCACATAAACCACACATAGACCAACCATAAACCACCCATAAACCACACATAAAGCACCGAGTTCACATACACCACCCGTGAACCACAACTAAATCACTTAGCAACGCACGCATGTAAAATTGAGATGCAGCAGCAGCGAGAGCGTGTCAAACCAATGGCACATAGGTTTTGCGTGGTTGGCACGCTGCCCATCGGGCGCGGTTGCTGTCGGGGCGCGGGCGCGCATGACGCGTTGCAATGATCGTTCGGCTGCCAATCGCTCCGCAACAACGGGCGAGAATCCGTCGGATATTCCGCGCTGCCGGCGTGCCATGCACACCGCGCACGCGGTCGCCTTCGCCGATCAGCAATGCATCGGCCACGCTGGTGGCCTGGAAGCCAACGCGAGCACCTGGCCATTGCCGAACGGATTTCGGGGGAACCGCGCGGGGGCGGGCTGCCCGCGGTGCGCACTCGCAGCGGGCACTGCGTCGCCGACGATCGCGATTTCGCAGTGTCAGCGCAACGGCTAATATGCAGGCCCGAGCAATGACCGCACGGCTGTCGGGCGACCCGCGCAACGGGCGGATCGCCCTCTGCGCGCGCAAGGGTTTACGCGGCGTCCTCAGTGTAAAGCCACAGTGCCGATTTGAAAACTGATGGGTGCGTTCGCGGCGGCCAAGAGGAAAGCTCGAGTTCGGGTGGCCCGCGCGTCGCTAAGGTCAACCGCCGCGCGCGCGGCTGATGCTGCAGTACAACAGGCGCAAGGTGCCCTGCTGCTGCCCTGGGCAGCATCGCGAAACTTCAGCGGTGACGGAACGGATTGCGGGCGACCCGCGCGACGGGCGGGCCGCTTGTCAAGCGCGTTGTGGCTTCTGCGACATCCACTACGGAGGCCAAGCGACGTCGGCCTGGACAGTAGTTCGAGCCTTTGGCTGCGTGGCATTGCATCGGGGAGTTAACCCACGCCCGCCCCGCATCAGTCGGCTGCGCGAGCGCGCGGCGCGCACGCGCACGCGCGCGACGCCACTTCTGCAGCCGCAACGGTGGCGAAAGTACCATGACGGCCTGGAAACCGCAGCTCGACACCAACGGTGGCCGATTGGGACCTGACGTTGCCTTTGATATAGTATGCCCATCGCGCGCCGTTCGGTGTGGACCAACGCGCCACGCGTATATGCGCGCGCGTGGCGGCACCGAGCTTTCCGCATCAGAGAATGCGCGACGCGCGACGCTGCTTTCGGTGCCATAATGAACCGAGGGCGGGCGGCGCTAGACTTTCGAAATTGACGGTGGCCCGCTGCGCGCCAACTTGCTGGGCCAGCAAAAGACGCGCGCCGCGGGTGCGTCGTGGGGTTCTGGCGCCCACAGTGTGGAGACCGACGCGCTGCTGCTGGAATTCGGAATGAACCCGAAGCGGAGGGTGTTCGGATTTCGGCGCACGCATGGCCCCATCGCGCGCCCGCCGAGCGGCGGGCCCACGACGCGCGCGCGCTTGGGCGCGCGTTGGGCCGCGCGGCCTCCAAGAATTAATAACCGCAGCGCTGCCTTGGACATTCGAAGCCCCCACTTCGCGATGACTGCCCATCTGTCGCGGGCCACCGCTGGCTGGCGCACCCAACGTCGACCGATTATGTAAGCGCGCGGCGCACGCGCGCGCGGCGGTGGCCTCTGCCGCGCGACCCAACGCGGCATCAGCCACGATGGTCCAAGCACTCGCGCAAGCCCCCCCCCCCAACCACCGCCTCCAAGTGGCGGCATAGGTGTTTTCGGATTTCGAATGTGACGTTGCGCCGACGCGCGCAGGCATCTCGGGAAGTTGCCTGCGCGGCGCGCGCGCGTTGCTGGTTCCAGAATTCGCGCAACTCCGCGCCTCCTCGGAACAAAAAGTGGGGCCCGCAAGATGGTGGCGATGGGCCGCGTGGACGCAAACGTCACCGCGGGCCTGCCACGCGTGGAACAGGCCCTATGGGCAGCAGCGCACGCCGCGCGGACGCGCGCGCGAAGTGGGACTTGAACTGCGAGCTGCCCTCGACAAAGAAGCCGTCACGCCGCAATGGAAAAGAAGTGGTGCCCTCAGGGGTGGCCGATTGGGCGTCGCCGCCAGCCCATGCGCGCCGCGCGTAAGCCGACGCGGGCCTGATCGCGTCGCGCGCGCGATAAGCGCATGGCCCCAGCGCCAAGGGGGTCAGCGCGTCGGCTCAGGCGTTTGGTCGGGCAATGAGCCGCGAGAAACAGTTGGGCAATAGAGCGGGGGCACGCGGGCACAACGCGAACCTGTCGGGGCTGGCTCGCGGCGCCCGTGCGCGCGCGAAGTGGAACGCGCGTTGCCCGCAATCGGGAAGTCGCAAAGTTGGCTCTGGCACCAGAGTGAAACGCCACCAAAACCCATATTTTGCGCTCAGCGTTCGCGCGGGCCCATCAAGCGCCAATCAGTGACTAGCGCCGACGCGCGCGCGCGCGGGGTGCGGAAACACCAGCGACAAGACAGATGGCACGTCGACTCAACCCAAGCGGGCAATTCGCGCTGGCCGATAGGATGCCATAGCGCTACATTGGGCCCGCCGCATGCAAGTCGGTTGGGAAATCACGCGGCGCGCGTACGCGCGCGCGTGGTGGGCTCTGCGCTGCCCACCGTGCGGACGCAACGGCGTTGTCTCAGAAGTCAAGGCGAACCCTTAGCGGTGACCGATTGGATTTCGGAAGCAGGCATGGCCCACTATGCGCCTTTAGGTTGGGTCAGCGCGCTGCGCGCGCACGCGAGACAGCAGCCCGTGGCTTCTGCAACACCAGCAACAGAAACCCGCCATGCCACCTATGAACTAATCTGAAGCCTACAGCCGTTACCGATGTAGATGCAGAAGTCAGCCTTGGCCCATGAGAAGCCAATCGCTTGGGACAGCGCACGACGCGCACACGCGCGCGCGTGCTGGGGCCTATATACCCCAAGCTACAAAAGGTACCATGGTGGGTTGCAAACCAATATTAAACCTCTGGCGTCTTCGAAAAGAGGAGGCTGCCAGGTAGCAGTGGCCCACCACGTGACACTTGAGCTTGGTCATCGCACGACGCGCGCATGCGCATGTGGCCAATTCTGAACTATCCTCACCAGAGGAACGACCATGCTGGCAGTGGACCTGGCGCGGGCCCTGAATTGTCGCCAGATGGGTTTCGACGTTAACATGCTCGCACCACACGCTAGGCAACTTGGCCAGCGCACGGCGCGCGTACGCGCGCGGTGGAGTCTGTGGGCCCACAAAAAGCAACCCGCTACGCTGTCTTGGGAACTGAAATGGCCACGCAGGGGTGCCCGCAACAAAGGGGAACTAACAACGCACATCACAGGCTGGCCGATAGGGCCCGCGCACGACGCAGGTACACGCGCGCGTGGTGGTAGTCTGTTGTGATGCACACTAGAGATGTCACCGTGTATGCGTGGGCGTCGTGCAGTAGGGTTACGCCAACGCAAAGAAAACTTGACAGTGCTTGCACCCCGATGTCGTTCGGCGATCCCCAAACAGTGTTTGCACCGCAGGCCGTGGCCCCAACAGACTTATTGAACGGCCGCCGCCAGTCCGGTGGGACCCCAAACTGGTTGCCCAATGCCAAGCATGATGTCATACTAAAGCTCCGCTTAGATTCAATCCTTGGACACCCCCTCTGGGGTATAGTGTTTCCACGGCCTGCCCCCCCGTCGTGGGCGCAGATCAGATTTGCGTTTCCTCGGGGGTTCTGCTCCTCTTCCTTGGCAGGCCCTCCAGTTGCCTTCTTCCTCCTCTTCTTCGTCCTGCCCCAGCTCACGATACAGCTCCCAACGTAGCCTCTGCATTCCCAGTCATCCTCTTCTCCTCGTCTGACCCCTCCTCATCCTCCAATTCCTTCGTGGGGCGCCGAGCGTGCCGACGCCCCGTTCCAGGGTTGTCGTGATAGCGCTTTGGCTCGGCGCTCTAGTTTCCACGCGTTCTTGTCTGCTCACGCACCAGAGTTCCAAGTCATGGCGCCTCCAAAGTCGAAGCAGCACGTCGTCGCAGAGGATGGCACGCAGCCGCCCGTTGAGCCAGACACGCTCGAGATGTTCCCATCGGGCGAGACCCAATGGGAAGGGCCGCCCGACTCCCTCACGGACTCTATGGTGCCAGAAGACTACGCCAACACCATTCCAGCTGAAGTGCTGCAGCATCGCCGCTCGCTAGAGCCAGCCCGCCCAGAGAAGATGGACAATATCCCATCGCCAACGCCAGGGACAGCAGGCAGTGCCTCATCGGGGCAGGCCGCGCCACCTCCAGTTGTACGCTTCGCCGATGTGGCGAAGAAGCTCAGTGAGGCTCCGACGCCGCAGTACTCGTTCAAGACGGAGCTCGCGGCAGCAGCGGTCAGGATCACACAAACGCCATCGGCTTCGGCAGCGGCGCCGCGTCCCCCAGACAAGCACCAGAGTGCCAGCAAGAGCGCTGCGGCGGCGGCCGAGGCTCCTCGCTCGCGGTCGCCGCCACTGCGTCCACTGAGGACGAACACAACCACGGAGAAGCTGAGCATGACGGCAGCGTCCCGCTGGCACAGGTGGGAGGACGTTCCGGTTGGCATCCAGCAGGGCTTCATCGACAAGTTGGGCTCGAGGTTCCCAGTGAAGATGCGGGAGCTGCCCGTCGAGAGCACGAACTACAAGGTATTTTTCGAGGTGGAGTGCAATATGGGCCCGAGGACTCGGCAATCGTGAGTCTCGCATTGCAGACAACAATCGTGAGCCCGCATCGGTGGGGATCTTATTTTGTTTGAAGTTGCAGCTGCTTAATCATCTAGCTGCGTAGACTGTTTGGAGTTATGTGGCCGCATCGTGCGGCGACGCTCAGAGGCCGCATCGAGAGGCCAAGACGCTGGCATCAGCAGATATTTCAGGCTGATGGTTGCAGGAGAACTCTCTCGCCTGATTGTCCTGATTCACTGCTCATCCTCTCTCCTCTTGATCCACGGGATGCCTACCAGCCAGTAAAAGACACCTACCAGACAGCAACCATGACACCTACCAGACAGCAAAAGACATGTACCAGGCAGCAACATAACGCGTACCAGGCAGCAAACGAAACCTACCAGACAGCAACATAACACCTACCAGACAGTACGCGAAACCTACCAGACAGCAAACGAACACCTACCAGACAGCACCATAAACCCACCAGGAAGCAAACTAACACCTACCAGACAGAAGCATACCACCTACCAGACAGAAAAAAAGGAAACCTGCCAGACAACAGAAAAGCACCTACCAGACAGCAACACAACACCCACCAGAAACCGACACACCACCTACCAGACAGCACTGCTAGCAAACACCAACCAAACAGCGACAGACGCCTACCAGACAGCAACAAAATAAGACCCCAGCAAAACAAGACTCCAAGCAGACAGAAGCGGGCCTCCAGAAGGTTAAAGACCCTGGGCAGTAGCAAGCGGTTGACGTCTTCTGACTACGTAATCGTTGTGCTGCAGTGGCGTGTCTCGGTGTGCGCAGGCAGGCATAAAGCCAGAGCAAATGTCAGTGCAGAGTGCCAACGCTGAAGGCCCCCCAAATTTGCCCCAATGAAGGCCCCCAACATGTGCTCCCAATGAAGGCCCAACTGGGGCGCCAGAAGCAAACGACCGAACACCGCTTGGGCTCAAGCCACTTTGGGCTCACAGGAGCTGGCGGTGAGAGCGCTTGCCCCTCCTTGCCGCGGCATTTGGTGCAGCATGGCTGCTTCAGTCGTGGCGGACGAGGAGATTCTGGGAGAGGGGCCTGATGTTGGAGACCTCCCGTGCTTCCAGTGCGGTCTCTGCGAGATGGACATTGCGCACGCAGACACGAGCCAGAAGGATTGGAAAGGCATGTGTCTCCACGGGCGTTGTTTCAATGCGATACGGGCCCACGACCGCTACCTGGAGGGAGCGCCGAAGCACGTGGTTGATAAAATGAACCAGGACTTCGAGCTCGACCGTCCCGCTTGGCAAGAACGCATCCGTCCTTGGATCGACCCTGCCAAGGTCGCGAGGGACAGCGCCAGGGAGGTGACCAAGAGGTTCTTCACCGTGACGGAGACGAAATCGAAAGAGACTCAGAAGGGGATCGATGACGACATTATCGTCTCTCGGACGGAGTTCATGGCGTTCGAGGGGTTCTGGCACAGGAAGACAGATGAGGAGAGCACGCTTGAATTTGAACGGATTCACGCAGAGCAGAAGGGCAAGTACGACGTGACGTGGGTGGAAGACGGTGAGGTGAAAGTGCTGCAGAAGATAGCTACGAAGGACATCGGCCGCATCAGGACGTCCAAAGGCGAGTCCAAGTCCAATTGCAGCATGCAGGTGGAGATGGAGACGTCTGCGTTCGATGCGGAGGTGAAGCGCAGGCGCCTCATGGCCAAGTCGTCGGTTTCTGCTTCGTCCTGCGATGGTCGAATGCCGCCGTCGCATGTTCCGACCAACGCCCGCTCAGCCGAGCACTACCTGACCTTCGGCGACGGCCGCTCCAGGGCCGACAGCGTGGGCACCTTGGACGCCTCCACGGTCGGTGTGGCGACGTCGCCTCGCGAGACGCTTCGGGAAGCTGAGGCTCCAGACACAAGCAAGGACGGCGCGAAGTTGAAGGAGGGGGCGCCGTCTGAGAAGGGCGGCAAGACCAAGCTCTTCAAACCCAAGTCGGATATCAACATTGACGACGCCACCAGGGAGCGCGTCGCGCCGACGCTGGAGGACATCGAGAAGATGGGGCCCGTCGTGTTCATGGAGGTGAAGCGGCACTGGAGTGAGATGGCGTCCCGCGTGCACGCTGGTTTCATGTCTACTGGGTCGGGCTACGTGTCTCAGCTCAGGGCCGCCAGCGACGCTGTGGGCACCGAGGCGCAGAAAGACCTTGACATGCCGACCGACGAGCTGATCAAGAGCATCAGCAGTATTGCGCAGGAGATTCAGGAAGGTGTCGAGAGGCTCGGTGCTGACTGCAACATGTCGAGCTTCGCAGAGATTTCTGCTAGGCTTCATTCCAAGATAGACGAGATCGAGAAGACGAAGAAGCAGGTGTATACTCAGTTGGACGGCCTTCGGTATCTCAACGAGAAGGGCGGACACGGCAAGCAGATCGAGTACATGAGCCACTACAACAAGCGCATCAAGATAATGCGCAGGCTGATGAAATGCAATTTCTCGAAGGAGCTCGCCGACAACATCTCCAGGGCGATCTACTCCATGAGGGGGGGCGCCGAGAAGAAGTCCTTGGTCAGCGAGCCCTGCGCCAAGGGCGGCAAGCTGAAGAAACCTCTGCTGTTCCAGGGCTCCGTGGCACTGAATGGCAGCAGCGTCGACCCCTTCAAGATCACGGTGTGGAACGACCCAAATTCTGAGGTGCACAATGCGGTCTCCAGGATGATTCAGACTAACTCCGAGGCCATCAATAACAAGATCAAGGTTCACGACACCTCATTCGACACCACAGGCCAGAACTGGCTAGGCTGCCTGGGTCGCGTGACGAGCGACTGGGTGGTTACCGACGTGGAGGCGTTGGGCGACGGCTACTTCGAGCTTTGTACGGGTGGTGTATCGCCGTGGTTGATGACGATCAAGGCCGATTGCCCTCGCTGGGGTCCAGCGTCCGTTCCTCTCGTGGGCTTCGAGTGCATGGTGATTGCACGCACGAAGGATACCCACATCATGTGCCACGAGGCGGCGACAGTGCTGCAGAACGGCGTGTCGCTCAAGGACTTCTTGAAGTTCGCGGAGACTGAAGAGGGCAGCAACGGCATCCAAGGCTCGAAGATTATCTATTTGAAGATTGGTGAGATTCTGCACGTGCCGATGGGCACGATGATCATGCCTTTGTACCACCCGCTGGAGCTCCAGCAGACCAAGAAGATGCCGCTGAGCCATCTCATCGTGCTGCCGCTGCTCCACGCGGAGAACGCCAAGACGGCGCCGTGCTTCAAACTCCTCCTCCTCCTCCTCCTGCCCCCTTCTCATCCTCGATCTTCCACTCCCTCCGACCCAAACCAACGAGTCCTCCTCCTCCTCCGGCCTAAGTTACCCCGCCCTGACCATTGATCCTCTCGCCCTCCTCCTCCTTCTCTTCCTTCTCCTTCACCCGCCGCTCCTAGGGGATAAAGGGACGAGGACCAAGGAAGAGGGAGGAGGAGGGAAGATGAGGTGGGAGTAGAGGGCGGATGAGCGTAAGGAGGGGGAGGAGGAGGAGAAGGAGGAGGAGGATCGATTAGACAATGAACGAGGATGGGGTTTCGGAGAACATGAAAATGAGGCATAGGACGTTCATGAGGATGGTAGTCTGGATCAGGAATCAACCCATTAGGATGACGACGAGACTGAGGATAACCTAGGGATAATGAGATGGCGATGAAAAACTTCAGGGGATGAGGGAAAGACGGTGAGGCGAATGGTGAGGATGAGGGAGGCTAGGGCGTTGATGAGGATGACCTGCATGACTACGAATATCACGAAGACAAGAATGACGATGACGAGTGCGATGATCAAGAACACGATTAGGCTATAGGGGAAGATGATAGGGTCGCGCGGGCGTGGATGACGAGGACGGGATCGGAGGAAGGAGGTGTTCACGATGATGACGATGATGGCAACGATGGCAGGGCATAGGGGGATGATGATGATGCGGATGGGGGCGGTAGGGATGGATCGGATCACGACTTAGGTGAGGAAGGGGGTGATGAAGCGGATCAGGAATTAGATGATGAAGGTGATGATGAGGAGGAGGATGAGGAGGCGGACCATGAGGGGGGGGTCGATGATGAGGCGGACCTCCTCATCTTCCCTCTCCCATCCAGGCGGTCAGCCAGGATGTGGCTCGTGCGATTTCGAACTACAACACAGAGTACCTCGCGGCGCAGGCCGCGGGATCATCCATGTACAAGGAGAGGGCAGCGGCGTTGGGCCGCTTCACAGAGATGTTGGGCCTGTAGGCCGCCGCACTACTTTTTTTCGAGCGGCGCACCGCACGAGGAGGCGGAGAAGGAGGAGGAGGAGGAGGAAGAGAGGGATCACTAGGAGGAAGCTGAAGGAGAAGAGGACGACGCCAATAAGTAAAGAGCAACAGGGAGGGAGGAGGAAGGAGGAGGGGGGAGGAGGAGGGGGAGGTAAAGGAGGAGGTAGGAGGGGAAGGCAGGTAGGAGGAGGAATGAGGCAGGAAGGAGGAAGCAACAAAGAAGACGATGCGCCGCTCGCACCTGTTTTCGAGCCAGGTGGCTCGGCCGTTTCGTCGAAGTTTGCTCTGGATGACAGGGCCGCCACCCGCAGGAATGAATATTCCTCCTCTTCCTCCTCCTGCTCCTCATCCTCGTTCTGCTCTTTGCTACCCCGTGTGCTTTCTCCTCCTGCTGCTCCTCCTCCTCCTCCTCCTTCTCCCTCCTTGTTGCCATATTGGCTCAAGCGCTGTCGCCGTCCGCTAGCCCCCTCCTTGTTCTCTTTTCCCAGTGTCCTGCGGGGCATTTGGGAAGGGGGGGGCAACCATTCTACCAATGCGGAAAATCCCTCCTACTCCACAGCCTCGTCCTCCTGCCCCTCGTTCCCCCTCCCCTCCCATTCTACTCATCCCGATGTCATATCCTTGCCCCTCCTTATCAAACTTCGTTTCCCCCACCGCCTCTTCCCGCTCATCCCACCAGCTCCTTCCGTGGCCATTTTTGCTCGAACCGTTCAAGTACATCTCCGCGCTACCGCGGGACCTGAGATTATAGTTGCTGCCATCGTTTTCTTGCTCTCGGCACCGCGGTCAAGCTTGCGTGTGGTAGCGGAGCGTTGCCAAGCGTATAGCTGGCGTGCCTTGTGATATGACCTTCAACCGTGCATGCGTCTTGGCAAACGCCAAGATCGCATAAACCACCGATTTGAAACCATAAGCCTGGGGGGTTGGGCGAAACCCAACCTTAAACCACGGGAACAAACCTTAAGCAATCCATGAACCACCGCCGAGTTGACGGGAAAGTACCCTTAACCTGCAAAGGTGGCTTGGAGAGTGCCTAGCCAGCCGCGCCTGCGGGGCTTCCGCGGGGCGCAGGGGTCGTGGGCGGAGGCGTCATTGGAGTGGTTAAAGAAAGGCATGCCATGTGAAGAAACAAAGAGGCACGTGCAGAACTACATGGGCGTGGTGGATCTGCGACCAGTCACGGACGAAGACCTGGTCAAACACGAGGACGAGCTGTACAGCGATGAAGAACTGGATCCGAGAATTGTCGACGCGGCGACAAGGCGGAAGACGCGCGCGGGAGGTGCGTCCATGGAGAAAGAGGACAGGCGGACAAATGTAGATGCGGAGTGCGAAAAGGAGAGGGGCCGGGAGGCCATGGCCAGGGGCGACGCCGTGCGGGGCGTGAGCCTTGGTCGGATGAACGGAAAGCGCAAGAAACGCGGAGGGGGCGGTGTGTTGAGGTGGGATGACGCGGAGGTGCAGAAAACGCAAGCGGTGGCCGCGGCGTCGAGGGCCGCAGAAGGCAGCGGCGCGGGCGGGGGGGAAGGTGCCCCGGGGGGTTGTGGCGGCCAAGAAAGCAACAGCGTCAAGTGTGCGGAGATGGAGGGAAGGGCTTGCGGAGAACGGGTTGAACGCGGGACAGCGTAGCGTCGTTGAGAAGAAGGTGGCAGATCGCGTGTTGGCGCGAGAATTCGGGAGGTCCGCGAGCGGCAAGAAAACAGGCCAGAGCGGTTCTGATATGCAGCCCTTCGTGTGGATGTTGCACGGTGGCCCGGGGACTGGGAAGAGTTTCGTCATAGACAAGATCCGGAAGGAGCTGTTCGAAAAAGAGCTGGGGTGGACGCGCGGCATAGATTTCCAGGTGGCAGCGTTGCAGGCTACAAACGCGTCAGCTCTCGACGGGGATACGATTCACAGTGCATTTGGGCTCGGTGTGAACACAGCGAAAGAGAAGGACGCGGCGGGCGATGCCAACGCAGAGACAAAGAAGAAAACGAAGAAAGAGCAAGCAGCGCAGCGCATGTCACAGTGGAAGTGGCTGATTGTGGACGAGGTGGGCATGGTCAGCGCGAGCTTCATTGCAGAGCTAGACTCACACTTGCGGTCGTGGATGTCAGCTGCAAGCGACACGAAGGTAGGTGAAGACGGCGTCGCCAGGCCCTTCGGGGGCGTGAATGTGCTGTTCTGCGGGGAGTTCTATCAATTGGAGCCGCCATCTGGGACAGCCATTAATGCGCTTCCCACGTCGCATTTGAAAAAATGAGGAAATACGCGCCGGGTGCCACAGAGGAACACGGACAGTATATCTTTTGGGGAGCGGGTGGCGATGGTGCAGTGCAGGGAATGACGGAGTTGACGGAGTGCAAGCGCGTGGAAGACCAGGGCGACTGGTTTCTTGGAGTGCAGGACGAGTTTCGCCGAGGAAAGTTGTCTGAACGCGCGCGCAATTTCTTGCGTGGCAGACCGGCGGATGTTCCGGGGTCGTGGGTGAACGGGGCACCGGCGTGCGGGAAAGCGCGTTGTGTCGAAGACAGAGATGCAATTGCGATGCGCAACGAGTTAGAGTGCGAGGCTTGCAAAAGTGAGCGGGACAAGTGGAAGCTCGTCGCGACGTCGGCAGAAGACGCGCGGTTTCGGGGGGGGAAATTTGTAGAAGCTGTCGCCATTTATGCGAACCAGGACATTCTTTGCCACGTCGGGAAGCAGAGAGCTGTGCAGTGGGCCAAAGAGCGAGGAGAACAGTTGCTCTGGGTCGCAGCCAGCGACCGCCCTTGCCATGGGGGGGAACAGAGGCGGCCGTGCACGGTGGAGGATAAGGTACGTTGGTTGGGGTACCACGAGAAGGAGTGTGCAAGCCTGCCCGGGTGGCTGCCACTGGCCAAAGGGATGCCCGCGGCTTTGGGAGATCACTTGGATCGATCAAAGAAGAAGCTCCTGCGGGGGCGTACAGCGACGATCCATGGATGGGTGTTGCACGAGGACGAGGTCACTGGGGATGAAGACGAGGAAGTGTTGTTGCATCTACCGAGAGTGATCGTGTTGAACTTCCATACGAAGGAGTGGCACCTGCCAGGGTGGGAGCCAGGGCTGTATCCGATCTTCCCATCGAAAGGGCGGCAATGGTTCTTGGACGGGCATCGGAAACATCCAGTGTTGAATGTGAAGCGCACGCAGTTTATGATAACCCCGTCTTTGGCAGTGACGGCGCACTCTGCGCAGGGCCGGACCATGGCCGCAGTGATAGCTGACCTTGAAAGAGGGCGAGGCGTGAGTTGGATGTCCAGTTACGTTACCATCGCGCGCGTGCGCAGGCGACAGGACCTTCTGATTTTCCGGCCTTTTGACAGGAGACCGTACAACGCAGGTGAGATGGAGGGCGCGAAAAAACTGCTGCAGGTGCTACGAGGGGAGAGCTTCGATTGGGATGAATTGGAGGCGGAACTAATGCCACGAGACCAGTGCGAGCGCTGCCGGCGGAGGTTGTTGGTAGAGGCTTTCACGACGTACGAGTTCCAGAGGAAGGACAGACCGGCGTTCTGCAAAGAATGCACGGAGAAGATGAAAAACGCAGGTGCAAAATGGTGCACAACGTGCAGAGGGTGGGCAATGAGAGCAGAGGGTGACGACGCGGCACGGCAAGGTAGCGGTCGGAACGCGGACGCGGCGCTCGGAAACGGGGAGACGAAAAGGATTAGGACAATGTACTGCGCAAAGTGCAGGGATGTCAAGGCGAAACAGAACTCGCGCACTGGCAGCGCGAAGTGGAACGAGAGTGTTGGAACAGCGCGGTGTTCGAACGATAAGTGCCTGTCGCTGTATGACGACAAGGCGGAGATGTCGGAATCTCAGAAGAAGCAGAACGCAGCGGGCCAGAGGTTGTGTCGGAAATGTGCGGGAGAACGTCAGAGGTCGACGCTTGCGTCGAATCATAAAAAACGCGTGGTCACATTGCGGTGTTCCAACGGCGACTGCCTGTCGGAGTTCCAAGAGGGGGCGGGGATGTCCGAAGCTCAGAAGAAGCACAATGCTGCGGGCGGAAGACTCTGTCGGAAATGCGCGGAAGAACGAGAGAAAGAGGTACGACGGGGGAATGCGGAGGCAGCGAATCGCAAACGGGAAGCCGAGGCGGACGCGAAGGCACTGACGTGCGCGGCGTGCGGTGGAGCGTTCTCAGACACGAGACACTTGAAGCCGACGCAAGTGGAACATCATAGAAAGGCGAAAGGAACCAAAGTGGTGTGCAGAGGCTGCGAGGAACTCGGGTTCAACGCGCGCAGTTACCAAGGGTATCAGTGCACCGGCGCATGCAAGAGGAGACTACCGAAGTCGGCGTTCCCCGACCCGCACAATGTCCCGCGCGACGCAAAGAAGGGCACTCTGAAGTGCAAGACATGCACATGATGCCCAATCGGGCGCGCGTGCTGGGGAGAAAAAGGAGGACGGGGAGAGAAGGATGGGGGGTGAGGCGGAGAATGGGGGGGAGAAGCATCGAAGAGGATGAGGTGAACCGGGGCAGGAAGAGGAGGAGGGGGACGACGAGGAGGTGGCGGAGGAGGAAGAGGAGGGGGGGGCACTGAGATCAGGCTCTGGGTTATGGGATGTGGGGTAGAGGCTTGTGGTATGTGTATGGGGAAGGAGGAGGCAAGGGAGGAGGAGGAGGGGGACACGGAGACAAGGTGCTGGGTCATGGGTTATGAGTTAGAGGCTTCAAGTATGTGTATAGGGATCTCGCGGCACGCCTCTCGGGGGCTCGAGGAGTGCAGTTTTGAAGCCACTGGGGGGCCGTTTCGGGGCCTCTGGGGGACTTCCACGAAGGCGCTGCAGCGCGTCGGGCAGCGCGCGAATGCTGTGGACAGTGGGGAGGAACAAAGCAGGAGACGGAGACGACGGGGGAGGAGAAGGAGGAGGAGGAGGAGGAGGAGGAGGAAAAGAAGGGGTAGGAGGAAGAGGAGGACGAGGACAAGTGAGGATCTTGTCGTGGATTCTGAGAGGGATATTTCTCGAATGGCCCGAGGCGCGTCCCGCGAATCCCGCTGCCGTGCCCGGGTTGTGAGTCTGAGGCCAGTGGAATATT